>BJKM01000172.1:525408-1027315 GCA_015082035.1 Chaenogobius annularis | reverse complement strand
GCATCGTCTCAATAAGCTTCTGCAGTGTAAAAAGATTCACTTCATTCGAGTGTAGGGATGTCAGGATTATTCAGTTAATCAATATTTGTGATTATTAAGGTCACAATGTAATCGTAAGAACCAAAAATTAATAATAGTGACCATTTTAGAAAAAGAATAAAGTATTTTTAGTTAAATTTATAGTCCAAAAAATATACCTAACTGTAAATAACTTTGTTTATCTGGTTGTTTTTGTCACATTTAACTTTATTTTGTCTTTCAGAAAGTTACATTTTGTAAAGCCGGCCAAAGCGTTTGGAATGTTAGACAACCGGAATTAAATCAAATTAAATACACTTGGTCAAGGTCTCAATAATCATTAATAACCGTTAAATCGTGACGTTTTTTTCACACAATAGTTGTAACGCTAACATTTGAAATCGTGACATCCCTATTTTCCACCAGATGGTCTTGTATTGATGATGGGGAGAGAGACCACCGCACAAAGCCTTCTCCAGCTCGTCCCAAACACTCTCCCCGGGGTTCAGATCTGGAGTAGATTAGTTTCTGCTTCTCCTTAGATGTTTTCTCTGCTCAATGCCACTGATTTGACCCTCCTCAAAACACATCTTTTCCATGACCACGGGATTAGTTTTTCCACATTTCAGAAATGAGAAGCCACTCACTGCATCAGTTGGGTTTAAAATACCGTGTTGCAACTGAAAGATCATCCCCCATGCAGCAGTTATCCAGGAGGAGGAGAGGACCTACTGGATTTGCTTAGTTGAATCCATGAGCCAACTTTTTTTATTTGGACAGGCAGCGTACTTGAAACCCTTCTTTAAAGAATAACATTTAAGGTAATTAATACTATTTGTTTTCCATCCCAGGAAAGCAAACAAACATTAGCATGCTTTCCAGAGCATAAAACGCACACAGCGGTCTAATTTTCACCCCGAGTGCAGCTTTTACGATCTGTTCTAGGGCAAAAAAGATTACATGAAAAGAATTGTGGACTTTCTACTGCTCTCAACTTTTTACAAACATGCTCTCTTTTCTGAATACATTCCATCTTTCCAAAAGGATACTTGAGCACCAGCTTGTTGGCCAAGTCTGTGGAGGGTATATACCAAGGATGCATCATGATAAACATCCTCACCAGGGACGCATCCTTCAACGCGCCCTTTTCATCTGCAACGGCAAACAGTTAATCACAATAATGCTCTGTTCTACGTTCCACCCAACACCTGCTCTCCCATCAACGCTAATCTGTTCAGCGCAAAGGCTCCAAGGTCAGCACGTAAAATGTAGATGGTCTTAATCATAATGACTGTCGGAATGCTAATTATGGAAATACGGAATGACTTACCGAAGGCTTGGATGCACGCTTCGACCAGCTCGTCCACTGTGGCCGACTGCTCTGACAGAATGGACTCCATCGTGGTGGCTGGGCTGCTCGCTTTGTCGGTTTATATCGCGGACGAATGCAGCCTAAAATAGAAAAGTAAACAAATGAAGGATGAAAAGTTGAATGTTTTGAATAGTTGCGAGGTTAGTCGAACCTAGCGTCACAGATAAGGGAGCGGAACGTGGACCTGCCCCTATTTAATTTGATCTGCTGTCGATCATTGTCAAGTTGATGGGAAAAGTCCAATTAAAATGTAGAGAAAAGTTTCTGACAAGTTTGTATTCTTTGACAATAACTGCAATCCACGCTTCAGTGTTTCGTCTGCCATTCAAGAGACGTCCATTAGTCTATAAAGAGAGCTACTGCTGGTTTTACGGTGCATTTCAGGCAACTGGGATTGTTCTAACCTATAACTTGAAAACGTTTCCCACTCGAACTGGTAATTCCCACTACTCAGAAACCAGGGTTTAACAGCAGAACACCTCTTCGGGTCGGAGACTTGGGACGCTTCAAACAGCCCAATAATACTGAAATATTCAACCGTCACAGGGATTTACAAAGGTTCTCCTTTAAAGTGGACAATGTAACGTTATTTAAGATGTTAGAGGTATTCAAATAATGTTTACTTTTTTTTTCCACAAATAGAACAGTAATAGTGGCCAATATTTATTTACAATGAACAAAATAGTAATTGGGAGTATACAAGATGACATTGATTAATTTGGCTAAATGAAACACAGCCACTGGATCCAGAGGTTTGATTTTGTTGGAGATGTAAAATAAAAATACAAATTATATATTTTTTTAAATTGTCTATAGGAGGGCTGCACACTATATCGCAATCGATTTGAAATTGTACATATCAAACAGAAAAAGCTGAAAAGAATGTCCTCTGCAAAGAACGAAATATTCCGACTTTTTCTAGAACCATTTTGTTGTACTTGTAGTGTAGACCTCTGTACAATACAGCTTTACAATGTGCATAATGAACAGAATTCTCCTTTTTATAACATATATCGCAAATATTGATAAGTCAGAGGCATGCAGTACACATTATTATGCAAATCTACAGTATGTTTGACCCTCGGCTCGTTAATTTGCTCCAATTTTAACCCGTCAGAAAAGGAATTTAAGGCACTGTCTTCTGTATTTCTCTGTTGACGTTTCCAGACAACAAACCACACAGCGCGGTTACTGGTGTGCTAAACGCTGCACAATCGGGTGGCAGCTAGTGAATGGTTTGTGTGTTATTTATTGTGGGCTGACACAGTGATGGCTGCAGCTAAGAGGTGGGAGGACGCTCGCAATTACAGGCTTCACAGGCATTCTGAGACACATTCAGAGGAAAAGAAGAGCGGACCAGATAAAGGAGAAGGATCATTCGCGGAGAGAGCGATAGAGCTTACGAACGAATCGGAGCTGTTGTGGGAATTAGCGTTGTAAAAATGTGAAGATGGCCTGTTTCACTAAAAAGTCCAATACTCTTCAGTTGTTTTAGCAAAATGTCAAACAATGTAACGGGAACAATCAAAGAGAAACAAAAACGCTAACTTCTCAATCAGAGCCACTGTAGAGGTTTGGGTGGGTTTGAACAAGCGCACATGCTCTGAGCTATATTTTATATATACGTTTTATAATTGAATAGAGCAATAAGTGAAATCCTCGCACATTTGATTAATTGTATTAATTGCAAGTTTTTAATAATTTAATAAAATAACATACTTTAAACTTATATTGTCTATTATTATTTTATTTTTATTTTTTTATTATTATTATATTGTTGTATTATTATTATTATTATTATTATTATTAATTATTATTATTATTATTATATTATTATTATTATTATTATTATTATTATTATTATTTGAAGGATTTTACAATGTTATTATAATTTTTTTGTGTCTGTCTTTGAGTTTGTAATTTCAACCAACCATTAAGTATTCATCAGGAAAACTGTAAGTAGGATGTCACAATGTCAAATTTTAGTGTTTACAATTATTGTGAAAAAAAACATCCCGATTTAATGATTATTATCACTGAGACTGTGTGAAATCTCATCTAACATCATCATTATTTCTCCAGTTTGTGACCAGCTTTATGAAAGTGAACTGCCTGACTTTTTGATTTTGATGGCAAAATTAAAGTAATAAAAATAACAGCCAGATTATTATTATATTTGGATTAATTTCATTAAAACCGCTTAATTTTGCTTCTAAAATAGTCATGATTATTATTTTTTAGTTCTTATGGTTATATTGTGACCTAAATAATCACAATTTATGACATCCCTAATTGTAAGAGGATTCCACAGGGAGCAAAACGGTCTTTTCTTAGATGAAAACAAGCCTCTTATTCATTTAGATAAGTGAAAATGAGCGAGCCGTGCAATGTGTTTCCAGAGTCAAAACGTGGAGCCAACACGACTGGCACAAAGCCAAAGAGCAGAGAAAAAAGATGTGAGCGTTGTGTGTGATCTCCGGAGCTGAAGCAGGGAACTCGAGTAATGAGTTGCTCATGATATTACATTTACTTTGTTTCTTTTTTATTCCTGTGTTTAGGACCCTCAGACCCCCTCACAGGAATGTGAACAATGCAATTTTCAAAAGCTGAAATATATTTCAGGAATAGTCAAAACAAATTTAATCCCTGTTTTTTTATACTTTTAAGGGGGGTTGGGGGTGTTCTGGAAATTAATAAAAAATCCAAGGAATGTATTTTGTATGTTTTATTTGATGAAAAAAATATTTGCAGCAAAGAAAGGGAAGACATAAGTCTATCAGGGCAGAGTTACAATCTTCCCCAAAAGGGGCGGTGCTGATTACAGTCTTTATACATAAGGTCTATCTTGTGTATGTTCATAAATTTAAAGCTTTTTTCATTTTGTTCTTGATATTACATCATAAAATAAATCACGATCGATCAATATGAGGGAAAAAGTGATATAGCCCAGACTTACATCGAGGCACTAAATTTGTGAGGCTTTTTACAGATGAAACAGAGCTCAATTTTGCAAGTAGATCTGCAGATACAGACCGATGGGAGACTGGTGACCTCGCTGCAAAAAAGGCCAATTCTCTCATATACCAACCCGGAATGACCATGATGAGCTGTTCGAAATCTTTTATATAAAGTAAAAACTATTCTGTGAAAATGGTCTTGACGCTATCCAGGCTCCACAACAGCAGCTATTACATCCGAGACAGACCCCTCAAAGGACTTCTTCTCTGAAAAGCAAAAAAAAAAAACAACCAGCTCTTCTATTCACTTGTGCATTTTTGCGTCTGGTTCTGTTCGGAACATTTTGTGCTTACGCTAAATGAGGATATTGAAGAGCTACACAGAAAAATCATATATGGTGGTCAAATTACAAAAGAGTGAGAGAAGAACGAAAAGAGAGAAGGGGATAGAGCGAGAGAAATAGAGAAAACCGAGAGAGAGTAGAAAGAGAGAAAGAAAAGAGACAGGGGGGTAGAGAGAGAGAAAGACGAGAGAGAGAAAGACGAGAGAGAGAAGAAAAAAAGAGAGAGGGGGTAGAGAGAGAGAGAAAGACGAGAGAGAGAGGGGGTAGAGAGAGAGAGAAAGACGAGAGAGGGGTTAGAGAGAGAGAAAGACGAGAGAGAGAGAAAGACGAGAGAGAGAAGAAAGAAAAGAGAACAGGGGGTAGAGAGAGAGAAAGACGAGAGAGAGAAAGAAAGAAAAAGAGACAGGGGGTAGAGAGAGAGAAAGACGAGAGAGAGAAGAAAGAAAAGAGACAGGGGGTAGAGAGAGAGAAAGACGAGAGAGAGAAAGACGAGAGAGAGAAGAAAGAAAAGAGAAGAGGGGGGTAGAGAGAGAGAAAGACGAGAGAGAGAAGAAAGAAAAGAGACAGGGGGTAGAGAGAGAGAAAGACGAGTGAGAGAGAAAGACAAGAGAGACAAAAAAGAAAGATAAGAGAGAGAAGAAAGAGAAAGACGATGGAGCGTAAGAGAAAGAAAAGAGAGAGAGAAAGACGAGAGAAAGAGAAAAGAAAAGAGAGAAGGAGGGGCTCGAGAGTGAGAAAGAGAGAAAGATGAGAGAGAGAGAGAAGAGAAAGAGAGAAAGAATAGAGAGAGGGGGGGAGGGATGAGAGAGAGACAGTTTAAAGGGGACATGGCTCAAATGCTCTCTATTGGACAAAGGAACTAAAATGAAGTCATTGGAAAAAGTGAAAGAGGCAAAGCCGGGGTCCTTTTGATGAACTTTAAATCAGAATAATGTACATTTATGATCAGTGATTCATTAGTAAATCAGGCAAAATCAGAAAGAAGACGCATAACACACAAATCGAAGAACGCCCACGCGAAAAAGAACAAAAAAAACAACAAGTTAAAGGTCAAAAGGGGGAAAGAATGGGGGCTGGAACCCTTTAATAGCATTAGAAATATGTTTAAAACTCCAAAGAAACGTCAACGCTGCGGCGGCGCAGAGAATGAACTGAAACGCGGATTACATTAGAGTCGTTTTATAATCCGCTGTAATCCGTTTAAGGCAAACCAATCGGTGTCCATTTCACTGCGATTAAAAGAAAGGAGTTAAAGTGTTGCCATATTAAACACAGAATTTAAGCAGTTTAGCCGGGGTTTTTTTTTTTGCGCGAAAGTTCATCGTTTCAGCTAAATTACGGTCCGGCGCAATTATGAGATACTTTCGACAAATTTAAAGCTGTACTATGTCACTTTTCGGGTGAAGAATCTCTTTTTTTTTAAAATTCCAAAACATGGCAATAAAGTCAATTATCTTGCATTTATTGGGCTGTTTTCATTGATAAAAATACAGACATGCATTCTTACTGTGGGCAGCGTCGCCCTCGCCACAGATCCGACCGGTAAACTTGACCCGTTCGTCTCCGTGGAGAGGGGTAGTTTTGAATGCCGTGCTGTGGAGCATTCCAGGCAAAGCAATAACTACATCGCCAGTGAGACAATCAGGCGTTAAACAATAAACGCGGCAATTTTCAAGTCATAAAAGGACCGTTTTGGAACATATTTCGGGCTCATTTCTGCTCCATTTTCGTACGTGAACGGCTCTGTGCGGTCCAAGATTAGTTAGTTACCGTAGCGTGATTTATACTTCCAACCGTTTCTAATGTCAGGTATGTTTTTCTGATAAATTATCAGTTAAGAAAATGGACCAAAACGGACGAAAAAGGGCAAAAAGAAAAACAAACATGGAGGCGCTCACGGCACATTTTAGCCCGCGTTCGTTGGAAGTCAAGAGGAGCGTTTGTTTTTGTTTGGCTGCTTGTTCTAGTCGCTTTCTAAAACGCTGAGCCTCCACTGCGGCGCTGTGTTCACTACTGCCCCCAGTGGTCAGCACACGCACAGCTCTGTAACTGAGTACATGCACTAAAAATACACATTCAAGAATACTAATTTTGAGTAACTGTATGCCTTAATTGGGATTTGATCGTGAAATTAGGCTTCGAGCTGCACTGAAGAATGGAAAACTTAGATCTTATAGTTCTCTAATTTGTAATAAAGGTTCTGTGACTAATAAATAAATGCATAACAAATGTCATGTTTTCACAATACATAATAATAATAATAATAATAATAATAATATGAAAAATAATAATAATAATAATAATAATAATATAATGATAATAATAATAATTAATAATAACAATAATAATGATAATATTAATAATAATAATATAATAATAATAATAATAATAATAATAATAATAATAATAATAATAATAATAATAATGGAAGTAAATATGTAAGTGTTCAAATACAGTGCAGGTATTCGGTATTTTGTAAGTGCATATACATTTTATGAATATTCTTCCATCACTGGACGAAGCTCTTCCTGGAGCACCATCATGTCCAAATGTGGGACCACGTGTTTGGAGAACTAAACTAAACTAAACTCTAACCTAACACCCCAGTCCTACAAGTACAACTACTGCAACTAACAACTACTGCAACTACAACTACTGCAACTACAGCTAAAGCTAAACTAACTCTAACCTAACACTAAACTAACTACAATACAAGTACAACTATACAAACTATGCACTACAGTTACAACTAAACTAAACTAGCTAAATTAAACTAAACTCTAAACTCTAACCCTAACACCTACAACAAAACAACAATTAAACTCCTACACAACTACAACTAAACTAAACTAAACTCTGACACCCTAAACCTACAAATACAACTACTGTAACACAACTACAAATAAACTAAACTCTAATCTAAACTAACAAATACAACTACAACTAAACTACACAACTACAATAACTACAACTAAACTCTAAAACTCTAAACCTAACACCTGCAACTACAACTAAACTAACACTCTAAACTCTAACCCTAACACCTGCACCACAACTAAACTACAACTAAACTACTACACCTACAACTACAACTAAACAACTCTAAACTCTAAACTCTAACCTTAACAACTACAACTAAAAACTAAACTAAATCTGAACTCTGAACTCTGAACTCTGAACTCTAACCCTAACACCTACAACTACAACTAAACTAAACCAAACCAAACCAAACACCTGGAGGACTCAGACTTGCACTCAAACAGAACCAAACACATCTCCACATGTTTTAGGACGAGTATTCAATTGTTCCGTTTAAAGTTTGTTGACGTTTGTAATCGAATCCAGAAGTGACTCGACACTCGGATCTGCTGGAGCTCATGCTTGGATTTCAATAGATTTGGAGTGAGAGTAAAGACCCAGCGTGAACGGAGAAGAAGGCACTGAAAGTCATCTGAAGTGAGGTGTGTGCTTTTGTCATTGGTCACTCGCTCTCTGGGACAGTGGAGCTGAAGGGGAGAAGGTGGGGTCTGAGCCCGAGCCAAAGTGGGCAGTGAATGGGTCTAATCTGTCTCGGAAGGACCATAAAGACCGGGTAAAGACCAGGACCGGACTTGGCTGAGGGGCAGAGGGGCACGGAGGGCCAGTGGGTCTTTGGGGAGTAACTTACGGCCGACTTTAGGAGGACGGACACTTGCAGGACAAGGACACTCTGAGGACACAGACACTCGCAGGGCGCGGTCTGGCCCTGGTTTTGCCCTGCTTTGATCCTGGTTTGGTCCTGTTTTGGCCCTGTTTTGGCCCTGTTTTGAACCCGGTTTGGCCCTGTTTTGGCCCTGCTTTGGTCCTGCTTTGCCCTGTTTGGCCCTGTTTGAACCGGTTTGGCCCTGTTTTGGCCCTGCTTTGGCCCTGTTTTGGCCCTGCTTTGGCCCTGCTTTGCCCTGTTTTGGCCCTGCTTTGCCCTGGCTTTGGCCCTGTTTTGGCCCTGCTTTGGCCCTGTTTTGCCCTGCTTTGGCCCTGTTTTGCCCTGCTTTGGCCTGTTTTAAGCCCTGTTTGGCCCTGTTTGCCCTGTTTTGGCCCTGTTTTTGCCCCGCTTTGCCCTGCTTTACGCCCTGCTTTGGCCCTGCTTTGGCCCTGTTTTAGCCTGCTTTGGCCCTGTTTTAGCCCTGCTTTGGACCCTGCCTCTGGCCCTGCCTTTGGCCCTGCTTTGGGCCCTGCTTTGGCCCTGCTTTGGCCCTGCTTTGGCCCTGCTCTGGCCCTGCTTTGGCCCTGCTTTGGCCCTGCTTTGCCTTTTTTGGCCTGCTTTGTTTTACCCTGTTTTAGCCGTGTTTTAGCCCTGCTTTGGCCCTGTTTTAGCCTGCTTTGGCCCTGTTTTGGCCCTGCTTTGGCCCTGTTTAGCCCTTGCCCTTTGCCCTGTTTTGCCCTGTTTTGGCCCTGCTTTGGCCCTGTTTTGGCCCTGTTTTAGCCCTGCTTTGGCCCTGCTTTGGCCCTGCTTTGGCCCTGCTTTGGCCCTGCTTTGGCCTGCTTTGGCCCTGCTTTGCCCTGCTCTGGCCCTGCTTTGGCCCTGCTTTGGCCCTGCTTTGGCCCTTTTTTGGCCTGCTTTGGCCTGTTTTAGCCGTGTTTTAGCCTGCTTTGGCCCTGTTTTAGCCCTGCTTTGGCCGTTTTGGCCTGCTTTTGCCCTGTTTTAGCCCTGTTTTGGCCCTGCTTTGGCCCTGTTTTGGCCCTGTTTTAGCCCTGCTTTGGCCCTGTTTTAGCCCTGCTTTGGCCCTGCTTTGGCCTGTTTTAGCCCTGCTTTGGCCCTGTTTTAGCCCTGCTTTGGCCCTGCTCCTGGCCCTCTTTGGCCCTGCTTTGGCCCTGCTTTGGCCCTGCTTTGGCCCTGCTTTGGCCCTGCTCTGGCCCTGCTTTGGCCTGCTTTGGCCCTGCTTTGGCCCTTTTTGGCCCTGCTTGGCCCTGTTTTAGCCGTGTTTTAGCCCTGCTTTGGCCCTGTTACCCTGCTTTTGGCCCTGTTTGGCCCTGCTTTTGGCCCTGTTTTTGGCCCTGTTTTAGCCCTGCTTTGCGCCTGTTTAGCCTGCTTTGGCCCTGCTTTGGCCCTGTTTTAGCCCTGCTTTGGCCCTGTTTTAAGCCCTGCTTTGGCCCTGCTCTGGCCCTGCTTGGCCCTGCTTTGGCCCTGCTTTGGCCCTGCTTTGGCCTGCTCTGGCCCTGCTCTGGCCCTGCTTTGGCCCTGCTTTTGGCCCTTGCTTTGGCCCTTTTTTTGGCGCCTGCTTTGGCTTTGCCTGTTTTAGCCGTTTGGTTTTAGCCCTTGCTTTGGCCCTGTTTTAGCCCTGCTTTGGCCCTGTGTTTGGCCCTGCTTTGGCCCTTGCTGCTTTGGCCCTGTTTAGCCCTGCTTTTGCCCTGTTTAGCCCTGCTTTGCCCTGCTTTGGCCCTGTTTTAGCCCTGCCTTGGCCCTGTTTTAGCCCTGCTTTGGCCCTGCTCTGGCCCTGCTTTGGCCCTGCTTTGGCCCTGCTTTGGCCCTGTTTTAGCCCTGCTTTGGCCCTGTTTTGGCCCTGCTTTGGCCCTGTTTTAGCCCTGTTTTAGCCCTGGTTTGGCCTCACTGTCCTCCTGACTGGGTTTGGTCTTGGCCGAGCTCTTTTCAAGCGCAGGAGCGAGACAAGGACGAAAGTGGAAAGACTTGTCACAAATCGCCGTCCGACTCTCAGGAGGCCATTTTACTTTTTTTGGTCCATTAAACAACTGCCACATGTCTCCCACTCGGCGCTGGAGAGCCGAGGACAAATCAGAGTATTATTCTGAAGGCTCAGGCTAACCGGCTTAAAAAAGTACTTCCACCAGTTTCTTTTGGGGGTTTTTCTCAATAATTGTCGATGAAAACGGCCAAAGAGGTTTATAGACTTGTGGTAATTGTGCGGCAAAGTGAACGCACTCCAATAATTCCAATATCCTCATGATTATAACAAGAAATCATGAGTCAGAATTGTCAATATTTGTGTGGTAAGGCGTGGTCAGCTAAGAAACTACAAGTGGATCGACGCTAATTTGAATTTTGTAGGTTTAAATTGACAGAATTGACTGATATCTGAGACGTTTTGAGGACTTTTCCAACAATCAAACTATGTCAAAACTGATGTAACCAACTTTTTTTTTTTAAATACACAAAATATCAAGAAAAAAAAATTTTTTAAAAGTGTAAACGAGACCAGAAATGTTGTGCCAAACGGTTACGCAGATTAAAAAAAAACTACACTTTTGGTTTTGCGGTGTGAAAATTAACTTTAATATTTCGTTTTAAATGTGTAATCGCTATGGCAACAAAATTAAAAACTTTGGACAAAAAAAATTAAAGGCAATGACCCAAAAAATAAAATAAAAAAATATACATTATTATATTATTCGAGATTTTATCAAATATATAGTTTATAGTAGTATAGGCAATATAGTTTCCATGGAAATTAACATAAATATAGGTACATTTTTAATAGGTAAGCACAAATTTTAAGCATTTAAGGGCACAAACCTGACCTGACTGTTCAAATTATTATTATTATTATTTTTAGTTTTCCAAAATAAACAAGCACAAAAACAAAAATGACCAGAGAGCAAAACGCCAAACTAATTATTATGTCAGTCCAGTCCTTGATCGTACGGGGGTTTCGCATCATCCATTTCTTTGTTACGGCCTTTTTTCCTGCCGCCAAAAGCACATTCCAAAGGTATCCATTTACTGTGTCCATGGCAGGCGTTCTGGGACCCAAATACATAGCTCCAAAATCGAGTGGAATGGACACTTTGACGTGATGTTATGAAAAATGTTATGGTGTTTATGGTGTTATATGGCGTTTTTTCCAACAAAACATGTGATTTTGTTGTCCTCCACAGGGATGTACACCCGCTCTTTGTCCGTCTAAAACAAGACCACCCTCTCCTTCCCAATTTGTTTTAAATATATTTAGTCCGGAATCTGCGTCTTACAGCTGTTAAACCAACTAACTTTACACCTTTTTTTTGTCGAAAATGGCAGTTCCAGGGCACATTATTAGCCGCAGTGTCTGTTTTAGTTTTCGCGCCGTGCCCTCCTCTCAGCGGGAGCCCGATCCCCGAGCTCCTCCGGCCGCTCCTCACTTTTTTCTTTGCTCCGCGCAGAGTGTGACAGTGATGTATTCTGCAGCCGCTCACCTGAAGTTTGACTCCGGGTCCAGGACAAACGCTGCCAGACCAACAGCAGACCCAAGACAGATATAAAAAGACACACAATGGATTTACGAAGCGCATCGCGTGGAAGTAGGTTATGCTTTTTTTCTTTTTTTCCCCTCCACAGTGCGGCTCGATCTCCGTGACTAAAAAACATCTGTGATTGAATAAACAGTGTCGGTTTAGAACACTACGTTCATCTTTGAAGAGTCGGAGAACGTCTGAATGCGTCATTGTCGTGATTGTTGCAAAAACCATACTTTCCCTTTACGACAGGCATGATTTACGTCAATGAAATGTCAAATGTTCTGGGAAAGGCGCTGGAGGAGCTGGAGTGGAGTGGGCAGAAGGTGGTTCCTCTTCTGTTGCCCCAGCGGTTCTGAAAGTCTCTGGTCTGATCACGGTTGGAAGTCGGGTCTTATCGCACCGTCTGCCACGAGTAAAACTGGTTTATCAAGGCTTCAGGAAGTCCCAAACCAGCCCACTACTCCAGGGTCATTCTTTTTGGCCAATATAAATAAAGAAAACTATTGCGACTGTGACACAACCAAATACGTGAGTTTAATCTGATCCGAGAAAGATGAGACTATCGTACTATCGTGATTAACAAAGTAAAACTACATGTTATTCTCTTTTGAATGGAGGAAGAGCGTTGGATAAAACCGGAATCTGGAACACATGAATATATTTTTTTAAGCCAAACTCGTTCCCATCGCGTACAGTGCAGGCTTGGACTGACGACTAACATTTGAAAAGAAGTCTGTTTTGTACAAAGAGTTAAGAGTTCCACCAAACTGACAAACCGGTTAAAAAGGCACTGAAACCAATAACCTGAGCCACCGTTGTACTATTTATTACTCATATTTATACACACATGTTCTGTGACAATGTAATTTGTACAGAGAAAACTGCATTTTTAATCGGGACCCAAGGAAGATTCGCAACCAGTAATGTGGGCGCTGACGGGGTTCCAAATGATATAAACACACGAACAAATGAAGTCAAAATGAGACAATCCTAAAAACCTCTACGTGTTCTTTTTAAGTGGGCCCAAATGAATTGTGAATGCCTCTTTGTGAAACAGTAACTGCACTGAAATACAGTTAATCTGAATTATTAATTACGTCCCCAACGCTGTGAATAAATGCATGAATATAATGTTAATGCGACGCCGTTTTAATAATGTTATGTGGTAATAAACCTGGGAAGAAGAATATAAAGATCTAATATCATATTGGGGTCCGTGGTGGTCCATTGGTTTGTTATTTTTATCTCCCCAGTCTGAAAAGTTTAGCATTGAACGTGTGCATTTTGCTTTTTTATTGTTTTTATTTTTTGAGTTTTTAGTGCCCCAAAACACACAAATAAACGCGCATTCTTACTGTGTGAGTGGGGCCACCTCTGCACAGCTGCTACTTGTAACTTGGCCTCGCTGTCGCCACGGAGACGGACACGTCCACTGCCGCGCGGCGCAGCGTTCAGGGTCAAAGCGATCCTCCGGAAAAGTTACACGGCGCAGCTTTCATGAATGTATGCTGAGGTGTGAGATCGTCCAAGACAAACTTTGGGAAGAAGGAACAACGTGCTCACCCGAGGAGTTCAAATTAGGCTGAAAACAAATAGCTGCAGCTCAGTGTGTGTGTGTGTGTGTATGTGTGTGTGTGTGTGTGTGACTGTGTGTGTGAAACCATCATCCAAAATAAGTCTAGAGATCTGTAAACCCATGCCAAACCCAAACAATGATGGATGTCTTGCACTTTTGTCCCCCCCCCGAAGAAGAAATGCTACGTTTGCGTTTTCACCACGAATAAAAGTTTCGAAATCAGAGCTGAACCTTGAAACGGACATTTCGCAGCTGTAAAAAATGTTCTTGGTCCGAATCCAGCGTCGGTGGGTGGGCGGGCGGGCAATAAAAGTCCCCGTTCCTCCCCACGCACGTCGGCCATGTTGAATCCTTCGCCCGCCGCCGTTCCTCCACCTCTCCTTCCCTCCCTGCCCTTCGCGCTCATCCCTCGCTCCCTTCATCACTCCACTCGTAAAAGGCGCCCGAGCGGAGAATACGGGCTGCGCGGCTCTGACAGGGCGCCCGTGATGGAGAGGAGGGGAGCGGTGGAAGAGCCGTGGTGTCCGTCAAAAAAACGCGTCTGCAGGACTTCTCAGGGAATCAAGGTTTGGGGGGGCCGAGACTCGCAGGACGGAAAATGCTGGGGTTTCACGTAGCATCGCAACATCCTTTAGACGTGTGCTCAGATTTATTTGCAAAAAAACATGATTATTATCGTTGTTCGACTAGACACCGATTATTTTTTATCATAGACTGAGACTTTACAAATACTTTTAACACCAAATAAATGTTGAAAAATGGCGACTGAAGGATTCTCCGATCGAGAATATTTATGTACAAAGTGTATTTTTTTTGAGAAAATCAGGAATAGTTTATTATTTTCTGACACTTTGCGTAATAATGCCTCTGATTGTGTTATAAAAGATGTTTCAAGTCAAAACAATGACAATCTAATCAAAATATACGACGACAAGTCCAGGTTTCCATTGTCGCCTGCGATAAAAATGAAAGTTCGCGAATTCAAACATATTCATGCAATTTGAGGTTTAAATTGGCTGAATAATCTGCCGTCTACCGTGTTTAAACAACGTCATTCAGGGGGGGGGGGGCTGATCCACAGTTCGGGGAGCCCTGCGCTAAACCCCGGCACAAGCTGCAGATGTGACCGTCTCTTCTCCACCACCAGCACCTCAGGGCGAACACAGGCACATTTACTGTCCAAATTACGCTTCTGTGGTGGGACGCGGCGAGGAAGGGGTTTACAGCAGAAGCAGGAAGTTAGAGCTTTAGTCAGATTTCAGAAAAATACTGGCCATGACAAAGGACAAAGGGCACTGCCGGAACATAAATCCTCAGTGAGCAACAACAAAAAGTCTAACCTTTTGGAGACATATTACTCAGACTTTAGCTGCTGTTTTGCTTCAGATGAATGCACCTCCTCTGAACCTCCGCTCACACTTTTAGCCTTTGTCCTGTGTTTTGCAAACGGTTGTCATTTAGCCTCGCGTTAGCAAAGACGCACTCCTGTTCTGCCGCATCTGCCGTCCTCTGCGTCTCCTCAGAGCCCGTCTGCGAGGTCCTGTCGCGTCAGGACCGTTGCCGTTGTTTGTATCATCCGTTTTCTTTTCGCGACGACCTTCTTCCCACGCCGCCAAAAGTACGGTCCACAAGCACGGCCCGAAAGGTATCCATTCACAGTGTTCATGGCAGGATTTTAGAGGCCCAGGGGCAGGAGTCACAAATGCATTTCGTACATAGCAAGAATGCACGGTCCGCATGTTGCATATCAGTTGGGCTAAACGGTCAAATCATGTACAAACCTTGATAGATAAAGCAGATTAATGATGCGTGCTGATAAATGATTGGTCTGAATGTTTTGTTTATTTCACTTTAAATAACTTGAGATGGGCGTCGTAAGTTTGAAGGATGCAAATACCGAAGACAATAGGGACATTAAGGGCCGTATTTTGCCCCCGGCGGTAGCGTTAACGTTAGCCTTTTCCAGGGGGCGGGGCCATTATGCTATTTTGCATAATGGCGACCTTAGCGCTGGCATAAAGAGGCTGGACTTGGGACGCTGGAGGCTGGAGTGGGATGGTGCCAGTCCAAATATGGTGATAATGTTTGAACCAATGACTGAGAACTGTGACATTCAAAAGCGCCCCCTGTGGGAGATGTTTGTCATGGCCTCATATCCAGGCAATGAAAGAAGTGAGCAATAAAACACGTTCCTCTCGAAGATGAACACATGAGTCAGCAGGTCCAGTCTGGCCCAGATCGCGCCGTAAAAAGGGTCCAACGCGGCGCAAAGAGCTTTAAAGGCCAATTCATACTTCATAAGAAGCAATACATTTGTTCGTTTACCTTTAGGACTGCCAGAACAAGTACAAAGTTTGTTTCGGCGCTGGCATTCAAACTTCAACAGCGCAGCTTGACCCCGCCCCCCCGTTATCCCCAACAGCTGTTTCCATATTCACAGAGAAACGAGCCGAACCAGGAAGTGAATTCAGACGCAGCAAAACGCAATGTTCCAGGCGGAGCGCGCACGTACGAGACGCGGTCAGCATTTTGTAACTGTCCAAACCTGCCCCGCAATGAGATGAGAATGTCTTGTCTAGGGTGACCAGATTTTCAAAATTAAAAAACTGCGACGCACCCGGATTGGGATGGGGGGAATAATAATAAAATAGTAAAAACTTTAGGTAATTAAGTTAAACATTGTTATGCCCTCGGTCCATTCATGGCTCAGTCACAGCTTTTTCACGGCAAACTAGTGATTCAGTTTATATTCTGGGTGCATTTTGTGGGTTCTGGTTATTCTAAAGACATATATGGCTAAAGAAACGACAATATAGTTCCCTCTTTACTGTTGGTGGGTCTCAAAGTTGTCAAAAACCATGATAACTGGGACACGTCTTGTATAAAACTGGGACAAATCTGTGGTTTTGGAAACATGTGCTGGGACATGGGACACAGGGCTTAAAACTGGGACTGGTAAATAGGGACGTCTGGTCACTCTCGTCTTGTCCCAACCTGACCTGTGCGTCAAAACACAACCGCGCATCATTTGTGCGTGCGTGTGCGTGCGTGTGCGCCGCGTGTGCGTGTCCTTCACTCTGTGTGCTGCGGATCAGGCGAGACAGAGGGGGTTTCCCCTCATCTGCAAAGCTCTCTTCTCAAATATAAAACCCACTCAGGTTGATATTGGTCATTCATGCTTGAGGCAAAGATCTAAAACTCAGACACATCCCCAATCTATAACTAACGCTAGTTTTGAAGTTTATTAGTTACGATTCTGGCCATTCACAGAATGCACCAGACCACGCCCTCAGTTTGCTTCACTCCACCTCATATTTTGGCATAATCACACCTCTTGTCTAGAATTCCATGCCCTGCGCTGTCATCAATTGCGCCCAATGTGAGGTGTGATGCAATGAGCTCTGCTGCGCCCACGTTAATGCTACCGCCGGGGGCAAAATACGGCCCTAAGTGTTTATGATAACCCCATGAATTTGTCCCAAAAAAAGTCTTCACCTAGATTCAGTAAGACAACAGGTCCTCTCCTCCTGCTGGAGGACTGCTGCAGGTGATGATCCTTCAATATTTAAACCTGACTGGTGCAGCTTCTCATTTCTGAAACGACCATGTGGAATGACGAATCCCGTGGTCATGGATGAGATGTCAGTGTGTTTGAGAAGGCTCAAATCATTGGCATCGAACAGAGAAAACATCTAAAGGAGAAGCAGAAACTAATCTACGACAGCTCTGAACCTCAGTGAGAGTGTTTGGGACGAGCTGGAGAAGGTTTGGTGCAGTGGTCACTCTCACACATCATCAATACAAGATAATAATGCAGCACTGGATGGAAATAAATCTTTTTACATTGAACAGAAGCTAAAGAAGTGTTTTTTTCCTGCGGTGACTTTAAAAAGTTAAAAATGAATACAAGCTCTTCAAACTCCGGAACATGCCATGTGCTGAGAAAAGAGGTTTTTATGACTCAGGCAGAGCAGGAATTACCCCCAAATGGCACAAGAAATTAGTAATATATATGTTCTTGTTGTAAATATACTTTATGAAGAAGTTCTCTTGCTGCATTTTGGTCAAACTCAGCAAAAATCTCACATTCGCAGGTCTTGTGTGATCGAAACTAACATGAATATAATCGACTACCAAAAGAACCTTTCGTTGCAGCCTTTTTGGATTCTCAACGCGCCTTTACATGACTTTCCGCACTCTCCCGTAGCCACAGCAGCCCTGAGTCTGATTTGTTGGAATATGGCTGCCAAACTGTCCAGCCCAGTCGCCACGGAGACCTCTCATTTATCCACAAACCCTATTCACAAACAGACAAGTGAGCGTTTTGTCCACGGATACAAGAACGTCACGCGCTGGCCGGACCTGGAGCGGAACTGCAGACCTCTTGGTTGGCGGTTGAGAGCTCTGACCACTGAGCCACTGCCATAATAACTCTAAAATGACATTACCCTGAGCCATCTTTAGCGTTGGGTCCGTATCGTTTTCGAAAAATGAAGCCAATAACATCTCACCTGTGGCTACGATCTAAAGACGACCTCATAATTGTTTATCGTAAGCGCCCATTTTAATTACTTCCTTGAACATTTCGCTCAAAGGAACAGCCGTACTTTTCTGTATTGACCGACGCATTTTCCACCTCATGCGAGCGTAAAACAAGGTAATTATTTACAGAGTTGCGGCGCGGAATTAAGAAACTGCTTCTAAAACAAAATGTCCTCGTCGCTCCTCTTCACCGCTCCTCGCGCTTGACACTTAGTAATTGTGTTGCTGGATTAGATTATTAAAACACACATCTTCATGGCTGGAGGTGCCGAGACTGATGGGAAAAAGTGGGGATTTTTAAAATTTATTTATTTGAGCCTTGTCACACGCCGCGTCGCTGTATTTTACAATCTCAAAGTGGTCGGGGTCTTGTCAAAGCCGCGCGGTAATGGATGCCCCCGGGACGTGCGCGCGCGAGATGGATGGTTCTGACTGGAAGCTTGTATAAATAAAGATAAATAAATGTTGATGGCCGCCAGTGACACTCTGGAGACGAGCGAAAAGGGAGAGACGTTTGTGAGATGACGCAGGCGCCGGAGAGCGATTTCGTTCTGGGTTTTAAAGGGGAGAGGAGATGGTGCGCGGACAATGTCAAACAAGAGATCAGAAATTAGGCTTCTGACCGTTTGGCGCTAAAGCTGTGCTAGCCTAATGCTGCCTGGAATGTTCCACAGTATAGTAGTAATCATTAGGGGTTGTTTTTTTCTGTACTGACAGCATCATTCTGGACCCCGGCAGTGAAATGAATACAAAACGCAAAACGAACGCGTGGATTCCGCAATCGTCAAAATCATAATGTTGTAAAATGTGTTGATTTAGAGGCCGCGCATTTAAGAAAGTCTTTTATATTTCATTGAATGTCCTTTTAAATTCTAATAATCAAACTTGTCCACAGCTTTATGTTCGTTTTATTTAGTCAGTTCGACGCGGTTTTTGGTGTGCTTTTGTTTGCCTCTTTCTACACCCACTTTATTTAATCTGCGCTATTGTTTCTGTTGTGTTATATTCGTGCAAAAATGAATAGAAATTAAAAGTAGAAGGAAAAATGATACTTCCACAACCATTTTTGACATAAATCACTCGATACGGTGTTAAAATACAGCTTTTAGTCTTTCCTATGAGCAGTCAGTTCAAACTAAATACTGACAAATGCTGCAAATACGAAGCCCAAACATTAAAATTTATAAATGTTGGTGTTATATCAGTCTTTATTCTCTTTATTGATCATATCTAACATGCATTTATTCAAATACAGGCGTTATAGTCCTTCATAATACTTTAAAAAACAAGCGTTCTCACTGTTCAAGCGGCGGATCTGACTTCTAACTTAGCCTGTTTGCGTCACCTTCTTTGTTTCCATGGAGACAAGCTTATGAAAAAACGCTGCACGACGCACTTTTTAAAGAACAGACGTTGAAAAACGAAATGCGCGGAAACTTGGTCCTGATGTGTGCCCGGTTTAGTCCTGATGTGGACATGGCTTGGTCACGTTCTGGACCTTGTTTTTGTCCAGATCCAGTCCAGGGTTAGTTTAGTCCGCAAAATGTCAAAGACCGAAATACGAAATAACATAAAATATGACAAAAACAGCCACATAAAATAACGTTCTTTTTCATTTAGGTCTATTTTTTGGTCGATAGACTGCAGTAAGAAGACTTCACGGTTATTATCTTTCGGTTCTTTTGGACTTGAATCATCACGTTTATCGATTAACCCAATAATCGTGACGTCCCTACTCCTTCCCTTCAGGCTTAAGACATTTATTTGTGTTCAAAACAGTCCTCCAAGTTGCTGAAATATGCTGAAATTGTACAAAGCAGAGGTTATAAAGATAAATGTATATTACCTCATTTTGTTTACACTAAAATGTTCCTTTTCCCCATTTTTTATGCAGTTTTTTTGTGTGTGTTTTATTGGCGGCTCCTATCCTTCAAAAGCTGAAAATTGTCAGTAATTTTTTCCTCATTTTACAATACCGCTAACACATTCCACTATTTTTGTTCGGCTCGTACATTTCTTGTAAACGCTCTGTGTAAACCATGGCTCCGGCTGCAGCGGGGGGGAATCACCAGCAACAACGCGCGGGCAGAGGAGCGATGTTTCCCCCCCCCCTCAGCGCGCCGATCAAAGGTTGGGTCTGAAGGTGACTGTGTTTGTCCCATTTCTTCTTTAAAATAAAACTCGTCTTCACCTGTGCGCACCTGTCCCCTTCTCTTTATATTTTTAACTCGCGCTGCCACACTCCGTCTTTGCCACCAGCGATTCCTCAAACGCTGATGGATGACGCTCGCCGACGGTTAGCGCTGTGTCCTGCTTTCTGTTTTTAACCAAAACCTCTCCTCCTCCTCCTCCTCCTCCTCCTCCTTCTATCTCTTTCTCTTTGGCTCCAAAAGTTGACCGGGTTCAAACTGACTTTGAAACTTTACCACCAATTTTACATGTGTGGGGTTTTTTGTTCTTTTTTGTATCCCCAAGGTTCACTTTTGTATTGTTTGTGCAAACTTTGAAATGCCTCTCGAAAGACAAACAGACAACATTTCAAGGTGAAAATATAAATTCTATTTGACTCGTAAAGAAAAACAGGAGGTGTGCTCGCGCGAGTTTCTCCAATAAACGGCCCCTGGTTTTCAACACAAATAGGGGCACTGCGGTTGTGGTCTTTGGCATGAGACACGGACCTCCAGACTTATTTGAAGCAGTGACTAAAGTGTCTTAAGGCTGCGACACGGGGGAACAGAAAAGTACAGTCACATTTAAATAAGTATTTGAAACTTCTTCTGTCATTTACCTTCATGAATGTAAGAAATGTATGTGGAAAAATTGGGAAAACGGCACATATTTGGGACAAATAAATCAGACAAATTACAGTCAGGTTTATATTTGTTGCTTTATTTTGTTGACTTATCAGATACATAAAATAAATGATAAAGATATAGAAAGATAAAACAGTCAAATACTAAAATAC
This sequence comes from Chaenogobius annularis, assembly GCA_015082035.1. Classification (NCBI taxonomy): domain Eukaryota; kingdom Metazoa; phylum Chordata; class Actinopteri; order Gobiiformes; family Gobiidae; genus Chaenogobius; species Chaenogobius annularis. Next base: position 1,006,332 of record BJKM01000172.1, on the reverse strand, counting down.
AGAGGGGATTTTGTCCAAACTAGATCTTATAACATATTATACTTATTATACTTATTATCTTGTGTGTGTAGGTGCTACTTTAAAGCCCCAGTGCGAGACATTTTGACCAAAAACAATTTTTAAAAATTTTTTTAAAAGCGTTTTTTATTTATTTTTTGGGATGTTTATATTGCACTGAAAAACATAGAAAACAAGCGTCTTTACTGCGAACCTTATCGCATCTCCACAAACCTGACTCGTCCTACGCCTCCTCCTGCTTGTGTCCATGGAAATGTTGTTCCTTTGGCTGTAATATTCCACAGTACGGCATTGCACGTACCTGCCTCCCTGGAGAAAGTTCAGAAGTTTGATTTGAAGGGGTTTTAAGTGAGAAAAATGCGATTCCATAAATCACAAGTTCTATAGCGTAGTCACAGGTGTATTTGGAACAAAAACAGTAACACATGCAAAAAGACAGAAAAGGTGTAGGCTGAAGCTGAAGCCGACACGTTATACTTTTGCCATCATCATAAAAGTGTGAAACCATTCGTAATTTACAGAACGCAAAAGGAAACAATAACAACAATGACAAAGTACAATATCGTCACAAACTAAGAATCCGTGCATGTGCTCAGAGATACACAGTTGAACTTATTGTATGGATTTAAACTTCTTTTTAAGCTCATCAGTAAAACTGTTCAGGAGATCGACCGCTTTAACAGATATACAAAATGTCGAAATATCTTTTTATAAACATCGCCGTTCTTCTAAGTCTGATTTTGGATTTATTCTGGAATTATTTTGACAGAAGATCAGAGAGTAAAAATCTTAAATATGATATTTATTCATGCAAAAAATTATAAAAAAAAAAAAACATCTTTAGGTGCAACGTTAGATTTTTGTTTTTTCCAGGTGTTGAGAGAGCAGAAAAAAAAAATTCTCTTTGGTTTACTTTCTCTGGCTACATATCAACATATTTGTCTAACCTGCATTTCAGTTCAATGAGTCGTCCGACCAGTCCGAGGCAAAAGATCGTGTGGAGATTTTGGAGGGACGATCACGCTTGTAACTTGCGCATGTGGGCTCGTGATACGGAGTTTGTGTCCTCCTCATTATTCCAGCTCCACTTGCCCATCCTCGAGCACAGACAATGGCTGAAAGTCGCAAGAGGACGGGGGGGGGGGTTGTTGAGACGAAGAGAAGGGCTTCAGAGGAGAGGAACGCAGCGCGGGTTTTCCTCGGGGGTTCGCGATGACGTGCTTGAAATCTCTCACGTGACTTCGCACTGATGCATCCGTCGCAAACTTTTGACTCGACAGTAACTTTTGCCTCCACGGCATTTGGTGGGCGTTAACTCTGGGGGTGCGCGAGGAGGCGCGAGTATAGCACATGTGCAGCGAGTCAATAGCGGTAAACAGTCGTCGGTTTTCAAATTTCCGCCAGAACATCCTCAAATATAGCTTTAATGTGGCAATTTTCCAAACCCTGTCACCCAACAATGAAAATTGAATGTGGGAATATTCAGATTGGGAGATTTCACCCTAAAACGTCCCATAGAAACACACTGGCCAAGCATCAGATAGTACCATTAAACTCTAAAACATGAGCGCGACCTATTCCCTTCCTTTCCTCGTCTCCTTGCCTTGCGTCCTCTGTCCTTCGCCCGGAGACGAGGACTATTGATCCCAGGCTCCCGTTCTGATTGGGCCAAACATTAGTCGAGTATTTATTCAGGGGGACACCACTCTGACAATGGGAGTCTGTCAGCGTGATTGATGAACCTGTTAAGTGTTAATAATGAAATAAACTTTTAATATAGACGCACATTAACCTGTCATGTTCGCTTTATACGTTCAACCTACAAAAGATTTTTATAACCTGGAGTGCGCATGTCCTCCCTGTGTTACTGTGGCAGAGTGGTTATCGTGCCTGCTGCCTTTCAGCTCGAGTTAGAAGGAAAACAAACAAATGAATATAATGACCATTTCACAATCAGGTTATGGTTAGGAGCCGGTGAAGGACAGTGGTGGAAACTGACAAAGTATTGAAGGTAAAAGGACTGTATAAAGTTGTTTTTACAGTAGCTACTTTTTACTTTTACTTCACTGTTTGAGAACAATATCTGTACTTTCCACTCCACCACATTTCTGAAAAGTACAAAGTATTTTTCACATGGTTTGAGGGGTTATTTTGGACAAGTTCGTGGTGACGTTCTGCCAAAAATTTACACATACAATTCACAAAAGAAATGCTACTGCTAAATTTTATACAAAAATGCTTTAACAAGTCTCAAAATCTGTGTGAAATGCTTTAACTTTTTACTCTTAAAGTAAGTTTTGAGCTACTTTAATTTTACTTTATTTTTAAGTAACAAAACTGAGTACTCTAAAATGCTTCATATTTACTCCAAAGTCTTTTCCGCCTGGTATTAGCTTTAAGATCTGGCAACCAAAAGAGAGCAGTCTTGAGAACCAAACCACCAAATGGCAACATCAACAACTTGTCCAATAAGTCATCAAGTTATCACTAAAAGCAATATTCAAGGTCAACACTTTTACCTCATATTCAGAGACGACCATTGTGAAATTTGAAACAACATTTCTACCTTTACTCAACGCCAAGTCATGAAATGCCAAAAAAAAAAAGAAAAACTACCTTGAACTCCATCAAAAAACACTTTATTTTGTGTCCCGCTTCCCCTGGCGCCGCTCCGGCCAATCCCTTCTCTCTCGTTCTTGGGCCGGCATCAGTAAATAGCAAAGAATGAAACGTACATACCAGAATTTCAGTATTGATCCGCGTGCCAAACCGCATTACGCACAGGAAACGTGGCTTTGAAGAGAAGTTCGACTGTCGCTATCGCGCGCCGGTATAATCCATCATATCTGCGAATCAAATTAACATTTATTTACACGCGGGGCACTTCTAAAAACGCAGGGATTTCCAGCTAACGCACTCTCTCTGGGGGCCAAATCATTAGACACGGGTTAATTGGAGCTATAATTAATAACGCCGAAGACTTGTACGCGCGCGCCGTGGATAGGAGAGGTCGCGGAGGTAAATCATATTAATTTCAACATTGATTAAGCAATAAAAAGACTTTTAACTAGCGGGCTTGTATATCACTTACCGCGCGATCGAGGGTCTAAATTGTTAATTAAATTGCGAGGTTTTCACTAGAGTGCGAAGGATCACTTAACGTAGATAAAGTAGGCGTTTTGAAGATAGCGGCGTTATATGGGAGCGATTCCAAAAGTGCTGGAATCGGGGCGCATTCTGGAAGTGGAGATTAAAAAAAAAAAAGAAGTGGAATGGAGAAAGCAGACGTGGATTGGATACGGGTAAGGAAGGCTTTGAAATCTACTCATTTTAATGTGTTCAGGAAGTTCGCGCGGAGATATCAAGGGGCCAACGGAGTGAAAAGTTGACGGCGGCTGAAGTTTGTTGAGAAGTACGGAAACTTTTGGCAGATTCCAGGGCAACGCGTTTCCTTCAAAAACCACGCATAACGTCGACTTGATCGTCCTTGCAGATTCGGTGGAAAGATGCAGTAAAAACCCTTGTGATTGCCCCAATTTGAGAAGTCGAAATTGCGTCAAATTTTAATTCTGGCTCAAACATTGAACTCTAACAACAAATTACATATATGCTAGTAACACATTTTTATCGAGATATCAAGGGGCCAATGGAGTATTGACATATCAAGGGGCCAATGGAGTGAAACGTTAGATAGACGCTGACGTTTTGGCAGATTCCAGGACAACGCGTTTCCTTCAAAAACCTAAATAAAACACGCACCACAAGAAAATATATATGACGTGATCAAGGATGCTTGGACATACTCGTCCGTTTTCTAAAAATCCGATTGTTCTCGAGAGCAGCTCAACAACAAATGACATATATGCTAGTAACACATTTTCTGGAGATATCAAGGGGCCAATGGAGTGAAACGTTAGATAGACGCTGACGTTTTGGCAGATTCCAGGACAACGCGTTTCCTTCTAGAACCTAAACAAAGCACGCACCACAAGCAAATATTCATAATGATTGATTTCGTGACATCGACTTGATCGCCTTTGCCGATTCGTTGGAAAGATACAGTGAAAACCATTGTGATTCCCCCAATTTGAGGGGTCGGCGCCAAATTTTCGTCAACTTTTAATTTCGTCACAAACGTCGGTCTCTTACTTTGTGAAAATATAGGTCTTTTATCTTCAAACGTGTATATTTGGAGTCAAATCTGAGCCCAACGTTGGTGAAAGCACAACCTTTAACTGCTAATAAACAGATCCGTGCGGAGAAACATCGAACAGACTTTAGTGTCACATTTGATGTGTTTGCTGACTGTGTACGAGGTTTTGTGTCTTTGTTGAAAAGAAATGTCATGAAACGTTCTTAACAAACTGTTTAAACTCGGCGCAAACTGTGAAAATTGACTCAAATTCAGCAAATTGGGAATGTCAAGCCCTGAATTGTTGTTTCTTGTTGACGAACAAAAAGCTGCATTTTGGCTCGATGGTGTTTGTAATCTGAATTTATTTGTCATTTCTGCGCGTTTGTTTGTACTGCGATGACAAGTAAATTCTGATTCCGGTTCTCTTGATTCTGATTGTTGAGCAGAACAGTCGGGGAAACATGAGATAAAAATGACTCTCTTTTTTCTCATGCTGCGTTCCAAACCCTAAGCGGAGTCGGAGTCACGTAAACTCGGTAACTCGGAGTCCAACGCTTACGCACGAGTTTCCGAGTTGCGACCCCGAAATGAGAAAGGTTCCATAGTTCACCCCTTATCAAGAGGGACTTTTTTTTACTAAAACGCCTGACTGAAATAAGCCCTGATTAAAAACTGAAGCTGTTTCGGAACCTTTTGGACAAACAAATGGCTGAACTTTTTGTGAAGCTGAGATCTGGTTTACTGTAGTAAAGTGGAAAATCTGACTTCAAATCAAATTTAAAAAAAATTGACAATTCTCTGTTCGAAAGCTAAAGCCAATATCACAAAAAGAGAGTAAAACATGCATCAATTGTAAAAAGAATCTCTATTAAACCTTATTAAACTGTATTAATTTTGTCCTTTGCAGGGTTTGGAATACAAACTGACTCAAATTCATGCAGAGTGGTTGTTTTGACTGGAAATGAATGTGTTATAGATTTCGTTTCATGTTTTAAATGCACAGTTTCCTGACAGTTCCCTTTTGTCAGGCGGCGGCGGCGGCGGCGGTGGACAAAAAGGAATATATTAAGAAAAGGTTTGGTGGGGGCGCGTTGCATCTTTCGAGGTTAACGAACGGGTCGAATGTTGAAGTCAAAAGAATAAGTTCCTTAGTCAAAAAATTCATAAATTCAGATATATTTTAAACACAAAACCAGGTCAAAAATAGCTAAATGTGAACGTTTTGCCCTGTACTTCACTTACTTAACACTGATCATTAACTGCACAACTTAAACCTACACTTGGAAATGCTTCTATCAAAATTCCAAACCACTCCAAATTATTTTCTAACAGGAATTAAAATTTGGACTTACTATTAGAGGCCACATTTTTGAAGACCCGATAAAAGATCTGGAGTATTAACACGACTCCTCAGAGGACCACGTTTTGGGACTCGACAAAGGCGGCAGGTAATAGAGTTCTTACCGTGGAGTGAGTTATCACGTGCGACACGAAGCCAAGGCCGTCCCTAGACCCCCGAGGCCGCCGCGAAGGTGGGCTCTATAAAACACTGCTCAGGCAAGGTTAAAGCAGCAGTATGTAGGGAAATATGGAAAATAGTTGTATAGCTGTGGTCATGACAAGACGTGAAGCTTTTAAAAGGTTCTGAGTAGGTGTGCGCTGAACATTTTGGCTGTTGTATCGTTTCAAGGTTCAGCGTGTAACTTTCTGATAGGTTGTATATGTCTCCCGCTCGTTTCCATGGAGACGTTATTGCCTAAAATGTTTCCTCGAATGCAGACGTAGAAGTAAGTGACGCCGAGTCAAAGCACACATATTACTCAAATTCGACTATTTTTGAGCTTTTAATTGCTCCCTCATCAAACTTCTTGAGCCCTCTGCTGGCAACTGAGGCGTTCTGTTCGTTTAGCAGTCAGGACGGAATTACCTTTACTTGTTTAACATGCAGAATGAACCAAAACATGTCATTAACGGTATGCTATTTTTCCGTGTTAGTAGCTTAAAAATGTACTCAACTTTTGATCTTTACTTTGTATTTGTACTTTGTTCTAAATAATTGTTTGCATACTGTATTTTTGAGCCTCTGTATCCAAGTAATTTCCCTTTTAGATCGATAAAGATAGTGTGAGTCCTTTGTAATCGACTCCCTAAAGATTTAGCATTTCGTTCCAGGGAGAAGCAATGATGTTCTATTTTTTGTTTTTGTTTATTATTATTATTTATGTTTATTATTGACAGATTATAACGTCACAATCAGGGGGTTAGGTTTAAGAACTGCTAATTTGGTCGAGGTCAGTACTTCTTTTGGGCCTTGGAACGCCTCGGAACAAATGCCGGACGTCCAGGGAGTCTCTTTATTTTGTTTGTTTTGATGCTACATGCTAAAGCTAACGTAACAATTCCGCCCGCACATTTCAGTCACGAACACCCCAGCGACAGACGCCAAAACAGGGCCGTAAGCAAACACGTGGACCGCGGGGGCTTTCGAGGAGGCGAGATGAGGAGATCCATCATCGTCCGTCAACACCAGCTAATCAAGAACAACATGCTAACTAAAGAGTCAACGGTGAGTCAACGTAGCAGTAAACGAACGGCCGTAAAACGCAACGGTTTAAAAGGTTTCACACTTGATTAGTTTGATATTGTAAAGGGCTTTATTGGAACAGATAAAAGGGCCGCACGCATGGCACTGGGAAACGATGGAAACAAACTAAAATTATGGTATTCATCTAGAAGAAAAAAAAAAATAATAATAATAATCCATTGTACTTTGCAACATACATTCAAAAATAAATTGCGAAGATTAGACTTATGATTGCCTTAAGGTCCTGACTTCTTAAATATGCAACAAAAAAAGTCTAAATTGGACTTCCATATAAACACTCAGGTTAAAGCATTTTTAACATATTGTAAATTTTTCTGCTATAGTTATAATCTTTGACACCCATGGATCATATATCCATTCTTTGAACATTTAAAATAGTGAAAACATGCATGAATCAGTCGAAATATAACTTTGAAAGGGGTAAATGAGACGGGGAAACAAGTTGATTTTGTACAACATGTCTCATTTAAATAAAGGGTAAATTAAAACGAATCATTAGCATTGTTGCTATGAGCAAGAAGGTAGCCAGTTCAAACCTCACTCAATGCACTGTAAATAATGCGGCTCCGTGATGGGCATCTGAAACTAATATTATACATAGCCACGCAATAATGTGTCAACTAGCATTAGCTGCTAACGACCCTAAACAAGCAGCTCACCCTCAGTCTGGAGTGATTTCTGTAAGTCCACTGGCCCCTCCTGACCACAGTCATAAGACGTCTTTGGGGATGTTACAGAAGAGAAAGGATCCCACAGTGAGCATGCACCATTCGTCCTCAAGATGGCAGTAGCAACAAGCGTGCGATGTCACGTCGGACCCGCGAATAGATTCGGTCTGACTTCTTCAGGACAGTGTCTCAGGTGTGTGAGAGCGAACGGTCCCCCTCGACCCGGTTCATAGTCCCCTGGGCACGTTTCTGTATCTCAGTTGCCTCGTGAATCGTCCTTTTTCCTGTGATGTTAGCGCCGTCTCAGTCCATAATGTGGGACAAACTCTAGTATGATACAAGCCCCTCTTTAAATATACTGAAAAGAGTTCACTTTTGATGCAAGCTGAAGTTAGAGAAGAGCCAAGAGGGAGAACAAGCAGATTTATGGCTGTAGTGACAGAGGACATGGCGAGGGCAGAAGATGCAGAGGAGACGGTCTAATCTATTACTTCTCATCCGCGTGCTTACATCTTCCTAATACATTGTTCTTTGCTTTTAATCCGTCTCATTTCCTCACTGTGAAATTGTCCGTTTGACTCTCGTAACTAGCTTAGCCTCAGATTAGCTTCCCCTTCTTCTCTCGCCGATTTACACACTTTTAAAAAGACACGCCAATCCACGCGCCGTAATGTCGGAACTGGGAGTTAAATGTAAGTTCATGCTGTGAAAATAAGTGCCCGTTTTATCTGGATATTTAGTGTTCTCGCTGTGAAATAAGTGGCTAACTGGCTTAAGCGCGGCGAGGTTTGGTTTTTCGCAGACAAATCCGCTTTCCTATTATAAACGCGGCGAAAGGAACGGCTTGATTAAAACGCACTCGTTTCGAATTGGATTTAAATCGCTTTGACGCGGCTGAAGAGTTATACAGTTTTTAGTTTCAATCTGTTTCATTTTAACCGTAGCAAAACAAAGATACATGTATTATATTCCATAGTAGAACATTAAACTCGTCTGTTTTAGCTGAAATCATTTACAAAAAAAATAAAATACAAGCGTGTACCGTTACAAAATGTATTTTACTGTAACTAGTTTGTTAATAAGAAGCTTTAGTCAAGTTTTAGAAGCACGGAATGTTTTTTTTATCCAAATAAAATAAATCTATGCTAAGCTCTGTGGTGGAAAAAAATTGATTAAATTAAATAATAGTCTCAGGACCAATCCAAAGTAAGTAAGTAGGTAAGTAAGTAAATAGATAGATACATACAAAAAAAAACAATAATAATGAAATTAAATTATAAATATATGTACATATATTCACATACTGCTCCAGACTTTTAAAACTGGGTCAAATGCTGAGAGGAAATTCACATTGGTTGTTGAAAAGCCAACTGTAAGGCACAGCGGGGAGAGTCGAAATTAAGTAAAAGACAAGTTGAGCACCAATAGGACCTGATGAGGTTTTTAAAAACATGGAGGAGCGTTGTGAAGGAACAGCTGACAAGGACAAGGTTTCAAAGAGCTTTTTGAGCAAAGAACGTTGTAATTTAAGGAAGACGTTAACCTATACTTTTGGCATTTACCGTCAAAGTGTGTTTTTAAATAACTCTTAAACCTTTCATTTCTGTGTTTTTTACATCATTCTTTGTCAAAACCTGCGCAGTTGTGATCAATTGGAAAGAAATCAGATTCAGCTGTAACTGTTTATCAGGACTAAAGAAATTCTTGATCGACTAAAAACACGTCCTGCTGATTGATTCGTCGACTAAAGTTGTGCCTTGTGTATATCTGACACAAACTGCACTGACGGGACCACAACCGCACGGGAATTCATGTAAAAACAACATTTATACAGAAAAGTACACTCAGAACAGTGGATTTATGTGTACAAATTTTGATTAAACTACCAAATCTTCCGCTATAAGCATTCTCCTTTCTGCTGCGGTCCTGTGTATCTACATAAAAATAATTTGCGGACAAGTTTTGGTCGACTAAATCGCCAGCGACGGATTAATCGACCACTCAATGAATCCAAAAATTAAAAAGTCCGACTGTGTATATGACATTTCAATCATCTGATAACTCCAGAAATCAGATCATGATCACATTTTGGTGTGATTTGGTTGTGCATTTGAACACAAAGCAAGTACAGAGCAGTGGGCGGGGATAGGGGGTGAGTGAAAACGGAACAGTTCTGAGCACTCAAATGCACCTCAAATGCAGGACAGCACCAAATCACTCAAGCATGTATGAAATGATCTATATTGGACAGGATTCGTTTGTGAAATTAAAATTACCCAAAGACGGCAATTATTTAAAAAAAATAAGAAATTGTGAGATAAGTCAGTAATTGTCTTGTTTATGAACTTTCTTCCAGAAAAACACGTTGAAATACGACAGGAACGATCTAATTCAGTCACGTCGCTGGCGTTGCTTCTATTTTATGTCCGTTTTGAGCACCGAGTGCCTGTACTAGGGTTACCAGAGTTACCACTAGGGTGCCAGACGATGTTCCTTACCACGTTTGTTACGAGCGGTAATCAGAACGACATCCGGGCACATCACATTTCTTTTAGATTTTCCCCTTTAATCCATTCATTGAGGGGAATTAATGGTATTACATTTACTTACGATAGTCAAACCTCAGATTCAGGAGGAGCAGAGTGGTTTTCATCCTGGTCGTGGAACACTGGACCAGCTCTAGACTCTCCATCGGTTTAAGTATCTCGGGGTCTTGTTCACGAGTGAGGGAAGGATGGAGCGTGAGATTGACAGGCGGATCAGTGCAGCGTCTGCAGTGATGCGGTCGCTGCATCGGACCGTTGTGGTAAAGAAGGAGCTGAGTCGAAAGTCAAAGCTCTCGATTTACCGGTCAATCTACGTTCCTGCCCTCACCTATGGTCATGAGCTTTGGGTAGTGACCGAAAGGACAAGATCGCGGATACAAGCGGTCGAAATGAGTTTCCTCCGCAGGGTGGCTGGGCGCTCCCTTAGAGATAGGGTGAGGAGCGCAGTCAAGCGGGAGGAGCTCGGGCTAGAGCCGCTGCTCCTCCACGTTGAGAGGAGCCAGCTGAGGTGGCTCGGGCATCTGTTCCGGATGCATTCTGGGCGCCTCCCTAGGGAGGTTTCGGGCATGTCCCACCGGGAAGAGGCCCCGGGGAAGACCCAGGACACGCTGGAGGGACTATGTCTCTCGGCTGGCCTGGGAACGCCTCGGGATCCCCCCTGAGTTGGAGGAAGTGTCTGGGGAGGGGGAAGTCTGGGAATTCCTGCTTAGACTGCTTCCCTCGCGACCCGGCCCCGGATAGGCGGAAAAAGATGGATGGATGCACATTTAATTTCCAATCTGTATGCCAAATCACAAACATGGACGATTAAAAACACAGACGACGTTCGTATTATTATACTACACTTTACCCGTCCAAAAAGGGCTTTACAGTAAGATAATTGTGATGGAAAACTATCACGCCATGGTTAAAAGCTCTTGAAAGTCGATTTCGGATCATTATTTAGAACAACACGGCACCTTTGAGTTATAGAAGCCTAACGCCAATGCTAAGGGTATTTTGAAAAAGCTGTAATTATGCACATCTCAGGACCTTTCAATAAAACATATTTGTGACTTGGGCGCCGAAAGCTTCCTGACAGCTCATCACTACGTCGTCGGCGCTCCCCTCGCTGTAAATTAAATTAACTTCACGTGTATTTAAAGATGGATTTTTTTGGATCGCAGTGTCACGCCGCTCCTCGTCGCGGAGTGTCTGACTTTATTAAAGATGCAGAGCGCGTGTCGGGCCGCTTTTAATGACGGCGAGGCTGAATCAGCAAAACGCAGGAGGGGGGAGAGTGACGGGGGAGGGAGGGAGAGTGACGGGGGAGGGAGAGTGACGGGGGAGAGAGAGTGACGGGGGAGTGCGGGAGACAAGGACACGGGACAGAAATGAGTACGATAAGATATAATGTCGTGTTAAGCTGCGTTTTTGTGAAGAACTTTGTAAATAATATGTGGACATTTTGAGAATTCAAGCTGCAATTTCAAATGAACTACTAATATTTTCAAACGATGCCATTTTTTTGGTTTTTGAGAATAAATATTTTGTTTGCTTTGGACCGTTTTGATATAAAGTTTAAAATATATATCTTTTTTTTTTTTTTTAATTAAAAAATATATATATTTTAAACACAGGTGATCAAACCAAAGTGTTGTAAATTATGTGAAATAGTTAAAAAAAAAATGCTGCTAAAATTCCAGGCATAAGTTCAATTCACAATTTTCACAAAAAAACAAAACGATTTAGGGCTGCAGCTATCGATTATTTTAGTAATCGAGTAATCTATCGATTCTTTCCTTCGATTAATCGAGTAATCGGTTAATTTTTTTGTACATTCAGTAAACCATTTAAACGCTTTTTAAATCATTTTTTAGATAAACGTTATAGTTCATAGTAACAAACAAATACAAATAAGGAAACAGCAACATTTCACTTCAGTCCAAACTGTTTCTGTTTGTATAGAAAGAATATATGAAGGACTTAATTAACTTGTCTTAGACTGTAAACAGTTACAGTCGCTCTGTCACATCACTTAAAATAAGATATTTGTTAAACGTTATGTTGGGTGGACCGGTGGTCCTGGCGTTTGAGCATTTTGAGCATTTTGCGTTTTGCCGTTTTGGCTCGTGTGCCGGTCACTTTGGCCTCCGCGTCTCGGACTTTGTTTCACAACAGATTATTTCTAATATAACCGGTCCTCCGCGCTGTTTCCATGTGCATTGGCTGTTTAAAAGTACGACTGTGACTGGGAAGCAGAGTTGTTGAGTGGGGGAGCGCGGGGGCGCGGGGTCCGACGGTGGCGTGTCGAAGGCGCGGGGCTCGGGTGGGCGGAGCTAGATGCGGTGTTTAGAGTTGCAGCTCGGGATTATTATAATAGATCCATGGCTCTTTCACTCATCAAAACTCTTTAAAAACTCTTTAAAACGCGCCGCTCTCTTCCTGTTGCACCTTCGTCAGACGGCGGAACAAGCTCCGTGTGAAACAAAAGCGCCACAAGTCCTTCCGTGCGCTCCGCGCGCCACAGATTTCACGTGTTTTTGATTAAATATGTAAATTAAACGAATCATCGAAGCAGTAAAATAATAATCGAAGCTTTTTTGTAATCGAATTATTCGATTTACTCGAGTAATCGTTGCAGCCCTAAAACGATTATTTTTCTTTTGAACTTTGACACTTTTGAAAAACATACATTTTACAGAATAAAGGTTGAAATATGGTGATTGAAGGCTTCTAGATAGAGAATATTTATGAATAAAGTGTATTATTGACAAAAATCTGAAATCATTGATTCATATTTGACATTTTTATATTGTGTATGTGTTTTAGCATCTTTAATTAAAATGACAGCCATGATTATTTTAACGTATCAATATAGTCGCAATTATTTTATTTCACATTTTTGTCACTGTAAAACTGCTTTTTGGAACTACACCTTCTCAAGAAATGTGACAGTGTCTAACTATTTTTTACTTTATTTATTTTTAATCCAAACCAAATGTAAACAAAAAAAACACTCTTGTCCCTTCTCTAACTGGTATGTTGAAAACTTTCCACATTTTAATTTTGTAATGTTACTGTTGACAAACTCAAAATGATCCAAATGAACACAAATTATAAAAAAATAAAATAAAAAAAAAGATTAAAATAGCAAGTCTTTAGTGTGTGATTGAAATTTTCACGAATCCGCAATTTACTGTTTTTAATTAACCGAGCATGTTTAATTTCAAGGTGTCTCCCTCTCCTGCAGTTGAAATGTGTGTCGTGTGTGTGCTGTGTGTCTGTGTGCTGTGTGTCTGTGTGTGTTGTGTGTGTGCTGCGTGTGTTGTGTGTGTGTGTGTGTGTGTGTGTTGTGTGTAAACAATAGAGTAGATTGGGCGTCGCGTGGCTCTGACAGCTCCAGCCTCATGATTAATGATGCTCCGTTTAAAGTGATTAGTGCATTAATACGCTCTGTGATGGCTGCGCGGAGCTAACGGCTAGCGCTATAGGGAAAGGTCAGGCACGCTCCCCCCAACGCGCACGCTCCCCCCAACGCGCACGCTCCTGAACTCACCACGCGCACGCGAGTTCAAGAGCTCCTGAAAACGCTGTGGACTGGCTCGTTTCGGAGGTCAAACAAAGGCAAATTGACGGAGTTTTCTGTCTAGAATCAATTCAGATGTTCCAATTAGAAGTTTCCATTTACACTCAAACCATTCAGCAAACAAAGTAAAATGGGTAGCGATGACCTGCAGCTTCATGAAACACGTTTAAGGGTTTAGAGCAGCTATTCAACTTCATTTTCCTGAGGGACAGATTTTTCGGAGGACCAAAGCCTCTGGGCCGGAGGTGCACAACACGCCACTGTAACGACTGTAATTTGGGTCGCACAAATATCCCCAACACTGTTTCAGTAAATGGAGTTAATACAATGAAATAATTAATGATGGATTTTTGTGAGAAATAACAAACATTGCTATGCAAAATTGCCCGGAACAAGAATTAAACTAGAACTAGACTAGTACCAACCAGGTCTGAAGCACGACCAACCCTGAATCAAACCAGTAAACTATTATTATTATTATTATTATTTCCATTAAACAGGAACTAAGCAAAGACCAAACCAGATCTAAACTTGTGCTAACCAAGAATTAAACCAGTAAACAATATTTTTGGTTTTGTTTTCATATCTGGAAGCTGGGTTGTGGGCCGGATTAAATCACTTGAAGGGCCTGATTTGGCCCCCGGGCCTGATGTTGAATAGCCCTGGTTTACAGCAACTGTCGTCCTTTTGGTGACACTTGAGAGATCAAGACTTTTTTTTCAGTGTACTGGCTTTTGTTTGCGCCGATTGCTCTTCCAATCCTTCTTTGTGTGTTATGATCGATAAAAGCGTACAATTAGTACAATTAGACGCTGTCACATGGATTACACTGCCGTTATTACAGTGTCTATGAGCTGAAAGTCCGTCCCACCACAGTCAGCAACACTCTAGTTTTAACTATTTGAGGATTTTAAGTGTTTTTCTATCTTTATGTCGTGTTTTAGTATCTTTATGTCGTGTTTTTCCTATCTTTATGTCGTGTTTTAGTATCTTTATGTCGTGTTTTAGTATCATTATGTCGTGTTTTAGTATCTTTATGTCGTGTTTTAGTATCTTTATGTCGTGTTTTAGTATCTTTGTCGTGTTTTAGTATCTTTATGTCATGTTTTAGTATCTTTATGTCGTGTTTTAGTATCTTTATGTCGTGTTTTAGTATCTTTATGTCGTGTTTTAGTATCTTTATGTTGTGTTTTAGTATCTTTATGTCGTGTTTTAGTATCTTTGTCGTGTTTTAGTGTTTTATGTCGTGTATCTTTGTCGTGTTTTAGTATCTTTATGTCGTGTTTTAGTATCTTTGTCGTGTTTTAGTATCTTTATGTCGTGTTTTAGTATCTTTGTCGTGTTTTAGTATCATGTCGTGTTTTAGTATTTTTATGTTGTGTTTTAGTATCTTTATGTCGTGTTTTAGTATTTTTATGTTGTGTTTAAGTATTTTTATGTTGTGTTTAAGTATCTTTGTCGTGTTTTAGTATCTTTATGTTGTGTTTTAGTATCTTTATGTCGTGTTTAAGTATTTTTATGTTGTGTTTAAGTATTTTTATGTTGTGTTTAAGTATCTTTGTCGTGTTTTAGTATCTTTATGTCTTTATGTCGTGTTTTAGTATCTTTATGTCGTGTTTTAGTATCTTTATGTCGTGTTTTAGTATCTTTACGTCGTGTTTTAGTATCTTTATGTTGTGTTTTAGTATCTTTATGTCGTGTTTTAGTATCTTTATGTCGTGTTTTAGTATCTTTTTGTCGTTTTAGTATTTATGTTGTCGTGTTTTAGTATCATTATGTCGTGTTTTAGTATTTTTATGTTGTGTTTTAGTATCGTATTTTTATATTTTTATGTCGTTTTTAGTTAATCTTTATGTTCGTGTTTTTAGTATTTTTTATGTTTGTGTTTAAGTATTTTTATGTTGTGTTTAAGTATTTTTATGTTGTGTTTTAAGTATCTTTGTCGTGTTTTAGTATCTTTTATGTTGTGTTTTAGTATCTTTATGTCGTGTTTTAGTATCTTTGTCGTGTTATAGTATCTTTGTCGTGTTATAGTATCTTTATGTCGTGTTTTAGTATCTTTGTCGTGTTATAGTATCTTTATGTCGTGTTTTAGTATCTTTGTTGTGTTTTAGTATCTTTATGTCGTGTTTTAGTATCTTTGTTGCGTTTTAGTATCTTTATGTCGTGTTTTTGTATATTTATGTTGCGTTTTAGTATCTTTACGTCGGGTTTTAGTATCTTTAGGTTGTGTTTTTTGTTTTGTTTTTAAACACAAATTTAGATGAGTTAATAAATATGACTCTGCATTATCCCGGTCGACTTTTCAAACTGAGATGCAGAGAGTAATATAAAAGAGCTGCGTTTATCATTTATTTATTGTATTTATTAACCTTTATTTAACCAGGTTAAAAAAGAAAAAACATTGAGATTGAAAAAAAACAACTCTTTTTCAATGTTGCAGCACACAATCATAAAAACCTGTACGCATTTACACTAAAATAAGAGAAATTCAATATAATAATAAAGATTAACAACAGAACTACATTTAAAACGCACTGACAATATACAGTATAATATTTTATACAATTGAATTTTACTAAAACAGACGTTTGTTTGTTGCTGTTTTTTGAAATAAATACTGTGCTGATTAACTTAATAAGTTGTTTTATCTGATTTTGTGCTGAAAGTGCCAATGTTAAGCCACTTCTATAAAACTAAAGGAGCATTTCACACTTGAATATTAACGGGATCAACGCAGTACACTTCATTCAGTCTGGAGTCTGAAGAAAGCGCAGAAAAATGATGCAAATATGGACTTTCTCGACCATCGTTTGTGTTTCTAAGTTAAAAAAACAACAAAACACAGCGGTATAAAGTGGATGAAACTATTTATTTTAATGTGAAATAGTGTTTCCCAGCCGATAGCATCTCTGCCATCAGCTCTGCTCCGTTTCCCACGTCACAATCAGAGCGGCGGCCATTTTCTCATTTACACAAACATTACATCACTGCCACCTTGATGACCGAATAAGGAGTTCAGTTTTGAAGATACAATCACTCGCTAAACCCAACGATTTTTGTGAATACAGACCGACTATTTTTGTCATTTGTTGAAAATATAGTACTGCAATAGAAATTGGCAAATCAGATTATCGGCATTAAAGCATTTATTACAATTTAAGAAAAGAGTTTGGCATTTTCGCAATCATTGACAAAACAACAAGATTTGAACTGGTCTTTTTGGGCATTTATTTTCTTAGAAGCAACACAACATCTGTAGTACATTCGTTTCTGCGTCTCCTTTAGATGTTTTCTCTGCTCGATGCCAATGATTTCTCAAACACACCGACATCTCATCCATGACCACGGGATTCGTCTTTCCACATGGTTGTGTCAGAAACACCGTGTTGCAGCTTGAAAGATCATCACCTGCAGCAGTTATCCAATAAGAAGAGAGGACCTGCTTTCTTTTTTGGACAGGCGGTGTAGTATGTTATTAAATTATATTGTCTGTCTTTTGTCTTTGCTTTGAAAATAAAGTTTCGATTGATTGATTGATTGAGTAAAGGTGGGGTTTCACTATTTATTTATTTTTTAAAAGCCAAATGAGTCACCTAATTTGTCCAGTTTTTTCCCCCTTTACTTTCTCTATTTTCTAACTCACATGCCTATTTTTTATATGAAAACATGATGCATTATTATTATTATTATTATCTTTTTTATTTTTTTATTTTTTTTAATTACATTTATGGAAGTAAACTATAAATTGATATCTTTAAATTGAAGATATTTTAACTATTCACCTGCAGTGTCTCTGCTTAAAACAGGTTAATTGACAAGAGGAACTAGAAACCCTAAATCATACTGTACCTCATGACTAAATGTTTCTGCTTTTAATTGGTCCTGTTCCACTTTGCGCCCTCCTTCTCTCCCTCGTCCCGTCAGTCTGTTCTTATGTCTCTCTGTCTCTTTCGCTTCTCTCTTTCCCTTCTCGCTCTCTCCCTGGGGCGGTGAATACATGTTTAATCTGCATGTTGTCCCTGCAGCTGCTCAGTCTGTGCCTGATTGATCGACTGTGTGATTTAATTACTTAAATATTCATAAGTGTTTCTTGTTTTTTTTTTTGTCAGTTTTTTTCCATTTCTAAATTGACTCTGCTTTGTTTTCATCAGGATCATTTCGACACGTTTACTGCGCCGCTACACTGTAAATACACTTTCATTTCAGCGTCAAGTAATTCACGCTTTTTTATTTTTATCAGGGGGGAGAAAAGATAATGTTGCCACAACTTGAAAATTACAAGAAAAAGACAACAGGATTTCACTAAATCATGGAAATACCTTGTTGCCAATGGAGCATGCACACTTCACTCGGGTCAGGAATGTAAAAGAACAACCTCCTTAACTGAGCGAAAGAGATAAAAGTACTTCCTGGCACCATAAATAAAAGGAGTGTGAGACCAAAGTTCAGAGTAACTGTGATACAGAAAAAAACACGGTAAGTTCAGCTTCTCTTTTCACTCTTTAGCTTTATTTCATTTGGCTGTAGAACATGAGAGCGCGTGCTTATTTAATGTTTAAACATGTATACTGTATAATGTCCATTTATCATTAACTGTGGCCGCATAACGCCGTCACTTATTAATCCCACGGTTTTAAACGCTGCATACGTCTGCGAGAGACGGGGGGGAAACGAAGAAAAAAAAAGATTGCTTGTATAAAAGATTGATCAAATAAAATGACTGACACGGTCGCTTTTCTTTAGGTTGTGTTGTTTCGATTGAAAGATGGAAACGTCAGACGAACCCACTCTCCACCGGCGGCTCATGGACACACTGGATGACTTATCCGATTACTCTTTCCAACGATTCAAAATATATCTGGGAGACAGGGGTGTGCTGAGAGAGTTTGAGACTGTTCCAAGGACTAAACTGGAGACAGAAGACAGAGCTAAAATCCTCAAGGCCATGGTGGATGTGTACGGCATTTTTCCTGTTACGGTGATCAAGAGACCCTTGAAGCAGCTGCAGATGAACCAGCTACAGAGTAAATTGTCTGAATGGCCCTATGACCCACAAGGTGAATATTTGAATCGTTATTTACTGCCATGGTCCTATAATATAGGGTGAAGAAACTGCTGCACCACTTCTTCAGTGAATCCAGAGGAATATGCAGGTTCCAACACCTGAAGATGCGCTTCATCTTAGATGGTCTAGACGAGTGCAGACTTCATCAGGACTTCATCAAAACCCGGGTCCTGATTGACCCCACAGAGTCCGTCTCAGTGGACTTGCTTCTGGTGAACCTCATCAGAGGGAGCCTGCTTCCCTCCGCTCGCTTCGGGCTAACAACCCGTCCCGCGGCGGCCAATCAAATCCCGGCAGAGTGCGTCTCCAGGGTGACAGAGGTGCGAGGGTTCACAGAGCCATAGAAGGAGCAGTATTTTAGGAAGAGGTTCAGTGATATGAACAGGCCACAGCTGTCATTTCCCACAACAAGAGCATCCGCAGCCTCCACACCATGTGCCACATCCCAGTATTCTGCTGGATCATCTCCACTGCTATGGGGAACATCATGAAAAATACTGAGCTAAAACAGCTGCCGCAGACACTCACCAACCTGCACATCCACTTCCTGGTGGTGCAGATCAAACAAAAGAATGTTACATTTGACGGGAAAGTGGAGGCTGCTTCGGCCTGGTCTACGAAAAACCTTAAGATGGTGCAGTCTCTGAGAAAACTGGCCTTTGAGCAGCTGCAGAAAGGAAACTTGATCTTCTACGAGAGCAACCTGCGCGAGTGTGGGCTTGATGCTGCAGCTGCAGCTCGTTACTCTGGAGTTTTCATTGAAGTCTCTGAGAAGAAAGTGGACTTTACAGAGATCTGGTCTACTGCTTCATCCTGAGCCGCACGTCATGTCCATCTGACCTTCTTCAACCGTAGAGAGAACCTGCTGTCCACAGAAACAACCCCCAAGAGCCAAGAGTCTGAAGCAGCCTTCTACAAGTCTGCTGTAGACCAGGCCTTACACAGTCAAAACGGACAACTAGACCGGTTTCTGCGCTTCCTCCTCAGGCTATTGCTGCAAACCAATCAGAGCCTGATTCGAGACCCACTGAATCAACCAGGAAGGAGCTCTCCAACCTCAAAGGACCCGGCAAAATACATCAAGAACAAACTAAAAACATGAACATGTTCCACTGCCTGAATGAACTGAATGAGCGAGATTTGATCATCTATATCCAGAGGAAGATGAGGGAGGATCGTTTCTCGGAGTTGCTCAAGTTACCTGTTCACCGGTCAGGTGTGGCCTTCCAGCTACTGTCCTCAGACCTGGATGAGTTTGATCTGAGGAAATACCAAGCAAACGAGATGGCACTTCTGGGTCTGCTGCCTGTCCTCAAAGAGGCAAGCAAAGCCATGTAAGTCCATACTATTCCTCTTCCTCCTGTATCATTGATTTTTCAAGAGCTTCCTTGAGTACTTTTCTTGATGTAATCTCTCATTGCAAATTGTTAGTACTTTCCATATATTTTAAAATGCATTACTTCAAGGCTTTTTAACTTCAACTTGTCGGAATGCCTTGGTTTTTTTTTTCGCAAAAGCCAGTTCCAAAGGGCCCCTGACTGGTTCCTATATTAAAACACCTTCACATCCTTGAGGCGCTCCCCAACTTCATACTGTTTTGGAGGCAAGACACATCACCAAATCTACAGCAATGTCTTTGAATATCTAAGTGCCGCTGCGTGATTGATCACAAAATGACAGCAAGTTTGAATGTCTAGAGCATGTATGTCCAAACTATGGTGACCCCACAGGCTAGTTTTTGTTGGCCCCCAGTCTTCTTGCTGAATTGGCCCTGGTTTCCATAAGCAGTTCTACTTTCTGCAAGTTAAGAAAAAACCTCCACCAAACCTCAGTAACAAACATCTTGGTGTGAGACAGACTTTATATTTAAGTTCTCAGATCAGACCATGTTTAACCATGTTTATATATAAAATTATGAAAAATGTTTGGAGACTCCAAATGAGTAATGTTAAACTTTTACTTTTTTTGTTTTACTCAAACTATGGTTAAATTGCAAAATCTGGTGCAGAGACAACCAGGTCTGGACTGGCCATCAGGAGAACTGGGAGTTTTCCCGGTGGGCCGGTGCAACACAATGCAGAGTCCTGATATCACACTTGAACGGCCCACCCACGATCACTTTTCTCTTCCTATGCGCTGCTCTTGTTCATCACGGGCCCACAGACATGGCCCAGCCCGTTGTCACCTGGGCAGGTCCATGTCAAAGCCGACTTGTACTGTGATGACAAAAAAATATATAGTCTTAAAGGATTTGGATGTGAGTAACAATAAAATAGGGCCAAATTTGCCACAACAGGCCATGTCAAGCATAATTAAGACATGGCCTGTTGTGGCAAATGTGGCCCTATTTTATTGTTACTCACATCCAAAATAGGAGTGCTTTTCTGTTTTAGTGCATTTTAGATTGTCAAGCATAATTAAGACAACTAAAATGCACTAAAACAGAAAAGCAGTCCTGTTTTGGACCAAATCCATGCAGTTACGTTTGAATAATACACACAAACATTAAGTCTGACATTTTTTAATAAATTTTTTTGTCGCTAAATAGCCACAGTCGTTGTGTATGGGACCAGACCAAAACGCCCAGAGTCAACTTCCAGTCAAGCCCGAGTGACAACTATCTTGATCACACTTTCTTGATTTCATTATATTTTATATTCAAATTAAGCTCCATTTAATTTTTATTTCTAATCTGAACTACATCCTGGGTTAGATTGCTATGATGTCGATGGGACTGGTATGTTTCTTTAGCCTGTCAGGGTGTCTGGTTTCAGAGAAAGGCGGAGCTTCTTTGGCTTCAGCATTAAACTCCGCCCACTCCCACCTGAGAAAGTTGGACCTCAGTTACAACCATCCAGGATCCTCAATTAAACAGTTGACTGCTCTACGGGACGACCCCCGCTGCCCCCTGCACTCTCTTAGGTGAAGTATCAATTGTCCTCTGCATTCGACCCAAACGTTAACATTGCTAGACTATTACTGGCTCTTTTCACCTGATTTGATCCCAGTTTTTACTTGTTTAAAAATGTTTGAATATGCTAAGGTTTTTGTAACGGTCCTAAAATGTGTTTTCAGATCCTGCAGGGGAACGATGGCTTACCAGGTCGCCACAAATGTAAGTGCCATTTTTTGTGATCCATCACAATAAAATCTGCTTGTGTTCGGCCTTCCCACTGGTTTTTCCAACTCTGGCAATGCATTGTGGCCTATTTTTTGGTCTACTAGTGACCAGCGCTAGACACTTTTCAAGGTGCATAGTTTTTCACCTGCTGGACATTCGGACAGCACTATAATGGCGTGACCCCTAAATAGTGCGCTATTTGGAGAAGAGGGAGGACATTCGGACACATCCAGAGTTCTTGTGAGTGAGGTCGACTCTCCACAGATATGACCTGTAACTCTGGCTCGTGGCGTCACCTGCTGTTTCCCCAGGTAGAGACAATCAATGCCAAACCGTGAAACAAAGAGAGGGTGGACATGAACACCATAAACCGAAGATTACGCTTGTCCAAAGAAAACCGCTGCGTTTCTGAGGTGGACCAGCCTTATCCCGACCACCCAGACCGCTTCAGCCCACACGCCCAAGTCCTGTGCTCGCCCCCGGCTCACGGGGCGCTGCTACTGGGAAGTCGAGTGGTCCGGAGTCTATGGGATGGACATAGCCGTTAGTTACAAAGGCATTCGACGGAGAGGTAGCGACGATAAAAAATAAAACAGAAACGTGATCTCGTCCAGTTTCCAGTCTTGTCGTGTGGGTGTGTTCTTGGACTCTGAAGCTGGAGTTTTGACTTTCTACGAGGTTCTTCCCAAAGGAGAACTGTCCCGTCTCTACACCATCAATACAGAATTTAAAAGGACCGCTGTTTGCTGGGCTTGGGGTCAGCTGGTGGGGTTGTTCCTCGTCTCAGATGACGAAAAAAGCATCAAAGATCACAGACATACAGATTCTCGAGATGTTCTCAGATACCGCGAAATATTTTGAGCGTTTAGCCATGAGCTGCATTTAGCTGAATTAAAGTTTTGTTTTTTTTAAATATGAATCCTGTTAAGTAAGTCCTCTCCCTCTCAGCCTCAAAAAACACACCGTCCATAAATCATCTGCAAACTCGTTATGCTAAAATGATAATAATTCCCGCTGCTTGCTTACATTAGCAGGTCGGGGCAAGCTAGCATTTGTTTTTCTCACCTGTGTAAAATGGGAAACGGCAGCGTGACATGAAGTCGTTTTGTTATTTGTATAAAAAAAAAAAAACAAAAAAAAAACTGCTAAAATATGAGATCCCAAAGCAAATGTAAGAGCGTGTTTAAAGGCCAATAACAATACAAATCATGAATATATTTGTCCTGTAAAACACTCCTAATGAAATTGACAGTTGACACTTCCACATTTACCGAAAAAAGTAACGACACGGAAGCATTTTGGACGATCTTTTAGTGGCGTGCAGTGTTAAAAGTGCATTTGCAGAGGTGAAGATGGATTTCTGCTGCAGTGGAAATATTCAGGGGGGGGGGGGGGGGGGGAGAGAAGTGCCAGTGTCCCAGGAGGAGAATCACAGCGCAGAGACAACAGCTGGTCCACTGTTAGGTCAAGTCAGAGAGAGAAGGAGGGAGAAAAGAGAGAAAAACAGACAGAAGATTCTTGGGTTTATGTTCCCAGTTTTGCATAAAGATTTACAACTGCCAGTTTCATTTGTGTAAGAGTATAAAAGCTTCTCATTTTCCACAAAGATCCATGATACAATGTGATGATGTCAAAGCCTGTTTTTCTATTGTTTTCTACACGTTAGTTGATGTCGCGATACGTGGCAAATGAAAATATTGCGATCATTCTGAAACTTCTTTATGCCAATGACACAATAACTCTAAAGAAGGTGAATCACAGCGAATCTAAATGAACATCTAATGATCATGTAAAACACAACAAAAAGAATGAGAAGGAGCACGTGATAAATGCGGGAGTATAGTTATATCTGACTCACCGCAAACCTATTTCCTTGGGAGGGCAATAAATGATGGATTAGATTTCGCGGCTGATGGCCATGACCTGAGAAAACATATGCGCTTGTGTATAGCGCCATCTAGTGGACTAAGTGGAACATATAGGCCTGCATCAGAGAATCAGAATCAGAAAAGGTTTATTGCCATCGTCAATGAACAGAATTCACAAACATAGGAACTTGTTTTGGCCTTTAGGTGCAACATAGAACACTGATCAATAATAAAAACAACATAGATGAAATCAAAAGGGCATGCATTAGGAAACAATTTAAGATTACTATAGTATAAAATAAAAATAGGCTTACTATGTACACAGAATTCACAGAAAGTGACAGTGCATATCATATTTATGGTCGAGGCAGAACTATTATTTAGTCAAAATATGTTTTAAAGTTTAAGTTTGTCATTTGTGGTGTTCTAAATCAGATAATATATACTTTTAATTCATTTTTGTGTTAAAATAGCACATTTTTCCATGTCTGAAATTTAATATTGGTCAATTTTTAATGTCTCATAATGTTTAACAACTGGACACAATGTACAAAGAGTAAGACAAGAATAACAAAATCAGTGAAAGAATGAATGCAATAAATGAAAAAAATAGTGAGGTAAAGAGTGAAAGAGTGAGGGATTACATATGCTAAAAATAATAATACACACAAAAATAAATAAAGAAATCACAAAATAATTATGAAATAATCCCACTCATGTGGTAGGAGGTTGTATTGGTGAACAAGAGGCCGGGGTCATGTGACAGAGCTGGAGGGCGTTGTGCCACTAAAGCTCCACTCGCCCACTTCCACAGTCACTTCTCTAAAAGCACCCAGCCACCGTGAAATCTCCTCCACTCGGCTCTGGAACACGCACACATGCTAACGGAGACTGCCGGACACAGACTGCACACACACAACACGAGCGCTGCTTCTCAGTGCGGCCACAAACAAAAGGATGCATACGAACATAAGTGTGTCGAAAATGGATAATATCGCAATTGTTGTTTTAATTATAGATGTCATGTCTCCAAAACTATTAAAAATGACCTGAAAAAGACGAGGAATGTCTAGTGTAATCTCCCAGACAAAGTGATTTTTGCACTTTTGTTATTAATTTTATTGTCCATTCACATTTTGTGCGATATTCGGACTTCAACTAAGACATTTACAGACACATTTGAACACATTCCCGATGCTTTGCTTGAATATTATCCGAATAATGTCATCGAGATAATGCTAAATCATATCTAGATATACATTTTTGTCAATATTTCCCACTACTACCAACACATTCAGCCACTTTGGTCAATTAAATGACATGAATATTGCTCTTGACTTATAGTTTACACTTTTTGCTACAATTCATACGCATTTTTTACTTTATTTGATCTGTTCCCCGTTTAGACACGGCCCGTTGCCATGGCGACTAACCATTTTTAATCATTCGAGTTGGAAAAAGTCCTCAAAATGTTGCTTAAAACCATGAATAACGTAGAGGTGGACTTTGCGTTGCCTGGATTGTTGTCCATAGCGTAGCATTAGACTTCTCTATTGCCATGGAGACAAGCAGGTATGGTACCACTAGGCCAAGTTATAAATCAGATCTGTGGAGGTCCTGCTCACACGAATGCAGTTACAGTTTAACGCCGAGCTTTGAAACAGTCCAGGCAAAAAACATCTAGAGACAAGAAAATGGTGGACCTTGAGCCGAAAAGTTCCACAGTGCACCTTTAAAGCCGGAAGAAATTACAAACTCAGACAGCGACTACTAAAAAAAAATACTAAAAAGTTATTTCAGTTGCTGGTAGCTGAATGGTAGACATATATTTTGTATTTTTTCCTAATACAAAACAATAACACTTGATTGTTGGTTATTTTGTTGTTCATTTTCCTTGTAATCCATTAACGGACTTCATCATATCTACTTTTTAAATAGGTCTGTTTGCTGCCAAAAAAAGAAACAAACTTATTAAAATGAAATGAAAACATGATGAATTTAATTAAAATGAAATGAAAACATGATGAATTTAATTAAAATGAAATGAAAACATGATGAATTTAATTAAAACATGATGAATTTAATGAATGGAACTCACGATGCTTCCTCATTTCCTGCAAATGTTTTTATTTTTTTACTTGTCCTGAGTTTTATTATTATTATTATTATTATTATTATTATCATATTTTTTCATTTTTATTTAATTATTACTATTATTTTATATTTTTCTTTACATAGGTCAGTTTGTTTGCTGTACGTAAAAAAAAATAACAAAAAATAGAAATGTGTTGTTAATGTATTTGTAAATAATGTAGTCATAATGTGTGTGTCAGAGTGCGTGCGTGTGTGTATGTGTGTGTGTCAGAGTGCGTGTGTGTGTGTCAGAGTGGTTTGTAATCCAGGGCAGTGTGTTAGTGTCTGTTATTGAAGTTCATTCAGTGGAAACAACGCGCCGCTCCAGACGTGACACACACAAAAAACACACACACACACACACACACACACAAGGACACACACGCTCACAACCGCAGCACTGACGGAGCGCAGAGGGGATCCAACATGGACCACCGCCGCCGCCGCAGCAGCAGCAGCTGAGGGGCCGGAGCAGGAGTCAGACTGGTTGTTTGGACCTTAAACGGAGCATGGAGGACGAGGGGCTCCGCAGCCGGACTCTGCCCAGGATCGGCTCCTCGTCTCGGAAGCGGAAAGAGCAGAAACTCCGGCTCAGGGTCATCTTTCTGGACAACAGCGAGCGCACTTTTGAGGTGGAGGTAAGAATTGTTTTACAAATGAAGTGTGCTATCGATGAAAATGAGAGGTTGATTATTCTTTTCTGACATTTTGATTTAATAATGCCACTGTATTTGTTATGAAACGTCTGCGTGGTAAAGTCTGTACAACAATTAGTTGATTAAGCAGCCATATTAGACTGAAAATGTAGACACCAAACCAGTATTATATTATGTTTAATTCATGAATGTCAATATACTTGACCTGGATTTAACAGCGTCAGATGTTTTTGTTTGTGAATCAGCTCCATCTTCCTCAGTCAGATCACAACCAGCCTCCGGACAAGTTAATTACAACAATAATGTCTCAAACTCAAGAAAGGAAAATAGAACCTGAAATAAACTTTGCTGTGAGTGAAACGATTCTCACTGGACGTCTGTTCTGACCTCGATGTGAAAAGCTCCGGGCCACAGAGACGTAAAGAAAGAGCATAAAAGCCGCTCCATTTTAGAGATGTACAGAGTCTGGCATTTGAATTTCATTTTTCATGTCTTTTAGTTTCCTTTTTTCAGTTGACAAAGTTAAAAATGTATATCTTTGTCTTTTTGGGAGTTTCCTGATAACTATATTCAGATGATATTATGTCAATTCAACAGAAATGTCTTTAAATGTATTCGTTGAGGTTCAAGTATTGGATAAATGTGAAATGTCTGTAAAACTAAGAGTAGAAATACCACCAGTGTATGTTTTGTTTTGTTGTTTGTTGTTGTTTTGATTTTGTTGTGTTGTTTTAATTTGCTTTGGTTGGGGTGGGTTGGGTTGGTTTTGTGTTTGGTTTCAGTTGGGGTTGGTTTCGGTTGATTTGGTTTCAGTTGGGGTTGGTTTGGTTGATTTGGTTGGGGTTGGTTTGGTTGATTTGGTTGGGGTTGGTTTGGTTGATTTGGTTGGGGTTGGTTTGGGTGGGGTTGATTTGGTTGGGGTTGGTTTGGGTTTGGTTGGGTTGGTTTGGTTGGGGTTGATTTGGTTGGGGTTGATTTGGCTTCGGTAGGTGTGGTTTCGGTTGGTTGGGGTTGGTTTGGTTGGGTTGGTTTCGGTTGGGTGGTTTCGCTTGGGGTTGGTTTCGCTTGGGTTGTTTCGGTTGGGGTTGGTTTCGGTTGGTTTCGGTTGCAGTTGGATTCGGTTGCAGTTGGATTCGGTTGGAGTTGATTTGGTTGGAGTTGGGTTGTGGAGTTGGGTTGGTTGGAGTTGGGTTGGTTGGATTGGGTTGGTTGGAGTTGGGTTGGTTGGAGTTGGGTTGGTTGGAGTTGGGTTGGCTTCGGTTGGGGTTGGTTTCGGTTGGGGTTGGTTTGGTTGGGGTGTGTTTGGTTGGGGTGTGTTTGGTTGGGTGTGTTTGGTTGGGGTTGGTTTCGGTTGGGTTGTTTGGTTGGAGTTGGGTTGGTTGAGTTGGGTTGGTTGGAGTTGGGTTGGCTTCGGTTGGGGTTGGTTTCGGTTGGGGTTGGTTGGTTGGGGTGTTTTGGTTGATGTTGTTGGTTGGTTTCGGTTGGGTTGGTTTGGTTGGGTTGTTTCGGTTGGGGTTGTTTGGTTGGTTGATTTGGTTGGGGTTGATTTGGTTTGGTTGATTTGGTTTGGTTGATTTGGCTTCGGTAGGGGTTGGTTTCAGTTGGTTTGGTTTCAGTTGGGGTTGGTTCCAGTTGGGTTGGTTACCAGGGTTGGTTGGTTGTTGGTTCCGGTTGGGGTTGGTTCCGGCTGGGGTTGGTTCCGGTTGGGGTTGGTTCCAGTTGGGGTTGGTTCCAGTTGGGGTTGGTTCCAGTTGGGGTTGGTTTCGGCTGGGTTTGGTTGTTGTTGGGGTTTTGTTTAAACAAAAGGCAAACATCATCTTATATATACATAATATATATATATATATATAATATATATACTTCATGTATCGTCAAATGTTTGCATGTTGTCGACTGAAGAAGATGGGAAAAGATTACACGTTTGCTCAATTTAAACCTTTCACGTTACACTTCGATGGAACATTCGGAGCATTTAGTCGTCAGCGATTTGGAGTTTGTTTGTTCTAATCACAGGTTCTCTGACATAATGGTCCTCAGCTGCTGTTCTCCTCCTCCTCCTCTTCTTCATTCCATCTTCCCCTCTCCATCTTCAGTCTCTCTTTCTCCTCGTTTCCCCTCTCCGTTCCCTCTCCGTGACACTTTAATATCAGACGTTCAGCGACCTCCTGATGGTACCAAGACTGCGCAGAACTCTAGAAGACGCTCTAAACACATGTGAGAAAGGCATTGTGGGTAATTAGACAGAGGGAGCGGAGACAAGCATCACCAGGGAGTCTTTAGGAGAGATTTACACATGTGGACGGCCATTCAAAGTACTTCTTTTGCTTTATGTTAAATCAAGATGTTGTGTTTCTACAGGGAAAATGTATCTTAAATATGACAATAAGTTAAAAAGTGATCGATATAAGCAGTTTTATAATATATTTTAACTTATAAAATAAGATTTGCCAATGGAACAAGTAAGTTTTGTTATTATTTCAAGTGTAAAAGCATTTTTTTGCATTTGAAATGCTTGTCTTTTTCTTATTTTATATTCTATATTATTTTATATTTTATATTCTTTTTCTTTATTTTACGCTTTTTCTGACGGCCGTCTTACTTTAAGATAGTCAAAATATACTAAAAACAAGATAAATACTACTTAATTCAAGCACTTATTATTGTTTGTTTGCTTTTTTCCAGTGTAATAAAAATCACCTGTTGTTTATTTCTATATTATCTATATTTTTTATGGTTATTTTTTCCAGTGTAATAAAAAAACTTTTTTTTTATTTTTATGTTATCTATGATTTTATGGTGATTTTTTTATGGTGAAATAAAAATCATCAGTTTCTTGTTTTGATATTATCTATATTTTTATAATTATTTTTTTCCAGTGTAAGAAAGAGCACCTATTTTGTTTTATTTCTTTGTTGGTTTCCAGAACTGCGTCTCCGTGTTTTTAAAGTCCCACACCGTCACCAAACGTCTTCCGATCATTACAATCCTCAAATCGAGTTCACTAAAAATGTTTGCTAAAAAATTACAAAAATGTTATCGTAGAGTATAATTTCACTTCCTGATTGTAATTGATGACATCACAATGGGAAATTACTCAGCAAACACATTTAAATTTGCTAAATGAAGATATATGAGCGCACCTAATGTTCAGAATGTCAAAAAAGTTGTTTCTTTTGTGTAGATTCTGCAAAAACTTTGTCTGGAATCAGTGTGTCCCTAGTGTGATGTCACTTCCTGTCATTTCCTATTGATTTTTCAACTTTTCTCCAAAAATACCCACTCGATTGTTGTAAAACTATAATTTACATGTACAACAGGTATAAATACACCAAATAAAGTCAAAATTAGAACATCGTAAAAACCTGTCATACGTCACTTTAAGTCTTGCAGTATTTATTTTATTTACCATTGCCAGATTCGCCAGTGCCTTTGCGGAGGTCTGTCGCTGCTTTTGAGGTCACAAAGCGGATTTATTTTCAACAAATTATACATCCGAACAAAACCTTATTTTAAATGACTTCTTACGGTATTATATTCCAAATCCAAGTTCAAAGACTTGATCGTTCAAATCCGTTCAAAGCCAAAAGAATGATTCGTGCCACATTTTGAAGTCCGTCCCTCGAGATTTGAGCCATTCTGGTTCAAACGAAATCCAATTATCTTTGTCATGTTTTTTCTTCTTCTTCTTTGATTTTTCTTGTAGCACAAAGTTTTAGGAGTGGATTTCTTCAACAAAGTGTGTGGTCATCTGAAGCTGTTGGAAAAGGAGTACTTTGGCTTGGAGTTTAGACACCACAGCGGCCATTATGTAAGAAATGTGATGTAATACGCAACCAATGGAAATTATCGCATGTTTTAGGTCGTATTTTGATTTGTTTTCCAGGTTTGGTTAGAGCTAACGAAGCCACTGGCCAAACAGATCCAATGTAAGTCAGAACTAGGGATTGACCGATGTGTTCAATTGTTTTTGTTTTTTAATAGCACCAATAGCCGATTATTTGGGCTTGCTTTGGTGCACAATAACCAATATTTTCTAATGTTGATAGCAAAATGTTAAAATCTAATCAAAGACAGGGCTCAACAAACAAATTCACTTTCACCTTTTATAAAAATAATTCCAAATAGATATTATTTTTGTATTTTCGATGATGATTTGTAAAAAAACAACAACAGTCCGATTAGGTTCATGAAAGTTTCCTGAAGGTTTTTAAAATCTGTGCAAGTCTTCCAGAACTTTTGCAACCTCTTTAGCGCATTATTATTATCATTATCATTATCATTATTATCATCATCATTATTATTCAGAAGCTTACATTTCTGAATGGCAAAGTGAAACTGGGGTGGACCACCCAAGCACAGCCAATCAGAGTGCTACTTTCAGCTAATTCAGGGTTGACAAGACAAAAATACTTTATTATGAGCTGCAGACAGCGCGCAACGGTCTCATTTTTATCACAAAGTACTGCTTTTATAAGACACCCTTTTATATATCTTTGAGATTCTTATTAGACCGTGTTTTGTGTCAGACCATGACATGTTCCGGCTGCACTCTGCTGCCTTCTTCAGAAGTGTCATGTGACGCTGCAGTTTGGTCAGCTGATTTAATTAAACCAATGTTGGTGCCGTCTCCCCACATGGACAAACACGTGTTGCTCTCGGCGACCAAAATGTTGTCCCAGTCCATGAGGTGGTTCTCCTGTTTGCAGGGATCAGAGAGGGCAGACTTCAGACTTCGTGGCTCGGGTTCAAGATTTGAACTTACTTTCTCATACCTCTTAGACAGCTCTGAAGATGTCGGGCAGCAGATGGCGCTGTCGTTCTACTGCTCCAAGCGGGAAGACAGCGCTGAAAACAGACTGAAAGTAGCAAAACGAAGCCGAAACATGTCAAGATGTGGCACTGAAATACAAGTATGACTATAAGAAACTCTGAGAACACTTTTTCAGATTTAATTGTAACTTATTAGTCTTTAACAAACATCTGACAAACTTATGGGCCAATATATTTTTAAAAATCCTCCAGATATATTAGCACTGATATATTGGCCATTCCGAACGGTCATAGGAGTACTGCAACTTATCTTAGTCAAAGAACATGCCACGTTTAGTTTAGTTTATTTGCCATTTGCAGTTAAAAACCACAAACATGTGCAAAAAAGCCCAAAGCGCACAACAAGACATAAAAAACAACCACACAAACAACCAACGGACATAAGCAAGCAAAACACTAAAAGTACCAAGAAAAATGTGACACTGTGAAAGTAAACAAGCTAAAAAAAGATCAAGTTCATATGATTTTTGAGAAAAATAATAATAATAATAAGACCAAGTAAAAAGTGCAAGATCCTAACAGTTGAAGTGCGTTGCTCAAGCTGGTGACGGCTTTTGGGAAGAAGCTTTTAGCGTTTTCAATAAATCATCAGTTTTTTCTCTCCTCAGACACAAGTGACCTCTTCTTCAGGTTCATCGTGAAGTTCTTCCCTCCTGATCCTGGACAGCTCAAGCGAGGACTCACTCGGTAAATCCTCAACCGCAGTTCATCCTTGCGGCTCCCGTCTCAAGCTATCCATATAAATGCACTCTCTCTCCTCTCCATCTTCCTGCCAGTAGGCTGGGTTCACATGTTGGTGGACTTTGCCAGAACTTGCAGTTTAACTGTCAGATTGTAGATTTACTGAGTTGGTTTGTGTTTAATATCTCTCTAATTACTGGGCCTATCCACATGAAACAAAAACTGACACAAAGTTCAAAGTCTTCTCTGTCAGAATAAATAAACAAAAGTCAAATTACTTTTCCTTTTTCATAATAGCTTCAGAAAGTGGTGCCATTATTCCAAAAACGTGACAAGACTTTTTCGTTATTTTTGCCATAAATTGAGCACATTTTTGTCCCGATGTGGACTTGGTTTGGTCCCGTTCTAGTCCTTTGTTTAGTCCAGGTTTAGCTTTGGGTTTAGTCCCAATTTTGATGTGAATTTGCAAGTGAGAACACGCCCAAAGCCATTAGGTTAAAATGGCAAGTTTGTAGCGCTCGAACAAACGGTAAGAATGACCTTGCCTCCACCGCAGCAGCAGAATCATTCGCCCCCTCAGCCCTTTTTCCATCTTCTCCTCTTCACCGCCACCACCAGCAGCGTTTAGGACTGGAAAAAGATAGTTACCCTGACAAATCTTGCACGCTTTTCTCTCCGTCGAGGTCTGATCGTTGCGTGGCTTTTGCAGGTACCTCTTTGCCTTACAGATCAGACAGGACTTGTCAAACGGGGGACTGACGTGCAACGACAACAGCGCCGCCCTGCTGGTCTCGCACATACTGCAGTGTAAGTCTCACCAGTGCATGTGGGAAAAGATGGAGTGGGTATTTATTACATTGTAGGGATTAAAATATGTATGCACGCTCACTTCATGGGGATGTAACTTTTCTCTTAAAGATCATGGTTTAGAGTTCTGATATTGGTTAGATAGGTTAGGTGTGAGGTGTTAGGTTAGATGGATAGGTTAGGTGTGAGGGTTTAAGGTTAGGCGAGTAGTAACTATGGTAAAAGGTCAGGATCGGTCCCCATGTGTGAGCCCAAAAAGCATGGAAACCCAACGTGCGGCTGTTTGCGTGTTACAGCGGAACTCGGCGACTACAACGAAGAGATGGACGCTCAGCATTTAGACATGAAGCAGTACATCCCAAACCAGGAGTATCTGGACCATAAGATCACCAAGCTGCACAAGAAACACAGGTAAAGTCAGACTGTGGAAATGGACTCGCAGATTATTGCAGGTCTGCAGTGAGAACTCGAAATGTACTTTTGGTGGTCATCTGCCTTTAGACTTATCAAACTTATCAAAGACCTCTGATGGCACTGGCCTGAGGAAGTGCTAGCTCGATGCAGTAGAAATTCTAATAGAAATCCTACGACAGAAACTAGAATTTACACTGCACTTCCTCCCAAGCCCGTACGGAGGAAAACGATGGGAGTCGAAAGGTCTTGGTTTCAAAATGAGTGTCCAGATGACTACTTTAAAAACATGAGTATAGCTGAGAGCATTGAATCGATCAGCGAATTTTGAGGTTTTCTTTTCTGCCCAAACTTCTTTGCAACAAAACTAACACAACAAGCTCGATAATCGGTGTCAATTTCAAAATGTCTTAATCTAAAAAACGTTGTCCTTTGGAACCTTTATTCCCCCCTTGTTTCTAGTCAATTGATCAAAATTGGGTTGGGGTTTCACACTTTGCCGTTATTTGGTCTTGATGTGGATTTGGTTTGGCGTTGTTCTAGTCCTCGTTTAGTCTCCATCTGGTCCAGCTTTAGTTTCTGGTTTAGTCCCAAATTTGATGTGGTGAATGTGCTAGTGTGGCCGCGCCTTTAGAAACGGTGAGAAGTTCAGTCGCACGGGAGAAGCTCGGAGCAGACCCTCTGCTTTGCCACATCAATAAGACCAGATGAGGTCGCTCAGGGTTTCTGGATACCTCCTGGATGTTGTTGTTCTGAGCATGTCGCACCAAGAGGAGCCCACTGGAAAGACGTCGAGTTTCCCAAAGACGATATCATAATCAACAACGAAATGTACTTTTGACAGAGGGGGGATGATTGATATGGCTATGGCCGATTGTATCCCCCGATATGTTCTTTTCAGAGGTGCTACTCCTTCTGAATCGGACATACAGTTGCTGGAGGTGGCTCGTAAACTGGACATGTACGGCATCAGACCTCACGCTGCGCACGACGGAGAGGGGATGAGGATCAACCTGGCAGTCACGCACTCGGGGGTGGTGGTCTTTCAGGTTAATATCTACTACCGAGTTCCACCATCGACCACTGCCAATGCCAACTGCTGCCTACCAACTACTCAAATGTGGTCTTCTTTTTAGGGAAATACCAAAATCAACTCCTTCAACTGGGCCAAGATTCGGAAACTGAGCTTCAAACGCAAACACTTCCTCATCAAACTGCACGATAAGGTCGGGGTAAGTGTCAAAATGAGGTCATACAAAACCGGAAATGTGATTTTTTACAAATAAATAATCCCCGTTGATCATTTTAGCCTTTAAATGTTACAAAACAACAGCACATTTGATTAAACATAGGATAAATGAATGAGAATACTACTGCAATTGCTCAGGCTCTGGGTAAGGACACTCTGGTGTTCTGCATGGCCAGTCGCGACGTGTGCAAGTCCTTCTGGAAAATCTGTGTGGAGTACCACGCCTTCTTCAGGCTGCCGGAGGAACCGCAGGCTGTGCACAAAACGCTCCTGTCCAGCAAAGGCTCCAGGTTCAGATACAGGTGCGGACCCATTCCCCAGATTGTTTTTCGGCAGTCTGATATTTAAAAAAAACAAAACGTGCGTCATCAAAAAGTATTGTATCGTCACCGTTTTGTGATCTTCAGTGGTCGAACTCAGAAGCAGTTGCTGGAGTGTTTGGGACCGGGAGAGAAAAAGATCTCAACATTTGACAGGTGAAAAAAAAACATGACACTTAAAGAATATTAGACAATTGTACTGCGTTTTGTTGTAACAGTAGTATAGTGAGATTGAAAAGCTGGTCATCAGTTTCCAAGATGTTTCAGCAACCATCCAGAAGTAATTTGGAATCGGATGGTTGTGGGCACAAAAAACTAGAATTCACACTGCACCGAGCTGTCTTTGTTTACCTGCGTTTGCCTCGTGACGGGTCGTTCTAACCGACATGAAACATTTTTTTGTGCGCGTTTTCAGAACATATTATCAGTCCGACTACGACGAGAGACAGTGCAGATCCTCTCCAGACCTTCTCACGGATGTCTCCAAACAGGTGAGACCTTTACCAACGGATGCGGGGTTGAAGGAAGATATTGTGACGATGTTACGAGAAGATTGAGGAGCGGTTTTAGCGGTCAGAAGAGAAGCCAGTGCAAAGAACATGCGGACACAATGGAACAAGAAGTTTTCCATGTACAGTATATAGATCCAGGGCTTCTGCTAATAGTACCAGGATATACAAGTGCGTATAGTAAAATGGGCATACAAGAACCATTCCAGTAACCCTAGAGGCTGGTTGAAGCGTAGCCTTCTAAAAGGTAGACTCTGTTGTTAGACGTCGGCAGTCAAACAAAGATAGATAAAAAGTATGAAATACACAAATAAATCTAAACAAAGAAGAGCTCAAATTCTAATTAAAATCATGCTTTCACTTTTCCTCTGCAGATTTTCGAACACTCCTTCCTGTTCCCTCCTTCTTCCCGTGTCTTGGCCGTTCAGAGCGACAACGAACTCGACCCCCAGCGCCGCCACCTTCACGACTTTGAATTCGAGCCGCCCTTTGACCCCAACGGCATGACCAAACGCAGCCACTCCTCCGCCGAAGTCGCCCAACCGTTCCGCCCGTTCACCCAAGTGACGCCGCTCTCCCCTTCGATGTTCCACAACTCCCCGAAACTGCGCTCCGCCTCCACCTCCGGCGCCGAGGATCCCAGGCAGGTGGCGCGGGCGGGGCAACTCCGCCAAGCGCAGAGATTAGCCGGCGTTTATGCTAACCGTTCAAGACGCCGACCAAATCCGCAACCACCACCGGACGCGCCGCAAGGTTTGGTCCTTTTATATCCCAATGACCCGGCCTACCAGTTCCACCCGGTTCTGCCCTCGTTTCCGATGGCAACACCTCTACAGAAACACCCATACTTGTCCGATTACGTCTCATCTTTGGAACGATTCACTCAACCGCAAAGAAGGGACTTTACCGCGATGGATGGACGTCAAATATTTTACCCATTGGCGCACGATTCGCCCACGCCAAGGAGGAATTTGCGCCCACACGCATTTGGCGGGTTGGCGTTTCCTCGCGTCTACCCGCCGGGAAGTAACGGGGGAAGGCTATTGGGCGTCGGGCAAGTCGAGGCGGGGCATTACAGTGACGATAGTAGCTTCCTTCCTGGTTTGCCGCGCCGTGTCGCTAGCCAACCAGACGTCAAGTTCACATTTCCAAGGAGCACAAACCCGGCCTCGGAGTTTCGCCCGTTGGGATATTACCCGCATTTGACGAGGCCAACGAGACCGACGTATTTGCCGCTAAATTCGTCGCCGTTGCCAGAGCGACCGGCTTCCATGTGTATGTACACCAGCGCGTCTGGTAGCTACAGCGATACGGAGCAGGAAGTGTTTTACCCGTATTACTTAGCCCCGCCTCCTATGGGAAACATGGGGAGGGCTGCCGCGGGTTTGGCCAGGATGCGGTATTCGTCCGGCAGCCTTCAGCTCGACGAGGAGGAGGAGGAGGATGAGGAAGAGGGGAGGAGGGAGGTGAAAAGTAGAAAAGAGATGAAGATTGAAGTAGAAAGGAGAGAGGATAAAGGACCTGGTCAAATCACAAAGATAACTCTGTAGGCGAGTGGGGGTCTCGCGAGTTTGTCTGTCGTGGAGAATTTGTGACGTCGTGGAGAATTTGTGACGTCGTTCAGTTTGTAAAATGTAAACAAAGTAAAACATCCAACCAAGAGAGACTAGTCCAGATCTGTGAGCGGGGTGAAAAGACCACCGGTAGTCATTTTAAATGTGTTGGGCAGTAATTACAAATTTTTTTTGTCGCGCACAAATCGAACTCATTAGTTATTGGGTTTCATTAATCGTCTTAACTTATTGACATGTGCGTCGTAAAACAGCTGTGAACCAAAACAAACACAACTTGGTTTATCATCGTAGTAGTAATTTGATATACGTTTGATACAGCTACAAATTGAGTAATCAGTAATCAGATTAGTTTCACGATGTTATCAAACGAACAGCGACATTGGCCCCAAGACCCTGGCAGGTAGAGAGACCAGGGGCAACGCAATGGAAAGGAGACACTGTAAATCAGTTAAAACGTCTCTCCCCGGGTGGGGTCCGGACACTGGCGGAGGTGAAGAGGGGAGGCCGAGGAGGCTGAATGTTCTGCGGAGGCGGAGCAGACGGGACAAAGGGGCGTGGCTGAAATCACGGGCTGAAGGAAGGGACAAGTTGCGAGGCTGTGATCGATTGCGGGTGTCCGAGGAGCCCAACGCAGACTTCCCGGTGGATTTTGCCCCAACAATTTACAACTTAACTGCATTTTCAAAACCCGTTGTACTTGAACCGCGGACGGAGCCTACCTCACGTTTAAAAATAACTCACACGGAGAACTTCGCTGGCTGTATAGTGACACAAATGTACGGCGAGTGCACATGAATTGTGTGAGAACTGTTGCTATAATGTGTTATTTAACGATAATGCAATTTTTGTTTATTTATTCATTCATTATTTCAGGTTCTTCGTTAATAAAATGTGGACAAAAAAAAGTGAAAGCTGCGATGCCAAAATGTCTCTGTGTCCAAATGTCTCTATGGAACCGCGTTGGACAATGAGTGAAGAAAATCCACAACAAAAATCTCAATCAATCTTAAATATTTATTCATAAAATTCAACATCCCTCGACAAAACAACAGAAAACATTTGCGGGTTAAAATTTTCCATCCCTCCCTCCGTCTAAATGTGTTCAATCCCTTATGAAGAATATAAAAGACAGACATGTACAATAGTTATTATAGTGTCTTTGGTAAAAACATCAAAAACCTCTACATTTCCTTAAATTCCTATGAACAATGTACCTTCAGATGTGGATCAGAGACTGCATTACAACAGAGCATTTTAGCGCAATGTTTACCAGTAAATGCTTGAATTACACTGTGACATTATGACAGGATGAATAATGTATGCACTGCTCGACTTGGCACCCGTTTGTAGAATTGGGACATTTGAGAAGAATAAAACGTAGCGCGTGTCGCAAGCATTTAAATCGCCCAAAATGTAAGCCAAAAATACGTTTCAAAGCGATAATATAGATAGAGGTTATGCACACATTCTTTTTTTTTAATCTGAAAAAGCCATTGGAGCCATGGCTACGCTCAAATTTGAAAATTACACGGCAGAATGTTCAGTGGAAGGAGTGTCGCCGTTGTTGCTCTGACTGTGCAGATGTTAGCTAGCTTGTTTAACGGCAACACGCGCAATAATGAATTCCGAACACCGTTTTGAAGCATGAAAACAGAACCAG
Source organism: Chaenogobius annularis (assembly GCA_015082035.1). Classification (NCBI taxonomy): domain Eukaryota; kingdom Metazoa; phylum Chordata; class Actinopteri; order Gobiiformes; family Gobiidae; genus Chaenogobius; species Chaenogobius annularis. Next base: position 967,905 of record BJKM01000172.1, on the reverse strand, counting down.
TTCATTTTACAGCCTTTACAGCTCCACGCGTGTCGCTCGCTTTCCTAAAGCGTCGTGAACATCCTGAATATTCACCGTGATGAGTTTATCAGCACTTCACGAGTGTCTGTTTCGCTAGCAAACATTAGCATGCTAATGGCACACTTCCTGCTTCTCAGAGTATAAAATGCTCCATTATTTAGAAAGAGAGAAAGCGCTGTGGTCTCATTTTCACCCACATAGATGCGTTTACGATATATCTGTACTGGGGCCAAACAGATTGTACTTTATTACTTGTGAAAAAAAATCGTTTACATGAATTAGTTCTGTTTTTAGTAAAAATCAGGCATCTTTTAGTTTAACTGTGTGTATCAGTGATAAATGTGAGCTGCCGTGTTCCTGCTGTTTATCCGTTTTTCTACAACTGTTTACAAGAGTTTTGTTTTTTAAATGTCAGGTACAAACGAAATGTTGAACCGAAAGCTTTGTATTTTGAGCTCTTACTAGGAAAAAAAAATTCATTTCTCAGCATTGACGCGACTTGTTTTTGCCCTGTCACCTGCATAACCTCTACATTAACCTAAGTTTAAGCAGAGTGTTGATATATCAGCAGAAGTTTTCTGTCATTATATTATTTTATTTTCTCAATAAATAGTTTAAATCTACAAATGTTCTCAAACAACCAAACAAAATCTGCAAATTATCGACAAACCTTTTTTTAATCCAAGTATAAACGAATGATGCTTTGCAAAAACAGTGCTAGTTAATTAGTTATAATGTCTTGTTTGGGCCAACTTTAACTATTAAGCATAAAATGGCTCAAAGTGAAAATGGATGACTTATTTTTAATTATAAAACATTCTAAACCAAATGCTCTGGAGTCACTGGCACATCTGAATTTCCAAGAAAAAAAAAAGCACACAAAAGTTTGATTTTTCATTTACAGGTAAAATGTTATTGGCATTTATCAAGTGCTAAACGGCTACATGACACAAACACAGACAGGAAGCTCTCCCATCGCTCACAACTGTCCTTTCGAAACACAAAAGCATCTACAGCAGAAAAAAAAGAAGAAAAAAACGCATTTAAGGCACTTTTCATAGTTTAAAGTCAAAACTCAAGCCCTTAAAAGTGGAAGCATAGAGACGCCAACGGAGGATTCAACACGAGCTGTTTTGCGAGTCAGCAAGAAATGTTTCACGTTTTTACAAGACACAGGATGTTTTTCATTTATCATGTCGAAACTTTACAAATTTGGAAAGATTTAATTCGTGTCGCGAACGTACTTTAAATCAATTGAGAAGAAGTTTGACATTAACAATGTAAAGATTATCGTTTTGTTTGTGTAATTTAAGCCCTCGATATTTGCGGATTCATATTTAAAAACAATTATTTGTAATTTTTTTTATTAAATAGTATTAAAGGACAGATATTGTGCAAAAAAATTGACTTTTTTGAGCTTGTAACCATGTTCTTACATTGTTCCCTCATCAAAAACATACCTGGAGTAGCGTTTAGCTTCATCCACACTAGTTTGCTGAATCCTGGTTAGAAAGTCCTCTCCCCTCCGAGCGACAAAAAACACTCTGTTCTGAATCTCCTCGATAACTGACGTTTGCTCGAATCTTCTCTGCTGTTTTTTATCTCCATAAATCAATGCCAGACTCTGCGTTCTGTGAATTTCTCCTGCCTCAGTAGAAATCAGACCTGGAAGTGAGAGGCCACTGTGTGTAATTCCCTCTGCAGCCAGTAGACGGCTCAGGACATCAGAGATCCGAATGTTATGTGCGTTATACGTTATAAACTATATATCGTTTTGCTCAAAAACATGAAATACCAAACTAAAAAAGGTATTCAATAGCATGTTTAAGGGTTAATAAAAATACAAGTAATGCATAATTTTTGTCCTTTAAAACACAATAAAAAGCATATTGTAGTAACATTGAAACTCTGCACAGCTAAAATGTAAATAATCTCCGTCGGCATCAATACAATTCCGCGCCAAACGTGACCAAAAAGTCCATCTTAATTTCTTAAACATAAATAAAGAAAAAGTACAGAATAGTTTTTTTCTTGATTTGGTTTGGAAAAGGTGAATCCCAGTTAAGATAAACCAGCAGCAGTGATTAAATAGAAATATAATATAAAGTGTATGGTACATGAAGTGTACAGCCACAGAGGAGACATCGCACAGCAAAGTCTCCAACGTTTCCCCGAAAAAAACAGTCTTTAAACAAAACGTCCAACGCGAGACTCCGAGATGTGCTCAGTTGTTTGTGAATCTGAAAAAAACGTAGACAAAAAAAAGACAGGATAAAGAGGGTGCCAAAATGTACTTTTAAACCATCAACAATGAATAACTTGGGGTGTGCAACTTTATTTTCTTTATAATAATATATATATATATATTTTTTTTTACAACTCTATGGGAGGGATTTGGTACACACACGTTAAATTTATTAATCTTAATAAATGTCGTCAGGTGAGTAGGATTACGCGTGTTTAACCGAGTATTAACAAGGGGCTGCCTGGATTTTTTTTAGAAGTCAACTTTTTAAAACGCACTATCAAGCAAATACAAGAATAAACGACGGCTTTGAATAGAGAATAATTACAGAAAAAAGTCTATTATTACTGAAAAAATATATCGTTTTTTTTCTTTTTTGACATTTTGGTGTAATAATGCCACTGTATTTCTTATAAAAATGTCTTTTAATAAGTATTTCAGAGTCTGTATAGTCAAAACACAATTACACAAATATTTTGTCGTTGCAGTTGACTAAACAAATATTTTCTTTACAATGTCTTAATGTAAAAGCATTTGGAACTAAAGCGTTTGGGGAAAGTTTGCGGGTAAACAAGGCAAACGATAAGCGACATTTGGAGCGACAGGACGCAGGGGCAAAATGGAGATAGATATGGAAAATGCAAAATAAAAGTTTTCAGGTTTTACATTCTGAGCAGTTACAGACTTTTAAAAGCTGTAGAAAAGTGCGAGACAAAACGTATCTTTAAATATATGCGAAATGTGACGAATGCAAGGTTTTTTTCAAACATTATTTGACTAGTTGTCCTCCTCTATACCATCAGAGTGTGAGAGGAGGAGCAAAACGAGTATGGAGCGGTTCAGAGAGACGGGAAAAAAAAAATCTGAATACAAATAAAGGAAATGAATAATAAGGAAATAAATAATAATAAATACATCTAAATAATAATAAGGAAATTCAGTGTGAAGGCAAATTTTACTCTAATAATCCAATAATCATATTAAAGCCAACCAACATCTAAACATAGTGCTAAATAATATGAATCATAACCTTTTCAATTTTTTAATTTATTTTAAATTTATTTATTATGTGTTCTAACTGGTTCTACACATTTTGAAATAGATTCGATCCATATTTTAGAACACATTTATTAGTTTAGCGTTCAAAATAACCAAACGTCTAAATATCGGTTATCGGCCCAAGCGTTCCTCACGCCATCGGGGCCCGAAGCGTCCCGTGGCGGCGCGGCACTACTCGCGTCGTACCTGGCGAGGATGTGGGTGACCATCCTGTCGGTGATGCCCGGGCACACGTCTTCGGCCAGGCGGATGTTCCTCTCCAGCTCCTCGATGGCCAGCCGCTGCTCCGAGTGCTCCTTGTGCTGCTGCTTCAACTGCACAGACAAAGGCAGTCCGCGTTAAAAGCCACGCCGCGGGACAACGCCGGGATAGCAAGGCGCGACGGCTACGAAACGCTTACAGTTTGTGCACGCGCTTGTGCTTTCCGTCCGTTTACTCGAAATGCAATGTTCGGTATTGTGTTAAAATATTGCCCGATGTTCAGCACCGGTTTGTCCATCAGTGCATTCACTTTGCCTTTTTAAGTGAGTTTCAATAAAAATAGAACAATAAAGAAGCTAACGTGTTGTAAATGTACGCAATATTCTAAAAAAAAAATGACTTTTAAATTTTACATAAATGCAGTTAAATGATTTAAATAAAAGTGTCATTTTCAATTTTTTTTTTATTTTTCTTAAAAATTTGTTTATTAATCTTTTAGAAATCAATGTATGTTTTAAAGTTCATCATTAGAAAAAGAAGACTCGTGTGATAAGACCGTTTATCCAGCGTGCGGCGTTTTTTGCGCCCCTTGTCATGCGAACAGCTTGTTGTGACTGCTACATGATTTTTTTTTTTGGGGGGGGGGGGGGGGGGGGGGGTCTCCCGGCAACAACATTCAGTCTGTTACGTCAATCCAAAAACGAAATGTGCGAAAACCGGGGCCGTACTCGACTGGAGAAAAATCTCGCGGTCGACCAAAGACATGCCGATGTCGACCGATTAATCGACTAAAACTACGAAGCGCGTCCACGTATCTGACCCAAACTGCACAGGAATTCATGCAAAAACTTCTATTTATAAAGAAAAGTAAAGTACTAGTAAACAGTGTATGTAAGATTAAACTGCAGCTAACTCGTCTCCTTTCTTTTGTTTTTGTCACATAGAAATCCTTTTCATTCAAAGTAATTCAGTCAAGTAATAGAAATGTCAGTCAACTACCACCCCATCGACCGATTAATCGACTAAAGGATGACAGCACTAGTGAAAACATGTCTTTAAATGTATTCGCTGAGGTTTAATAATCAGACAAACGAGAAATGCCTGTAAAACGTCACTTAAATTCGGAAATAATCCCCTTTTACGCAACAAAAACAATAAAAAAATAAAATAAAATAATAATAATAAGAAGAAGAACTATAATAATAATACCTGTAATTTCAAAAAATTAGCAGCTTTTTTTGTAGGATTTAGTGTTGTGTTTATGTGCAGATTACGGACCACTTTTGGCTCCCAACGGTATCGACACGGGCAAATATCGTTTATCGAAACACGACAGCCAAAGACAAACGACAGATATTGGTCAAACGCGTCCCTAGAATTTGTCCAACTAACTTTTGGTCCGGCGAACACATTTTTCGGACACAAATTTGAGCATTAATTGTGCCGTTAAATAAGGAGCCAGGGCTTCTCGTTAAAATGTTTAAAATAAAATTTAAAAAAAGCTTTACCTCGGTGAAGACGGGAGAGATGACCGTGGTGAGACTGGTCGATTTATTCAGCTGCTCCTGAGCCTAAGACAATAAAAAGATAAGATAATAACAGATGACTTCGCCCGCAATAAAACAAACACAGTAGCGCTTCTGAGTCAACGCGCCGCCGTCGCCTGGTCAGAAAAACGTGGATGAATAAAAGGTTTTCTGACCGAGCCGTTGAGGACGGTGATGACGGGTACTTTGGGTTTCTTCTTCCGCACCGTGGTGAAGGACCACTCCGGGGACGGGCTGTTTTCTTTGTTACTCGACTCGCTGAAACGCATTTTATGACATTTAAATTGAAGGTATTTGGATGCAAATTGTAAAAAAAAAAAAAAAAAAAAAAAAAAAAATTTTTTTTTTTTGAACAAAAAAAATCCTCCTCTGTTCAAGTGGTTTATTATTATTATTATTATGAAAAATTGTTTTAGATCACACTTCAGTCTTCTCTCAAAAATATTCAATCAAAATATTTAATATAAGTTTATTTTGTATCTTATTTAGTTAACCCAATTTTTTTATTCATGCCTTATTTACATTTTTTTGAATTAAAAAAAAAAATTTAAAAAAAAAATCGAATTTTAAACTCTCATTTTTCACAATTTCTTCACAAACTGCAACTTAACAGAAGTAAAACTATAATAAATGTTTACCACAAGTTCTACACCACCAAACTAAGTCAGAATTTGAAAAACGGGAAAATCATTATATGGACTTTAAGGATTAAAACATTAATAATAATAATACCGATTTTCCTGATGTTTGGTCATAGATCCAACAATTGTGACTAACGGTAAAATCCTGATGCTTCACTTTTCACAATAATCGTAACACAAACATTTGATATTACATTGTACATTACGGTAGTACTCTTTATTATTAGTGGTTTGAATGTAGTTTTTTGGGAGTTTTTTGTTTTTTTGCATTATGCCGTTTTTTATTGTGAACAGATATTTTGCTTTAATATTGTTGAAAAACCATAAACAAACAATAACAAAAACATTTAAATTTGATATTGTGATCTGTAATTCTGATAATGCTCAGATCATTCTAAAAATTGATTAAGAAATGTAAAAGTTTGTCATTTTTTTATTTAAAGTATCTAGTTTCGTGATCAGACTTTCGACACGTTTGACACCCTTGACGACCCTACTGTCTGCGGGGTCTCGTTCCTAACTCCGTCCCGTGCGGGGTTTGAGCTCCTTCACCTGTCGGAGTCGTCCGAGCTGCTGCCGCTGTGGCCCTCCTCCTTCCACCGCCGATAGCGGTCGATCAGCTCGCTCAGGTACGACGTCCGCTTACAGTGCTTCACGATGAACTTGTGCTTCAGCAGCTCTTTGGCGGTGGGACGCTGCAGGGGCAAAAGGTCAGACAGGATTCTCAGTTGCGGTGGTCGTTTCTGTCCGTCTAAAAAAAACGTCAAGTCGAGTCGATTCCGTCCAGGGTCAGCAACGAAATCTGACTTTTTATTTGTCGAAACAAAATGCATATTCTGATAAATGTAGTGTGTTTTATTATGTTTTTTGTTTTAAAGATTTATTTTTTTAAACATAAAACAACTCAAAACATACATAAAACTAACTGACCTATGCAATGAAAGAGAGAAAGAATAGGGCAATATATATATTTTTGTAAAGTGAAAAAAATATATATAGAAAATATCAGATTATTTTGTATTATTGTATGTTTTGTCTTTCAATTACATGAACTGATTAATCGATTGATTTACTCATTTTTAGTTATATATTTCAATTAATTAAAATAACGTAACTTCACATAATCCGAATAATACTTTCAGGCAGTTACTCTTACTTAGTAGTAGTAGTAGTACACTTTAGTAGTATTATTATGAAGTAACATTATTAATCTTTTGCATGTAATGAACTAATGTGTTGAATTTTTATTATTTTATGACTATATGTCCACCAGGGGGAAGCGTTGGGCCATGTAAATGAACTAATGTGTTGAATTTTTATTATTTTATGAGTATGTCCACCAGGGGGAAGCATTGGGCCACAAATCAAATGGGTCCAAGTAGTTTAAAACAGTAGTTACAAATAAAGTTAACGTACATAATGTCTTTATTATATTGTGTAACTTTTCCGATATCACCGTTTGTCGCCATGTTTACGAGATGCTCTTCCTTACAAATGCGGGGTCCTTGTTGAGACAGGCCTCGGTGAAATCTTTGAAGCTCTTGGAGAAGTCGCCGTTGAGCATGGGCGGCGGGGCTTTGGGGATGTGGAACAGGACCCTCATGGGGTGCATGTCCGAGTTCGGGGGCTCGCCCTTGGCCAGCTCGATGGCGGTGATGCCCAGGGACCAGATGTCAGCCTGCGAGACGAGACACGGGAGAGGAGAGAGCGAGTCCGAGTTAAAGATTATCGTGCTGTCAGCCACACAAAAAGACCAAACAAGAGTGAAAAACGTAATGTGTTAGTCAACTTTGAGACCAGCTTTGTCAAAACAAACTCTGAATGACAAAGTAAAGTTAATTTGACATAAAAAGACTGATTAAAGTCCATAAAATGAATGTCCAGTTTTTTTAATCACGACTTCGTTTGGTGGTGTAGAACCTGTGGTAAATATTTATCATCGTTTCACTTCTGTTAAGTTGGCAGTTTGTGAAGAAATTGTGAAAAATGCGAGTTTAAAATGAGAGGAAGTGGAGCTGAATGGAATCCCTCTGTGATGTCATCAGTGTGCGACGTGCTGTTGAAACCACCGACACACTTTCCTGACAGTTCAAACGTCCGTTCAACAAAATAAAAAGGTGTTCTATGGTGTTATTGTTAGTCACATCATAAATGTTGTGTCATTTATGTGGATGAGGGCTCTTGTTTACAGTGTGTTGCTAAGTAACAGTCGTGGAATTACCTCTATATCATATTTGTGCTCATGCCCGACCAGGAAGTACAATTATAAACTTTACAAAAATGGTCAAATGGAGACAAACAGGCAAAATGTTTAATACAATCTCAAATATAATTGTGTTTTAGTGTCTAACCTTCATTGAGACTTCTTTTTGTTTATTATTGGTTATTTATTTTTTTATAACTATATTTTTGCTGTATATGTTTTATTATTAAAGCTCTTCCCCCCTTTTTAAATTTTTTAAAATTTTTTTTTTAAACTATCAAAAATAATCAATTATTATTATTAATTTTTTGTTTGTTTTTAAAATGATTTTTTTCCGCGAGTGACTTTGATTATCACGATTTTGAACGAACCGAAAAGTACAAATACAATTGAATCTACGCGCACAAAAAAGGTTGTCACAACTTTACTTTAGTTTATTTTAAAAAAAATTGACAAGTTGAAAGAGAGAAAATGAAGATTTCCCCGTTGTTTGGTCGCGGTAAATCGTGATGATTCTTCTCGAAATCATCTGAACACAAACATTTGCCGCAGAGACTTTCCCAGTTTGATCCGAATATTCAGTTCAAAACATGAATTGCAGGTTCAGAATAAGTTCCAGAAAAGTCACAAGTCCACACACACTAAATCTGAAACGAGACACTCGTTGGAACATTATACTGAAATGATAAGAAAATCGGATGAAAAAATAAATCCGAATAAAAAATAAAACAAGAGCTCCTGAAATGAAAAAAATAAAAAAGCGAGTATCTTTTCAATATGTTTATGTAAATATGTTTTGTTAAGTATAAAATGCAAAAAAAAACTGCTACTACTTTCTACTTCTACTGCTCCACTTACTCTCTTCTACTACTACTTTCTACTACTACTACTTTTAATTTCTACTCCTCCCTCTACTTTCTACTCTCTACCCTTACTCCTACTACCCTTACTCCTCTACTCCCCTACTTCCCTTCTCCTCACTCCTCTACTCCTTTCTCCAATACTCCTCCTCCACTCCTCCTCTACACTCCTCTCCTCCTCCACTCCTCCCCCACTCCTCCTCCTCTCCTCCTCTCCTCCTCCACCTCCTCCTCCACTCCTCCTCTCCTCCTACCCTCCTCCTCTATCTCCATCTCCTCCTCTCGTCCTCCCCTCCTCTCCTCTCTCTACTCCTCCTACCACTCACTCCTCCACGACTCCTCCTTCCACACTCCTCTCCTCCTCCACTCCTTCCTCTACTCCCTCCTCTCTCCTCCTCTCCTCCTCTCCTCCTCTCCTCCTCTCCTCCTCTCCTCCTCTCCTCCCCTACAGGAGTGAGACACATTTTGTATCGGGTCACGACTCCTGGGGTTGCCATGTGTCGCCGGCGCTCTCATCTCGCCCACACAAAGGCAGAGTACAGGGGCTGAGGAGGGTCATATTACGGCCGGCGTTTGACAGTTTGACAGTTTGACTTTCAGCAGATGGTGACCGCGACTCACCTGAGCGAGCGCCGCCTTAAAGGGACAGCGCCCGGTTAGCGTTAGCTGCCGAAATGGTACGACGACGGGGAAAGCATGTCGGGCCAAAGGTTTCTGGACGAAATGAATGAACTCCTGCAGTAATTTAATCATTTTTAATACATACAACTACAATATATAAACAGAGGGCCGTAGAAAGCAGCTCTATGGTGGGTTTTATTAACTGAAAAGATGACAAAAAAGGTTTATACTGCCTTAGAATTGGTCTTAAAATCCAACCTACTTCCACTAATAATCCTGCCATGAACGTACGACAAATGATTATAGAAAATATCACAAAAAACAGGAAAATTAAAACTACTTTACGCAGCTGAACAATACATTTAGAGCTGGATAATCCCCCCAAACCCCTTTTTGTACAATATCGCCAAAAAAAAACATGAACTGATTTGCGATTAAATATCTTTTAAAAATAGGTTTTAACAATAGGATTCAGTTCAAAGTTCACATTTTAAACTCGCGAATAAAATAATAATAAAAGTATGCCAAAACATGTTTATACAGATCTATAATAGTACTGTTATATATACTATTTCATGCAGAATAAGACGAGATATTTGGAATGAAAGTACTTTGCGATTGGCTAATTGGGACCATTCAAATAGCGATTCATCTCGTTCGCCCAAAACAAACAAACAGCAGAATTAAACTGATACATAACGAGTCGTAGCCGTTACTTAGGCAACCAGCGTATTACAAAAGAGCAGCGATATCTCCACTATTGCAACGGGAAAAGTACACGAGATAAACGTTGAACTCCCCCCGAAGAAATACCGCTCCATCTCTGGTTTGTTGGGACGATAAGTCGCTATAGCAATCATCACCCGCGTTAGCGCGCGGACGTGCTAAGACCCCCGGAGCGCAGAGGAACTTGTCGTTTTGAAGCCCTGCGTGTTTGTTTTGAGCCGCTCAGGTAACCACTGTTTTATATCACTCTGTATTTGGACAGTTTCAGTCAAATCTCAATCAAAACCTAGATAAATGATCAAATATGCCGTAACCTTAACTTATGTTCCACACTATAACACTATAACTATTTAGTCCTCCAGGTTTAGTTTAGTTCTCCAGGTTTAGTTCTCCAGGTTTAGTCCTCCAGGTTTAGTCCTCCAGGTTTAGTCCTCCAGGTTTAGTCCTCCAGGTTTAGTTTAGTCCTCCAGGTTTAGTTCTCCTGGTTTAGTTCTCCTGGTTTAGTCCTCCAGGTTTAGTCCTCCAGGTTTAGTCCTCCAGGTTTAGTCCTCCAGGTTTAGTTTAGTCCTCCTGGTTTAGTCCGTCAGGTTTAGTTCTCCAGGTTTAGTCCTCCAGGTTTAGTTTAGTCCTCCTGGTTTAGTCCGTCAGGTTTAGTCCGTCAGGTTTAGTACAGTCCGTCAGGTTTAGTACAGTCCTCCAGTTTAGTCCTGGTTTAGTCCTGGTTTAGTCCTGGTTTAGTCCTGGTTTAGTCTTGGTTTAGTCTGTCTTCCTGGTTTAGTCCTCCTGGTTTAGTCCTCCTGGTTTCACACATGGTTACCATTGGTTTAGCACAGGTTTGGCAAAGGTTTAGGACTGGTTTAGCACTGATCTAGGACTGGTTCAAGACCGGTTTAGGACTGGTTTTTGCGCTGTGGGCCGATAGCTCAGTAAATCTTATGTAAAGCCTGCGCTCTTAATGCAAATACAGACCTGAACAAAAGAGGTCAGCGCCCACATTAAACGCCAAACAAAAACCAAAGAGACTTTTAACTTGTTCAAGAACATCGAGCAGCACAAAGTAAAAACGCTCAAGAGGTCATGAATAAAGCAGGTCAGATTTGCATTTGCGTTTTATATATTGTTCTCTAAAGCGTCTGAAGGGAAGGAAGACTGGATGCAAATCAAGTGTCTTAGAACAAAGGAAATGCACGCAAATAAAAAAAAACAAGATTAAACCCATCTTGAAGGCACTGCCCCTGATTTTTACCATCTTATAAACCTTAAACTGTTTATTGGAAATCGTTTTGAACTTACGTATGGCTTGCGCTCCAACGTTTGCGTACACTCTCATGCTAACGGCGCATGCTAGTCGGTATCGAGTGTCAAACCTCTTCCTTAGTATCGAAATCATAATATACTTCCTGGTTTGTGAACAATTTTATTAGATGCAGACGGCACACAGGGGTCTCATTTTGACCCCGAGAGCTGCGTTTACTTAGGCAAAACTGATGAGACCAAAAAAATGAGACCACTGTGTGCTGTCTGCATCTAATAAAATTGTTCACAAATCAGGAAGTACATTATTGTTTCGATACTAAGGAAGAGGTCTGACACTCGACACCGACTTTAATAGCACAAAAACACAAAATATTAGTACTTTCTTTACGTTACCATGTGGTCTTGTACTATTATTCCACAACGGTTCAGAAAAGGTTTATGTTTTTATGTTTTTGTTTTTAGCTTTACGTGTTTATGCGTCAAGTCTCGTTTTAGCATCTCATTCCCGATCCGTTCGAAGACCCCCGCGCCTCACCTTGGAGTCGTACGCGGACTGCTGGATGACCTCCGGAGCCATCCAAAAGGGCGTGCCCACGAACGTCTCGCGTTTGATCTGAGTGTCCGTGAGCTGCCCCGCCACCCCGAAGTCCGCCAGCTTCACCTGCCCGTGCTCCGACAGCAGGACGTTAGCCGCTGTGGACGACACACACACACACACACACACACACACAACAATGTCACTACTTACTAATGTCACAAGTTCGGTAGGGGCGGGGCAATATGGTTATAAAAATCTAATCGCGATCTTATTGACAATTTGCCATGTTGATCAAATTGTGATTCAGTTATTGCCTCTTGAATGTGCAAAATGAGTCTTTAAACGTCGTGGTTGAGGGGCACAAAACGGGTCGAGCATAAACTTAACCCCAAAAGTGAAGAAATATCACTTATGTGTCTTATTTGGGAGATTATACTAGATGTTTTTGTCTCTTTTTGAGCTCATTTTTTAACCGTTTTAATCATAGGCAAACGCAAAACAACAATAGCAACAAGGTCCATTTTTCGATTAATATCCCACCTCTACATGTATTGTGATAAAATTGTGATCTGGCCCCCCCAAAGAATTACAGCCCTACAAGCAGGTGTTGGTGATGCGTAATATCAAAATCAAGTGTCATATATTACATCTTAAACTATCACAGTATTATTATTGAAGACCACTTTATGCCTAAAAATTCCAGTAACATGAGTTCTTAAAGAAGCTATAAAACTGTATAATCATAAACATAGAGCTGCAATAAAATAAATAAAGTAAATAAAGTAAATAAAATAAATAAAGTAAATAAAATAAATAAAATAAATAAAATAAATAAAATAAATAAAATAAATAAAATAAATAAAATAAATAAAATAAATAAAATTAAATACAATTAAATACAATTAAATACAATTAAATACAATTAAATACAATTAAATAAATACATAAATACAATAAATAAGTGTGTAAAATTAGCTAACTTGTACAGTTCAAATGTTAACGTACCACATGTACAATAAATGTTCACCTCTAAATATTATTGTTCATTCTGTCATTTATTGAATGAAAAATTGATGTTTGTAATTTTCTTGACAGGACTGACCTGTGATGCTTTTCATCTTAGAAAGTGGCCATGCAGGTGTTATGTACAGTATACAGATGACAGGAAAACTAGGAAAGTCCGAATTATGTAATTAAGAACAAAAAAATTATATTTGTGAATATTTCAGACGCAAAAATGAAGATTATTGTTACAGTAATTTATCTGTTTATCTGGCTATTTGTGTCACATTAACTTTGATTTAATCATTCAATCAATTTTAATTCATAAAGTTGGTCAGCGTTAGAACATTTTAGAAACAATAACAATTACAAAAATAATAATAAAAACAACAATAATAATAAAAAGCTGAAGAAAGCATGGATAAAGACAAATCAACAATTTATCAAGCATGAGTCAGGCTTAGTAATTATTTAATAATACAACTTAAATAAGGGAAGAATTCCAAAATAAAGGATTTGTAACACTAAAATTGGCACCACTTTATTGTAACTTTTATTAGCTTTGACCTAATTTATAATATTATTGGGTATTAATTTATATTGTAACATTCCTAGTAACAAGAAAAGTAAAATGCGAGCGTGTGGACCCAATTCCTCAAAAAAAATAAAAATAAAAATAAAAATAAACCGATATATTTAGTAGGTTCAGTACATTTCCTGTTCAGTGGCTGTCGAGTACCTTTAATATCCCGGTGGATCTTCCTCTCCGAGTGCAGGTAATCCAGTCCCTTCAGAATCTCTTTCAGCATCGTGGCAATCTGCGTCTCGTCGAAGGGGCCGGCCCGTAACTGAGAAAGAAGAAAGGAAGTTGCATAAGGAATCAATCCGATCCTTGTGCAACCCTCCTAAGTTAGGTCTTGCATAATCAAAAACCGTTACAGAGTTCATACAAGACCAGGCTTGACAAAAGAATTTAAACGTGTTGCGTATTTATTTCATCTGTGAAGTGTGTGGAAAGGGCTAACAAGGATCATTTGTTTACAATACGCTCACTTAAAAAGGACACGTATAATGCATTCTTTTTCTTTTACAATTATTTGCCTTTAAATCGTGCTCTCGAGTGCCTTTGCGTTGGCATCTCATGTTTTAGAATGAAAAACCAATTCCCACGTACAGAAGAGACACATTATTTTGCATGAATTGCGCTCGCCCCGACTTGGATTTGGGGCTAGCGCGCCATCTCCTGGCAGCAGTGGGTATAAACGGCGTTGTCGGCATGCTAATATGAGAACGCAGTAGTATCGGATGCAAGTTGATAACAGGAAGTCTGTGGATGATTTATGGACTTAAAAACGAAGCGACGATTTGAAAAGGAGTGATTTCTGAGGCTTACAGAAGATGATCTTGTAAACATGATTCATGAATTAGGCGTGAAGGAAGATAAATACATGATTCGATGATGGAGCAAAACGGGGTTAACAGGTTTAAAAGCTCAGAAAAGTCTATGTTGCATAATATGTCATTTTTCCGTTTAATGGACTTTTTTGGGGCGCCGTTTCTTCATCAATAAACATGTCTTCTGGATTTAGATTTGGTTTCACTTCCACGTGCAGTATATTGTTCGTCTCCATCTCCAGAGCCAAAACGCTCTGTTCCACATTGTGACATCATTAAGTGTTAAACTCGTGTGACCTGCTTTTTCATAACGCCACGTCAAAGTGGTCATTATTCACAGGGAGGGGCTGAACGTTGGCGAAACTGTGGATGCCAGGAGGCCAGCCAGTATCGTGCGTTTTGGGTCGTAATGTACTAAAACACTGGACAGAAATTAACAATCGTTTTTGACACCACTGAAGTTTGGAATAATGTACTTGGGCCTCAGAACCCCCACCATGGACACAGTGGATGGATACCTTTGGACCATATTCCTAACAGCCGGGAAGGAGGCTCAAAACAGACATACGCACAATGGAAAAAGTAAGGGGGAATAAAAGGTGGTAATCCAGGCGGTGCTCCTCTGCGTTTTTAAAGTCCATGTTAGTCCACATTCAACAAGGCTTAGAGGGAAAGTCCAAGTAGTTTGACAAGCGAAAACTCACCAAATCTAGCGCCGAGCCTCCTCCGAGATACTCCATGATGATCCATAGTTTACTGCCCTGAAAATACAAATGTGGAAAATGACGTCTACGTTGGTGTCGGCCTCGAGCAAATGAAAAGTTCCAGTTTATTTCACCAAACAGGCAAGTCTGACGCGGTGGGAGACATCGACAAAAATGAATATTTCTACGTTTTTGAGGGATTTACAATAATATTCAGATGGTATTCTTGGTATCACTTTATCCTCTTGTTTGGGAGATTACAGCGCCAGTTTCCACTTTGAATATCTGTCATTATATATTATGTACTGTATTCTATTTTAATTTGGAATATCTCTAGAACTATTTCAACATTATCACGCAGACAGTACATTAGACCCTAATTTGGAAAGACCACTCTGCAATGTTTTTTCTTTAGTTTTTAACAATTGCAATGTTATTTGGAGACTAGGAATTGCACATGTTTTTCCAATCTGGTTTTAAACTACAAATGGCAACTAAACTAAACTAAACTAAACCGAAAACCAAACCTAATCCAAACCTAAAACTAAACCAAACCTAAACTAAACCAAAACTAAACCAAACCTAAAACTAAATTTAAACCAAACCCAAACCAAACCTAAAACGTAAACCAAAACGAAACGTAAACCAAACCCAAACCAAACCTAAACCAAAACTAAACCAAACCTAAACCAAACCTAAAACTAAACCAAACCTAAACCTAAAACTAAACCAAACCAAACCTAAAACTAAACCTAAACTAAACCAAACCTAAACCAAAACTAAACCAAACCTAAAACTAAATTTAAACCAAACCCAAACCAAACCTAAAACAAACCAAACCTAAACCAAAAAACGAACCAAACCAAACCTAAACCAAACCCAAACCAAACTAAAACTAAACCAAACCAAACTAAAACTAAACCAAACCAAACCAAAACTAAACCTAAAACTAAACCAAACCAAACCTAAAACTAAACCAAACCTAAACCAAAACTAAACCTAAACCAAAACTAAACCAAACTAAAACTAAAACCAAACCAAAACTAAACCTAAAACTAAACCAAACAAACCAAACCTAAACCAAAAAACTAAACCAAACCTAAACCAAAACTAAACCTAAACCAAACCTAAACCAAACCTAAAACTAAACTAAACCAAACCTAAAACTAAACTAAACCAAACCAAACGTAAACCGAAACGTAAACCAAACCCAAAACCAAACTTAAACCAAACCTAAACCAAACCTAAAACTAAACTTAAACCAAACCTGAACCAAACCTAAACCTAAACCAAACCCAAAACCAAACTTAAACCAAACCTAAACCTAAACCTAAACCTATATATATATCCAATCCCGAGGCTTACTAGTAGAACGCGTGAATGCGGCAGTACCTTTAAGTACGATCCGTAGTACTTGGTGATGTAGGGGCTCTCGCACTGGCTGAGGACGGTGATTTCCTGCTGGATGTCCTCGATCTCGTCCTCCGCCTCCTCCAGGTCGATGGTCTTTATGGCCACGACGCTCTGGGTGCGATTGTCGATGCCTTTGAACACCTGCCGCCGCACGGGCACATGTCAAAACGCCACACATAATCGGTCAAAGAGTCTATAATCGGATAAACTGACCGATGTTTCAGGATCAAACGGGGGGTCGCGGCGAAAACAAATACGCAAGCATCCGAGGCGAAACGATTTCTACAGTTTAAGAGCCGTCACTAGGCAGCGGAGCCTGGCTGTTGGAAAGTTTTGTAGCACGCGACGGTCGTAAGATTCCAACACGCTGGAATCTTACAGGATTTGGAGTTGCTACGCGAAAAACTGTCCCAACTACGGATGTCAAGGTCATCATTTTAATCGATAATCGGGATTGTTCAAGTATTTTCAGTTCGCGCTGTAGCACCAAAAAATAGACCTATATGTAAAGACATGTTTTTATCTGGCTGTTTTTGTCACATTTAACTTTATTTATACGCACAAACTTGAGGAGCAGTGACGTGTCAGACCACGGGGATGAAGGAAACTTAAAAGATTTCACCGTTGCGCGGTCACGGTCTGAGAAAATCGTGAATAATCCGTTTTTTCTCGCAATAAATCACGGCGCTAAAATGCGATATCGCGACATCCCCAGTCCAAACCGAACCCGCAGACATTACAACTCTGGAGGCGCAAATCCAGCTAAAACTCGAGGCTCAGAGGTTTGAATCATGTTCGTGAGCTGACTGGTTCCTCGCTGTTGTGTTTTTTGTACACCTTTATCAGACTCATTAAAGGTCATGTCGGTGTTCTGCTTCACTCCTCAGAGCGCCAGCAGGAGGCAAAACATCACAGACAATATTTGATTTTTTTTTTTTATTTTTTTTTAATAAACAAGACGTACCTCTCCAAAGGACCCTTTTCCGATTCGGTCTAATTTCGTGAACAGCTCCTCTGGGTCGATCTGAGAGCTCTGCAAAAAAAAAAAAAAAAACAAGCAAGTGTCAAAATGGTGGATATTGTGACAGAAATAAATCAAATGCACAAATTAAGTTCCCAAGAAACAGTGTGGAATCGTTGCCTCTCTAAAGTATCAATCAGGGAGTTAAAGTACATTCATCTTGTAGATTATTATTATTATTATTATTATTATTATTATTATTATTATTTATTATTATTTATTTATTTTTAATTATTATTATTATTATTTATTTTTTTTATATATATATTTTTTTTATTATTATTATTATTTTATTTTATTTATTTTTTTTATTATTATTTTTTTTTTCCAAGATGCATTTGTCTATTGTTTGCATCATTTACAACCCCACACAGTATTAGTCCAGACCAATAAATACGTGAAATATACATGAAATATCACCAGATCTAAGCAGTAAACTGAGCAGTAAAAGTGAATCGCGCTAAAGATGTCAAAATGACACTTTGAGGCGAGACACAAAGGCAGAATCAACATATAGATTTTCATGTGGAAACAGCAATATTGTCCAATCTGCTCCTAAAGATGTTTAAATATGAACTCATTCGAATCCACTCGCATCCATAGAATATTTATGGAACATTGTAAACTCAAAAGCGGTTTTCGGTAAAATACATTTTTAAAGATCACCACGTAGAAAGTAGAATCTACACACACCAAACTGTACATACTTGTATTTAAAAAGATTTTGACAAAACTGATGTATTAAAGTTTTAACTCTAATAAATGAGGCGAAATTAGATTTTTTTTTGGACAAATTTTTCGCCAAGATATCCTAAATCCCTTCCATATATTTTTTGTAATTTATGTCAATTTAAAAAAAAAAATGAAGCAAGAATTTTATACCTGGCACTTTTTCCCCCCAAATTTAAATGTCCCAAATATGTGCAATTTTAGTTGTTTTACACCTAATTTGCCTTATTTCCATATGAAAGCATTACATGATGAAACACTTGCAATAAACTTTTTTTCTTACATTAATGTGAGTAAACTACAGCAGAAGTTTCAAATTGCTATCTTTACTTTAATTTCAGGTTCCTTCTTCGTCACCTGCAGCGTCTTAAATGGTGATTTTGTGAAAGTTCGGTGACTATTGTGTCCGAAAATAGACTTTGGTTTTGTTGACAGTGTCATCACTTTTGACCCCAATTTCCTGCCCCATAATGCACTGCAGCGCTGGCGGATGTGTTGTCACCGCACACAGAGGGAGAGAAAGAGAGAGTCGTAAAAGTGAAGAGCAGGAAATAAGTGACAGTTGGAGAGAACAGGAACCACGCTCTGAAGAATTTATCTGCCGTTTTTTTTCTTTCAGGCGTTTCCTAAACTCTCGGGTAAGGGGTCGGTCGACGTGTGAAAGGGAGAGCGATAAGGGCCAGAATGAGGGCTTTTACAACCTTAAAGTGCCCCCTACAGGTCGGACGACTCATTGAATTAAAACGCAGTTAAGATAAATATGTTTTGAATTTGGCAAAAAATGATGCAAATGTTATCACAGAATAGCACATTTTTTAGGTTTTTAATTTCACTTCCTGTTTATAATTGATGACATCACACTAGGAAATTACCCAGCAAACCACTGGGCAAAAACAAACGCCACATTTTTTATGAGAGTGACTTTATTTTGTTTGAGAGTCCAAAAAAAAGTTGTTTCTTTTGGTGTAAATTCTGCATAAAAACTTTGACTGGAGTGAGTGTCCCGAGCGTGACGTCACTTCCTGTCATTCTCCGCAGTCATTTTTTCCTCGCAACGTTTTCTCCACAAACACCCGCTCGATCGGTGTGAAACTATCATTTATATGTACAGCATGTATAAAACACACCAGATGACGTCAACATTTGAAAATCGTAAAAAAAAAACAAAAAAAAAACGTCAAAGGCACTTTAACTCTCACCAAAGTATTTGAAAACAAGGCGACCGAGGTTTTGTGTACACCCGTGTTCTTACTGCCACATACCAACTGTAAAAAGGGAATTGGGCAACTACAACAGCGATCAATCGACTGAGATCTGAACCAATTCGGACACGTTTTTTCCACCGAATCTACTCTCGTCGCATGGTTAACGGCCTCTGCTGCGAGTCTTTTTAAGTATTCTCTTGAGCAAAACGCTAAATATTCTACAGTTCACAAAGTATTATCAATATACCTGTGCGAATAAAGAGTTGTGATAACAGTTATTGCCACAATCACTTTCTGACCGACCGAAATAGACCCGAGCTTATCCTCTAGATTAGCCGCCGATTTGATTAAAACGCAAAACGTGGCACAGCACGAATCAATACAATTCTAATACAAGTCGTTCCTTCGTCTTCACGCGAACGTCTGAATGTTCGTTCCAAGCGGGCGGTACGGCACGCAGCGCGCCGCGATTTATTTCCCGCACATCGACTGTCGAGCGCGGCTTTCGATGGCTCTCGATTCAAAAAGGCCGGTCGGCTGACGAGCACAATCGACTGAATCTCGGTTTGACATTCCGATCAGACAGAAAAGCCCAGAACACATTATGATTCCAATTACGACTCAATAAACCCTCGATGGCGACGTACCGCTTCCGTAATACGCGCTAAACGATCGGACGCAACGTGAAAACAAGCTGAGCAAAAACAACAAAACAAAACAAAAAAACAAACCAAAAAAAAACGCGTCTGATGTCTGTGTGACGCTGGTCTGGTGCGAAAGAGGAAGAGTGGGCCGCAGCGTCGCCACACCCAGTCCACAAACACACAGCCGCATCGCTCCGACAACGCGCCCGTACACGAGGCCAAAGAGCAGATCAAACACAACACGACAACACGGCACGACAATAAAGGATCAGGAAACACGGCAAATTCGTGACGCACCCAAACAAAACCTGAAGCTTAAAATAGACGCTATAAAAAAGGTCCTGCTCTCCTCGACTTTTAGATCCTTTAATCCAGGGGAATAAATATAGTTATATAGTTACATGCAGAAAAGTAATGGCAGTAAAACATCGGCCAATTGAAAAGACATTTTGCTGACATTTTTGAGAACCGTCTTGGAACCTGTGTCTATAATTATCCCAGACAGTCGTTTAACGGTCATGGTTCAGCGATAAGAGTGGGCGGGGCCAACAGTTCTAACCCGTGTTCTTCACCCCCCGGTTCAAGATGGGACGAAGGAGTCAGTATCGTCATGAGAAAGATCACCTTCATGTCGAGGAAAACTGAAACGATGCAGCAAGCACATCGCCGAATCATGACTAGTCGAATATGGAAAATAATCATGAGTTGTATTTTGATAGTCGTAGTTGAAGCCCTTTTTTTCCGTGGAGATACAGTATGTTCCTTGGTCAGTCGATGCTTCTCACGCGGCTCATGGTGTGGCGTTAGCTTGGGGAGAATGAGGGGCGGAGCATGTGAGCGCGACCGTCTCAAAAGTGAATTAAGTCTGGAAAATAATCATGAGTTGTAATTTGATAGTCGTAGTTGAAGCTCTTTTTCGTGGAGATGCAGTAAGTTCTTTGGCCATTCGATGCGTCTCACGTGGCTCATGGTGTGGCGTCTGGGGAGGATGAGGGGCGGAGCATGTGAACGCGACCGTACAACAGAACAAGGGAAGCAAAACAGTCTGGAAAATAATCATGAGTTGCAGCTCCAATGCTCTTAATAATCTCCTATTGTGGCAGTGTCTTCTAATGTCAGATAATATTAGCAAGAGACTTAAAAAGATCGTTGTCGACTAAGGATGTCAAGATTATTCGGTTCATTGACAATCATGATTATTTATTGACAAAAATGTGACAATTTTGGAAGCAGTCTGGTCCCCTCTGCTCTTCTGCTGCGTCTCAAGTCGCACAAATCGAGGCCAGTGACCGCAATTTCCTTACTGATTGTTTAACAGCGGCTCCTCTGATACGAACGATAAGAACCTTTATTATTATGATTTAATGAGTTTCCTCGACTCCGCCCACTTCTGATCCCTGCCAAAAAAAAAAAAACACCAGCAGCAGCAGCAGCAGCAAACTCTCCAGGAAAAGCCACTGGCAACATCTCAATCTTGTATGAGAAACTTCTACAAGATATTCAACCTTTCGCAGAGTTTGGGCGTCCATCGGTCATCTATTCAGGTTACTATAACGATTTATTGGCGTTAGCGTTCATTAATTCTATGATGTTCTGCCAATCCCACAAAGGTTTATGTGGCTCTGGACTTGCCACAACACCAACATTTAGATAAGGGAAATGCTCGACACATGCCGATGAAACGACGCACAAACGACAGACTAAAAACGGCACTTTGGAAACCTTTCAATCAACGGTAGGTGAGGCCATTTTCGCGCAGAACGATAGCGGTTTCGAGAGCAGAAACCAACTGCAGAAGTCGACCAGTCAAACGATCATTTCTATTGTACACCGAGTACTTTTTGAATACATTATAACCCAAATGAAGGTTGAAATATGGTGACTGAAGGCCTCTAGAGAGAGAATATTAACCGATTAAGTTGATCAAAGTCGGTGTCTTTGTTATACATTTTAGTCTGTATAAAGTCCAGCTAATTAAATATGATTAGAGGGGGGGCAATATATCAAAATGTAGATAATACTGTGAATGTTGTTTTGATGATGAAGCAAAATTTGAACACAGAGTATATCGTTTTTAGTAAAAATGTATGTTGTAAATTTTTCACATAAAAGCTAATAAAAAGGTGATATTTATGGCTCTTTTGTGGTTTAATTTGACATTTATCTGATCATTAAACCCCTCAAATGATATGTTTTAAAGACATGTTTTAATTCCATCATCGTCTGCCATTGCCAGAATACCCCCCAAAAAACATCCTTACTATTGTCAACTAATCATGAGCCGACTTGTCAGTATGGTGAGTAGGGATGTCAAAAGTATCTAAAAAAGCTAGTATCAAACTGTTTTAGAATGCTCTTGACAACACTAATGGAGATGTTATTGCTTTTATGTGTTCAATTGTTGTTTTTACTACCAAAAAATAGACTGAAAATGATCATAAATCGATGGAAAACGTGGCACATTTCTGACGACGCACAAAAACACTGCACGATCTGTCCTTCAAACTCGATGACAGACTTGACTTTGGCCTCTCTGAACATTTTCACGGAAGTGCAGTATTTATTTGCGTTCTCGGGTTTACATTTTAGTCCCACCTCATATATTTAGTTAATATTTGACCGCCTCCAGCCGTTCCGCGCTCGCTTGGACGGTTAGACATTAAGATCTGGTGGAGTTTCAAATCAAACCGGAATGAACCGAACAAGGAAGAACGTGCTCGGTTTTTTTACGACACCATCAAAGTGCAGATAAAAAATGAGAATAAAACCCCCTTAAGCGAGTTCAAGGAAGTAGACCAAAAAAAAAACATCGGCGGATACAGAATGGAGTCTGGCACGACGACGATAAAACTAGGGCTGCCGCATTCACCCAATTCGATTGCGATACATTGCTGCAGAAAAATATCGCGTTAAACGATAATATTGAAACTACTTACTACTACTACCCTTTTCTAAACGTGCAATATCATTAAAAAACACTCTTTAATTAGTTGTTAGTGACTTATTCGACCGTCTACGGCTCAAATCTTCAGGAAAAACTGACCTAGAAAATACATTTCCCCAGCTATTGTTTATGGGGGGAAAAAAGAGTCGATATACTGAATTATTTCTTGTGACAGGTGTAAAATAAAACTCAAGATGAATACTTCCGACAATATAACGGATCGTATTAGTCGTAGTATCGTCCAATTGATGCCAAGGACCACCAAAAACATGCGGCGTAGGTTAAAACGCCAGGACTCGCGACAAGGCACCGTACCAGACGCCGGCGATGGACATTTTGCGCAACATTCCATTTGCTTGAATCTTGACGGGAAATTCCTGTTTTCACCTACCCCCCATCCCCGCCCCATCCCCGCCCCATCCCCGCCCACATCCTTGTATGAGTGTGATTGTTTGAGTGAAATACAGTGTGCAGCAGGGCTGTAATCCTTTAGTTGTTTCGCCGATTGATCAGTCCATGGCGTTTCAGTTGACCGAAAATGTTACTGATCGACTAATTATTTCATTTAGATTAAAATGATTTATATATATGGGACGAGGAAAACCATTTTTGAATGAATCATGAGCGTAATCCAACTTGTATACATATATAACACACAAATACACTGTTTACTATAGTACTTCCCTGTATAATTAATCATTTTTTTGCACGTATTCCTGTGCATTTGTAGTATTTTGAGTGCAGTTTGGATTAGATACATGGAAATACTTGATATTTCGATATAGCTTTTGCCACACCCCCTTTCAGTCGACCAATAATTCCTTTAGTCGACTTCAGCTCTAGCATGAAAGGGCTCCAAAACGTCACGTAGCCACTTGTAAACGTGTAAAAGATGCGAAAATGTGAAATGTCACTGCGAAGAGGCGGAGCTTATCAGTTCCGCGGTTTTGAACAGGAAGTCAATGGTCCTGTTTATATTATTAAGCCGTTATAGATCCACCGGTATATGAGTTCACAACGAGCAAAAGGTCAAATTATGATCTACTTGTATGATACGTCTCCTTTAAATAACTAAATCTGGGGACGTATTGGTTGGACACCGACAGTTTGGAAGTGAAACGTGGGAGAGAGCGGCGTTTGCTCCCGAGGTCAGTAAACACATCTACACAAACACAAACTTGGCCCAAACTGTGGAAACCTTCCAAGTTTTTGCCGCTTATTTCCGACGAGTGCGGTCCAAATATCGGCCATTAAAACGTCCTCTCTTTGTTTGTGTACGAGCTGGGGTTTGAAGGTCGCAGCTGCGGAGGAGGAGGAAGTACAAACACGCATGACCTCTGACCCCCGGCCGTGTCATCATGTGAAAATATCAGACGCAGTTCCCGTTTCTACACGAGACCGTTCTCAGCTGTGGAGAGGAACCAGACCAGAGCGTGACAGACAAAACAGCATCATGAGTTTAGAAGTATCGCTCCAATCAATCAATCAATCAATCAATCACAATAACAGTGTAATCTAAAAAAAATACATATATAATAATATATATAATAATAATAATAATGTGGGCGCACAATATGCCTCTCAAAACTAGGAGCAAAGCCATTGCCAGAGTGGTAAAAAGCAATACCCAGATAATCTAACAACAACAACAACAACAACCACCACCTCATCATCAACAACAACAACAAGAGCAATAAGAACAAAAACAAGAAGAACAATAAGAACAACAAGAGCAATAAGAACAAAAACAAGAAGAACAATAAGAACAACAAGAGCAATAAGAACAAAAACAACAACAACAACAACAACCACCACCTCATCAACAAGAACAAGAGCAATAAGAACAAAAGCAAGAAGAAGAACAATAAGAACAACAAGAGCAATAAGAACAAAAACAAGAAGAACAATAAGAACAACAAGAGCAATAAGAACAAAAACAACAACAACAACAACAACAACCACCACCATCATCAACAAGAACAAGAGCAATAAGAACAAAAGCAAGAAGAAGAACAATAAGAACAACAAGAGCAATAAGAACAAAAACAAGAAGAACAACAACAACAACAAGAGCAATAAGAACAAAAACAAGAACAACAACAATAAGACAAACATCATCAACAAAACAAGAAGAGCAATAAGAACAAAAACAACATAAGAAGAAGAACAACAAAAACAAGAAGAAGAACAACAAAAACAAGAAGAACAAAAATAAATAAGAATAAAAATAATAAGAACAATAACAACAAGAAGAACAAGAATAAGAACAAGAATGAGAACAAGCCGTAGAAGATGAATTAATGAATAATATCAAGAATAATAACAATAATAGGCCTCTCGCCAGCTTGTAGCGCTCGGGCCTAATAATGAATACTAAAACTTATCTAAAGTACACAGATGCGTATTTAAGTAAGTATTGATCTGATACTGAAATAAAATGACATGTATTATTGTATTGTAACACATTTATAACTTTGGTGAACTGTTTTAGAATGGTCCTGACCTTTATGTCAGGTATTAGATGATATGGTATGATTTTATTCAAGAATTTTCAAATATTCTTCTAATATTTTATGTTTATCATCGTTGTGGTATCAAAATGGTATTGACTATTGTGGCTTTTCCTTCGCATCAAAATGGACAGTTAAACTTTGGTTTTCGTAACAATATGACGCAATACGACCAAACAATACAATGACAAAACAGCATCTGACCTTTTTTTTTTTTTTTTAGAGCGGCTCTTTTCAATTGGGGAACAGCTCCTTTAAAAAAAAAAAAAAAAAAAAACCGAATTTAAAAAAAAAAAAAAAAAAAAACGAATCGAAGGAGATTGTGGATGATAAAGAACATCCGTGAACGCGTTTATTCACAATAATTGACCAAACACTGGTAAAAATCCTTCATTTTGTTAATTAAAATTGTCTGATAGATCCTTTTTTATTAAGACAAACCCTCTGAAAGATAAATTAAAGTTAATGTGATACAAACAGTCAGATATAAATGCGTTTAGAGCATAAATTGACTCGAAATAACTTAATATTGCTTCTAAAACAGTCACATTTATCAGTTTTTCAGTAGTTATGATTAGATAGTGTCATGAATCGTCTCGCAATATGGATAATCGAATAATAATCCCAGAAGAACTGTGATTTATTTTTTTTTAGGTTCAAACCGGAAAAAACTACAAGGAATAAATGATTCTACAACAGTCAATTCATTTCTAGTCACTGCTTGACGCTAGCATTTATTCTTTACACAAATACTGAAAGAAAAAACAAACAAAAACCATAATAATCATGGAATAAATGGGATAAAATTGCACTTTAAGTCGTTTCAGACGGCTAGAACACAATCGCACATGTATTAAAACAACTGTTATTATGTGTCGTAAAGATCGTTTTATTTTGGCGGCGCTGAAAAGCGGTTGTAGTATTTTTCCGTCGTGTGGGAATCCAGTTTTTTTAATTGCAGGATCCAGACAGCGGTCTCTGGAGTCAGTGCCGCGGAAACGCTGAGTGATCGAGGAGGAGAACAGGCTCGCTGACAAAGACATTTTTAACTCCTCGCGAACAAAAAGACGGCTTCATTCGTCATCGCCGACGTAACCGATGTTGACAAGCGGCAGACGCGTGACAGGATGATGGGTCACCAAGACGGAGGTCCGAGATCACGCTGACATATTATTCGATCACTTGTTGATCACAATATGGGATCGAACATTATTAAACTATTAAACGCATTTACTTGAGTAGCGTTTTCAAGATATTGCACTTCTTAAGACGTTCAGACGCGATACTTTTCACTGCGAGTAATATCTCTTACTTGAGTAAAAGTGTCAGTTTCTTTTCTACGAATGACTGAAGCTTTATGTTGACTATATGAAATGATTTAAACATTTGTGTTTTCATACTTCAGGTATGATTTTAGTCTCATTTTTTGCGTCCAACCTTTGAAAAGACCAGATTGTGCGCAGTATTTAAAAGGTTTTGTCCTTCAAATTACATCAACTTTAAACTTATAAATTCGAAAATGAACAATTTCACTGATGTTTTGTCTCGTGTCAACTGTGGATAATCGTTAAATCATTTTTGACTAACGAAACAGAAACAAAACAGTGTATTCTAGTAATGAATAATGTTTAACAAGATATATTGATTGTATACATATTTTTATTATTATGTTTTTGTAATTTTTTTTTTAAAAAGTATAATTTTTTGAACAATGTGGAAAAGGGAAGGGACTAAATAAGTTTCTACTTTCACCCACTCCTTTTTGAACATTTATTTTATTCATTTTATTTATTTAGTTGGATTTAATTTATACAATTTATTTTATTTTTTATTTTTCATTTATTTCATTTATTTCTTTTTTTTCCTCCTTGATATTATTTCCTTGATTTCATCGATTTAATTTCATCTATTTTATATCCCAAGTGCTATGAAATGTGAATGGTTTCCTTTAGGTCCCACATGTCTGAGGAAAAGCACCTGAATCCGCATGTGGCCATCTTCATTTATTTTGACTTGATATTTATGATAATGCATACAAACAAACAAACAAACATACAAACAAACAAACAAACAAACACACAATGCGAGAAGTAAATAATCTTAAAACTAAAAGGCCCCGACCGGGATATCGACTGAACAAATACATTTCATACGTTTTAAAATATACGACAATGAGGACGAGGACATTTTTCACCAATCCAGTTTTCAATGGTACTTGTATTTCATCCCTTTCATCGGACTCGTTTCGTGTCTAATCCGTGACTGTGAAGTGTAAACAAACGTCAGAGGCGCGGGCCGACTTCAGAACTGAGTCACTGTGAAAAGTGACTCACGAGGGGCTTCAAGAAGTCTTCAGCATCCTCCCCCGGCTCCTGTACACAGTCCCGGGGGAGAAAACGATGAGGGAAAAGAAAGAGAAGAGAAGGTATGAGAGATGGACGATTGCAGAGAGACGGACGATTGCAAGAGAGACGGGAACGATTGCAAGAGAGCGAACGATTGCAGAAGAGGACGTAGAGAGACGGGCGATTGCGAAGAGAGCGGACGATTGCAGAGAGACGGACGATTGCAGAGAGACGGACGATTGTGAAGAAGAGACGGACGATTTGCAGAGAGACGGAAGGAAACGATTGCAGAGAGACGGACGATTGCCGAAGAGAGAAAAAGACGGAACCGATGCAGAGAGAACGGACGATTGGCGAAGAGAGAGAGATCGAAATGCAGAGAGACGGGACGATTTGCAGAGAGACGGCGGACGATTGTGAAAGAGAGACGGACGATTGTGAAGAGAGACGGACGATTGCAGAGAAGACGGACGATTGCAGAGAGAAACGTACGATTGGCAGAGAGACTGACGATTCGAAGAGAGACCGGACGATTGCAGAGAGAACGACGATGCAGAGAACGGACGATTGCGAAGAGAGACGGACGATTGCACGAGAGACGGACGAGGCAGAGTAAGAGACGGGCGATGTGTAAGAGAGACGAACGATTGCAGAGAGACCGGACGATTGCGAAGAGACGGACGATTGCAGAGAGACGGAGCGATTGACGAAGAGAGACGACGATTTGCAGAGAGACGGGACGTGCAGAGAGACGGACGATTGGAAGAGAACGGACGATGCAAGAGAGATGGACGATTAGCGAAGAGAAGAACGGAACGATTGCAGAGAGACGGACGATTGGGCAGAGAGAAACGGGCGATTGTGACAGGGAGACGGACGATTGCGAGAGACGGACGATTGCGAGAGAGACGGACGATTGCAGACGAGAGGACAGATTGCTGAGAGACGGCTGATTTGTGAAGAGAGACTGGTGACGTTGCAGAGACGAGATCGTGTAACTGAGTTGCAGAAGACGACTTTGAGAGAACGGACGATTGGAAGAGAGACGGACGATTGCAGAGAGAAAACGGAGAACGATTGCAGAGAGACGGGCGATTGACGTGAATGAGAGACGAGACGGACGATTGCAGAGAGAGACGGCGATTGCAGAGAGACGACGACAAGATTGCTGAAGAAGACGGACGATTGCGAAGAGAGAAGCGGACGATTGCAGAGAAGAACGGACGACAGAAGTATTGGCGAGAGAGACGTACCGATTCGAGGCGATTGTAGAAGACGGACGGAGAGAGCGAGTTGCGAGAGACGGACGATTGCAGGAGAGCGATCAGTAAGACCGGGGATTGTGAGAGAGACGGATTGCACGAGACCGGGACTATTGCAGAGAGAACGTGCGATGAGAGAGAGCGAGAGCGATCGATTGAGAGAACGGACGATTGCAGAGACGGACGATTGCAAGAAGAGACGGCTTGATTGCAGAGAGGAGACTTGCCAGAAGCGATTCGGACGAGATTGCAGGCGACGGGCGATGGACGAGAGCGATTGAGGACGAAGCGACTGGACGAGTCGAACGAGATCAGGAGACGGACGATTGCAGGAGGGAGCAGACGGACGATTGAGATGCGATGGAGACGAGACGATTGCGGAGATAGCGGCATGAAAGGACGGTGATTCAGAGAGAGACGCAGACGAGGACGAATTGCGAGAGAATATTGCCTGCGAGAAGACGGGATGCGGAGAGCGGACATTGAAATCCGATTGCAAGCCGAGACGACTTCAGAAGATGTGCAGAGACGGACGTTTGAGAGAGCGGACGATGCAGAGGATCGCGAGATTGCCGAAGAGAGACGGCGAACCGCCGATTGCCCCGAGCGGACGGACGATGCAGAGAGCTCCAGACCGGTACCGATATGCCCAGACAACAAGACTGGTCGTTCCCGATTTTGCGATTTGAAGAGAGTACCATTGCTGAACCACCCCGATTTCCTACAGAGACTCGACCGATTTTCAGAAATTAAGAGAGAGCCCCCGGAGATTGGAGCGAGTACCGTGACTTGCAGAAGAGGCACAGAGAGACGACGATTGCAGAGATGACGGACGATTTGGAGAGGCGACGATTGAGACGGACGATTGCAGAGAGACGGAACGATCTGGAGAGAGACGGAGATATGTCGGAAGAGGAAGGACGATTGCAAGAGAGAGCGGGACGATTGCAGAGGACGGACGAGTTGCGAGAGAGGAATTCGTGAGGACGGCTGTTGTGAGAGAGACGAAGATTTCGAGAGAGACGGTAAGATTGCGAGAGAGACGGACGATTGGCAGAGAGAGAGACGGACAGATTGGAACGGAGGAAGAGAGGATCAGATTGAGAGCAGACGGACGATTGCTAGAGAAGACGGACGATTGCAGAGTAGACGGGATTGCATGAGAGAGAGACAGAGAGAGACGATTGCGAGAGAGGACGAGAAGACGGACGAGTGCAGAGAGACGGACGATTGCAGAGAGACGGACGATTGCAGAGAGACGACGATTGCAGAGAGACGGACGATTGCAGAGAGACGGACGATTGCAGAGAGACGGACGACTGCAAGAGATGGACGATGATGAGAGAAGGACGATTGCAAATGGATAAATTTAATAAAAAAAAATAATCACATGTTTCAGAACGTTTTGAGACGATTTAGTCGAGCTTTTGTCACTTTTAATCATGATTTTGTCACTTTTTAAATCATGATTTTTGTCACTTTTAAATCATGATTTTGGTCACTTTTAAATCATGATATTGTCATTTTCAGTTGCATTTTTGGCGCTGCATTTGTTTCTGAACATGTTTTTACCGATCCAAACTTCACGGTTAGCAGTTTCTATGCAGAATAAAAACCGGACATTTTGCCGTTCGTGGCGGACATCGTTTGCGATTCGAAAAACTGCAATTTGCCAATGGTCGATTTTTGATTCGATTTTGATTCGATTTGCAGCCCCTAACGCTGTATTATCGCACTTCAAAATGTATTCATGCGACAGGCCAAGAGTAGAGAGAGAGAGAGGAAACGAAAGAGAGGAGGAGCGGGTCGGGTCTGGGCGGAGGGAGGAGCGGGAGGGAGGAGCGGGCGGGCGGGTGGGGAGGGAGGAGCGGGCAGGCGGGCGGGTTGGGAGGAGCGGGCGGGCTCTGTTATTATGTCACGGGCTAAAAAAAAGGTGCAGCCGCAAAATTATAAAGAGAAGTAGAAAAGGGCACTCCCAGGCGTTTGATGAGCCAAAATATCACTGCAGCGGCAACAGAGCCAAGTTATTTACAAGCACAAACCAGCGCAGAGAAACTATCACTACTACTACTACTACTACTACTACTACTACTACTACTACTACTACTACTACTACTACTACTACTACTACTACTACTACTACTACTACTACTACTACTACTACTACTACTACTACTACTACTAACATACTAATGCTGTTTATGCTACTGCTAATGCTGTTTATGCTACTGCTAATGCTGTTTATGCTACTGCTAATGCCGTTTATGCTACTACTAGTGTTGTCACGATGCAAAAACTTCAAACTTAATATTGATTCATGTACAAGCTTGATACTAGATACCAATTTTAATATGATTATAATTTTAAAAAAAATAAAGTCCTTTTCAACATAACATGAAGTAATATTACCGCGTGGGCTTACATTAGCTCGGATAAAGACCAAGATTATTCAGGTCCAACTTTGCCCTATGGGATGTTTATCATGATTGTTCAAATGAGTAGTTTTAATACTAGTTTTTAATATAGATTTAGTCTCTACAAACCAACTTGGAGGATTGGGACGTATCGAAAAAACTGATAATATTCCAATTGTGGTCTTGTAGATATGCAAAATGTTAATGTTGACAGTATTGGCTGTACATAAAACTATTTCAAAATAAACTCGAAAAAAAAAAAAGACAGAAATATCTAGATTAATCTCCCAACAAGGATGTAAAGTGATATTTATGCTATTTTGTGGTTCATTTTATGCAGCAGTGGGCAGTATATCGGAATTCAGATAATATCCTGAATGTTGTTTTGAAGATACGCAAAATTTTAATATTGAGTTTATCATTTATAGTAAAAAAAAAAAAAGTAGAATTGCTACAAAAAGAGCTGATTAAAAATTTTTATAAATTTGACAGACATTTCACATTTGTCAGATAATTAAACCTCAAATAATACGATTAAAGACACGTTTTAACACATTTCTTTTGGATTGACATAATATCATAGGAATTTTTTTTTTTTTAAATACTAGATACAGTACAGTACTAATATATACATTCTCCTCCAATTTCTTTCCAATTTCTGGTCTCTCCCTAAACAGAGTCGTGTATGTTTAAAGTGTCTATGGAGCCTATAAATAACGGTGTACAATGGACAAAGCAGCTCTGTGTTTCACTCTGGTGGTAAACTGTAGGAAAAACATTAAACTTTGGCAAAAAGGAAGCACGTGTAAATGGAAAAACACATAATTCCGTTTCGAAAAGCACTCAAATATTCAACGTGCAACAAAAGGACACAATGAGAATCCGCCATGGAAAGACACTTGTTCTCTCCGGTGCATCCTCTGCTCTCACACTAACTTCATGTCCTATAGACCCCTTTAATATGCTCCGTCATCAGAATGTTAAAAATTCCAGAAAGGAGGCGACTGTAAGAGTAGATCGTAAACCCATTTCAATGACTATCTGACATCAGCTAATGGTTTCAAGTGTTTTATGACAACAACAAAAAAGCTAAACGATTCTGAATTTCGAGGGTAGAAAATGTTAGTTTGCATTTCTATAACAAAGAAAGGGAAAACTAGCCTTAGAGAACTTGCACTTGAGATTCATGAAACGTATAAATTGTGGCGAAAATGTGTGATAAAAAAACTATTGTGTTGACAACATTTCCGTGAGTGAAACCTAAGGGCATGATTTTGCCTTCATACATTCACGCATCCTCTGGCTCTCCTCCTTTCGAACATTTGTTGTATTGTATCATATTGTATTATATTGTATTGTATTGTTTTATTATCTCAAATTATTATTATTATTATTATTTTTTTATTATTATTATTTTTTTTCGTGATTGATTTGAGTTGTATTCATTGTATTCATCATGAGTGCTATGAAAAGACAATGTTAATGTCTTAAATGCTCCAATTGCGTAAAGAAATAACGTAAATGTGTGTAAAGCAGGCTCTGACATCACGTGTATCTGGGTGGTTCTAATTTGCCATAAAACCGCGTTGACCTTTCATATTTTGCAATACTCTGAAGTTAACCCAAGTTTCTTCCATTGAAATCGCATTTACTTTTGCCTCAATTCAGGAATTTAAAAGGGTCTAAATACCCATAAATCTCCTCTTTATGCTTCCTCTCGTCTGCTCCTTTCTGCTTATCAGTTCAGTCATTTTTTTTGCGCTTTAAAATCCGTTTATCTTCCCTGGTGTTTGTCCCATAATAAACTTTTGGAATCTGCAAATGGCCCGGCTTCAGAAGTTACCCCTTAGGCCCCGGTCCACAATGACCCTATTATCAAGCGAGCGCACTGTAAAAGCTTTGTTAATAATTAAGAGTCAGCGGGAAAA
Organism: Chaenogobius annularis; assembly: GCA_015082035.1. NCBI lineage: Eukaryota > Metazoa > Chordata > Actinopteri > Gobiiformes > Gobiidae > Chaenogobius > Chaenogobius annularis. The sequence continues at coordinate 934,470 of BJKM01000172.1, read as the reverse complement.
CGCGCCAAGAAAATTACAGCTAATTCTCACGCGTTTACGTAACGGTTCAACGCACCCGCCTTTGCAACGGGCCCAAGACCTTTGGAGCGCGTGGTAAAAGTTTTGAAATCAGTCGGGGAAATGCTAGCTTCAAGGGTTTAGCCGTAGTTTTACACTTTTCACAGACTAAACGGAGGAAAACCGAGTGACGCAAAATACATCGGCAACGAATCGAAAATTTGTCTCGAATTACAATTGTACAGTTATTCTATCATTATTTGGATAGCAAAATGTACAAAATATACTGTATATTCACAGAGAACCTTGTAGTTGCTGTAGTTTACTTTAGAACGCTACTCGTGGGATTCTTGTCATAATTTATCAGTTTGTTGTTCACTCGTCTGTCAAATAGAGGTTAAAAATTAAAAATGGGGGGTTTATGGATACAAATGTTGCTCGGTGAAATAAAATAAATCTAAAATGTAATAATAGAGTACATTCAAACCAGCCAAAGATTACCAACAACACCAAAAATAGCATTTACAATGGAATATGAACTTATTAAACCCATTCAAGAATTCCATGCCTTTCAGAATGTTATTTCATCTCGTCCTCGGAGTTGTTTACAAAGCGCACTCTGGACAGAATCCGACTTTTTCGGCTTGTATCGCGACTAGTTTTAGGATTAGAGCGGGGCTAAACCAGGTCAAACCAAGGACCAAACTAGATCTGATCCAACACTAAACCAGTACAAAACCCCGTCCAAAGCACCTTTTGTTTGACGCTGCTGACCATGATCATTGCAGACCGGGAACACCCCACAATGGTAGCACTAAACCAGGACTAAAACGGGACAAACGCACGCAGTACCAACCCAGGACTTAACCAAAACTAAACCAGGACTAAACCGAGACTAAATTCGGACAAATCAAAGAGTAATGCAACCGGTGTAAACCAGAGCACTTTTGATACTGACCACCAGAGCTGCACTAAACCTGGATTAAAGCTGACTATTTATTGTAAGTGTGGACTTGTCGCCGTGAGCTGAAAGCGGCGCTCTGATTGGCTGCGCTTGGGCGGTCCACCCCAGGTTCACTTTGCCGTCTGAAAAAGAGCCGTCTTAAAGCCGTGCACGAGCTTGAAATTGTGAAAATGAACACTTGAAGATTTTAACAATGTGTTGAAAGGTTTTTGTGGGCGCTAGGGACACGTTTACGGTTTGAAATATGCGTGTGAAGACCATTTATTTATACTGGGAATGTATAAAGTGGCATAACGCTGAATACATGACTGGGTTGTGTGTTTCGTACGGGAGAATCTTTGCTGAATCTCTTCTGTTGTTGAACGCTATTGACACAGTTTCTGGTGTATGGCCTCATGTGTATTTAGCCAACAGGTGTTTCTGCCTAAGCCCCGCCCGCCTCCTGTGCCTAAGCCCCGCCCGCCTCCTGTGGGACAGACAGGTAACGACACACCTGAGCCGGCTGAACCACACACAGAGCAGAGCACACGCCTTTCTATTCAAACCACTCGGACTGGCATTCCTCATGGAAGACACACAACAATGACCTCATTTTCTCACTAAGGTTGAGTCCTGGTTGAGTCCTGGTTGAGTCCTGGTTGAGTCCTGGTTGAGTCCTGGTTGAGTCCTGGTTGAGTCCTGGTTTAGCTCTGGTTAAGCCCTAGTTAAGTCTTGTAGCCCTGGTTAAATCCTGGTTTAGCCCTGGTTTAGTCCTGGTTTAGCTCTGGTTAAGCCCTAGTTAAGTCCTGGTTAAATCCTGGTTAAATCCTGGTTTAGCCCTGGTTAAATCCTGGTTAAATCCTGGTTTAGTCCTGGTTTAGCTCTGGTTAAGCCCTAGTTAAGTCCTGTAGCCCTGGTTAAATCCTGGTTTAGCCCTGGTTTAGCTCTGGTTAAGCCATAGTTAAGTCCTGGTTTGGCCCTGGTTAAATCCTGTTTAGTCCTGGTTAAATCCTGTTTAGTCCTGGTTTAGTCCTGGTTAAGCCATAGTTAAGTCCTGGTTTGGCCCTGGTTAAATCCTGTTTAGTCCTGGTTAAGTCCTGGTTTAGTCCTGGTTAAATCCTGGTTAAATCCTGGTTTAGCCCTGGTTTGTCCCTGGTTAAATCCTGTTTAGTCCTGGTTTAGTCCTGGTTTAGTCCTGGTTTAGTCCTGGTTTGGCCCTGGTTAAATCCTGTTTAGTCCTGGTTTAGTCCTGGTTTAGTCCTGGTTTGGCCCTGGTTAAATCCTGTTTAGTCCTGGTTTAGTCCTGGTTTAGTCCTGGTTTAGTCCTGGTTTGGCCCTGGTTAAATCCTGTTTAGTCCTGGTTTAGTCCTGGTTTAGTCCTGGTTAAATCCTGGTTAAATCCTGGTTTAGCCCTGGTTTGGCCCTGGTTTGGCCCTGGTTAAATCCTGTTTAGTCCTGGTTTAGTCCTGGTTTAGTCCTGGTTTAGTTCTGGTTTAGTCCTGGTGGGCAAAACACAAATAAAACGAATTGGGGAATCAGACAAAAAGATCTGGTTTAGCCTGGTCTTCGTTCTGTCCTGGTCCTAATTCAAGACTTCTCACCTGGTTATTGCTGATTACACATTTGACTTTTAAATGAGTTGCAGCACCTCTTCTCCAGATCTGAGCCAGGATCTTGGTCACGATTGGAGCGTGTTTCAGAGTATTTATAGTCCAGATAACAATTACGATGATCAAAATAAAGTAATTATTCACTTAAGTTGATTACTATATGATCATTACCATTACAGCCCGACACTTTGCCTACTAACTGAACTTCATGTAATGCCTTGTCCATAACAATTTCATATTCATAGCTGGTGTACATGTACATGGTATAACTATTAGTTAGTTATCAACCAACTGTATAAAAAGCATATTTAAATTGTATAAATTGTATTTCTGGGCTCTTATTTGAACTTAAGATGCCTTCACACTTATTTGGTCCCGTTTTGATCCCAGATTTTAGTTCCATGTTTAGTCCAAAATGTCATATGGATGCAGCCCATTTTGTCCCATATTCAGACAGACAAAGAATACAACTTACAATGTGTGTATTTCTGATGTTTGAATCATATAATGATTCGCAGTTTAGATATCTTTTGGATGCCCTTAAAAGTTGACTGACCACAAATAATAGCGTGCCCAGAATAGAGCCTTGTGGTACGCCCTAGTTAAACGTTGTTTTCAGCGTTTCCACTGCCACTGGGGCCTTCCCCACTTCAAACAACTACCCCAACGTAAAAGTAATATGATTTTAATGACTAAAGTACACATTATAAGTAGTCGGCCTACTTCTTCTGACTGTAGTAAGCAAAATATTAGAAGAAGTAGTTTGGCTATAGTTAGTAGTGGTAGACACAAGGTTTCATAACATCCCTTCATTTATAAGAAACTAGTCAGGGTAAATCAAAGACTTATTTCACTTCACTAGCTCTTCCCTAGACTAAATATCATTTTTCAGCTTCGGTAATAGTAAAAAACTCTATGTTAATACAACTATAGCCTATCTGAGCCAAGACTTAAATCCAAATGGAAAGCTCTAGATGCTTATTAAACTTCAGAAAAGCACTTTAGATGACTGCATGTATGAGTTTTGGAATGTTATAGCCGTTTTGAAACGTTATAGATGCTGAAAATGGCAAGAACATGAGGGAATGGGGTCAAAAATCTACGTGTAAACTGGTTAAAATGGACAAGCTTGAGTTTTGATTCGTTGTTTATAAGTGTTTTTACAGCGTTTAAACAGCAACATGAGGTGAAAGGGTCTTTGTAGGCAAATAAAAGAGTTAGTAAACGGTATCTTTCAGATGAGATCGGTGTGAAAAGGCACATTAAACCTTGTTGGAGTGCACCTTTTTGGCTTACCTGCAAACCAGGAACTTCCATGGTGAACGCTGATTCCTGCTTCAACTTCACGCCTCTCTCCTCCCTCCTCCGCCACTTTTTAACCGTCGGTTTGTGAGTTTGCGGCAATAATCCCCGAACAAAACAGGTCGAAAATCAAACGCACGGATATCCAAATGTAAAATCCGAGAAGAGGTGACGCGATAAAGTGGATCGGAGACGCACGGAGAGGTTGGAGCTGCGAAAAAGAGTTGCGAGAAAACCAAGTTACTGCCCACTTTCAGGGAGGAGCCAGAAGAGCTGCGTCATTGAGCAAAACACGGGATAAACTGAATGTAACGCCATCTTGTGGACGTTTTTGGCGTTTAAAAAAAAAGTTGTATACTTGTTTTTATTTTTCTAATGATAGAACAGATTATAATAATTAAAAAACAAAATAATACATTTATGAAATGAAATAAACATTCAATTCGAGTGTAGTTGCATTTAATTTCATGCATATTACGCATGGATTGAGATGTTTTGCTATTACAACGTTTTTAGAAAAACAAAACGTTTGGACTCTTATCCAAGACTCATTCTCAATCTGCGGATCGCGTCCCTCCTGATGATGGGCGTTTACAGTTTCACATGAGACTACTCTTCTTTGATTTCTAACAGCCCATTATGTATATATAATGTCTATAACGTGTGTATATATACGTAATATACAATAGCTAATAGCTAACATGTTATATGATTAGCTTTGAGTCAAGTAGGTCAGTTTAAAAACGTTTACTGTCGTCTCTGTGAATTGTTTGAAGCCAAAATACTGGTCCTTTGCGTTCCTTTCATCTTCGGCTATTTGATAGAAATCAGTCAAAATAGTTTTGGGACCTTTATTTGAAGTTTATCCACGATCGCATCATCCAGGACCATCTCTGCAGGACCTGTACGTCTCCAGGGCTCTGGGACGAGCAGGTCGGATCACAGCTGACCCTTCTCACCCTGGACATGGTCTATTTGAGCCACTCCCCTCAGGCAGGAGGCCACTCCCCTCAGGCAGGAGGCCACTCCCCTCAGGCAGGAGGCTGCGGTCCATCCGGACCAGAACCTCCCGCCACAAGAACAGTTTCTTTCCCTCTGCCGTTGGACTCATGAACACTTCTAAACACCTGCCACTTTAACTGCAATTTAATCACTCACTGCACTGTCACTTTCTACACTACAATTGAATTTTTTCAGTAATTCTTGTGTACATAGTAATGCCTATTTTATTTTTATGTTATACTATAGTAATTTTAAATTGTTTCCTAATGCATGCCCTTCTGATTGAATATATGTTGTTTTATTATTGCTCTGTGTTTTATGTTTCACCTTAAGGCCGAGACAAGTTCCTCTGTTTGTGAATTTTGTTCATTAACAATGGCAATAAACCCATTCTGATTCTGATTCTGATTCATTTCATTCCGGTGTCACAGACAGTGACGTACGACAGACGTTTGCGCGTGACGTCACCAGGAAGCGCAGTCGGGGGGGGCGGCGCTGGAGTCAAGATGGCGTCGCTCCGCTGTCGGCGCGATCCCTGTGGCGTTATTTGCCTGATTTTAACGTACTTCAGCGTGTTTTATGCGGACTACGTGGTCATACAGTACGTCCTCATCCCCGCGTACTCGGACAGGTCTGTGATGTGTGGTTTTATTTTTTTCACGTTGAGCGCCTCAGAACTGAACATTACGTCAGTGGCCATTCATTTTGACAGCAGCAAACAGACAAACAAACCAAAAAAACAGGTTCTTCTTCCACCGCCGCAGCTCCATCGGGCCATTCTTCTCACTAAACTCGTCTTTCCTTTCATTAAAACAGGCTTCCGGGTTTTTAAACTGGGATCAATGTGTGTGTCTTGCTTCAAAACGACACCGTAAACACGTGTTGCTGCTTTGTTTACCATTTGCATCCATTGTTTTTGTTTCACGTTGATTGTAGATTACATTTACCTTCGCCAACACGACTCCAAATGTGTGTATAATGAACATCACGTGGAATGAGTACTTTCTTAGAGTTCAAGTTGCAACCAGATCTATTTTAAAATGTGACTAATATAGTTTACTTTCCCTGTATTTCTACTTAATGCAGCTACACAGCATTGATTCTAAAACTGGGGTTTGGCCTAAAACAACTTAATTGCTTAATTGCTACAAGTTCTAATAATCGTAATATAATAATAACTGATTTTGTGACCGAATAATCGTTTTCTGATCTCCAAAACTTGCCATGTGCTGGAAGTGTGGGGTCAAATGTCACAAATAGAGCAGGAATCGCCTCCAAAATGACGACACGTTTTGAATGAAAAACAAATGAAGTTATTAGAATGAAGCATTATTGTAGCTTCAATGCTGTAAAAGTTTGTAAAAAATCTAATTTGAACAGGTTTTTTGCAACGTAAGTGACACAAGAGAACTTATGTGGACACAGTATTTCACACATTGCAATATATACGTGCAAAATAAAAACTATAAAATTAAGACTAAACAATTTATCGCAAAAATAAACACTATATTACTCCATTATCAAAATAATTGTTAGTTGCAGCCTAAATTGTAATTATATACAGATTAATTATTATTATTATTATTGAGAAAATTGTGATTATTCAGATCACAATATAATCGTAAGAACTGGAAAATAATAAAAGAAATACATTTAAACAATTTAAAAAGCATAATAAAGTATTTTTAACTCAATCTTTACATTTTAGATGCATTTTTTGGATTTAAGTACCGTACGTTTTTGTCACAGGAACAGAAACTGTGACGTGTTCGACAGTGAGAGTGAAAGAAAATGAAATATTTCACAGTTGTTTGGTCCTGATCTCATTAATCGTGAATAATACATTAAATCGTGATGTTTTTTTCTCACAAAACATGATGATAATGATGATAATGAAACTACTTGATGCCACCGACAGGATAAACATAAAGCAGGATAATCCCAGTAAACTTTGTATTTTATTTTATGCACATTATAGTTAAAAGACATGAGCGGCAATAAATGAAAAGCTGAATGAAACGAATTGTAATTAGCTATAGAAATGACTTATTCAACGCAAGAAAATAACAAAAACCTCCTCGCTATAGCAACAAAAACATACTCATGATAAATATTTAGCTCCAAAATATAGTTCTATCAGCCAATACAGTCATTATTGTGACTTAATTTCTGTCACAATTCTTTTTTTTTCACCTGATGCATTTTCTTGTTTGTCCAGCGTGTGGTGCTCTCTCCACGGCGCCACGTTTAACCTGATCCTGCTGCTGCTCCTCGCCTGCCACTCCAAAGCCGTCTTCTCGGACCCGGGTAAACCCAACGGGGGGGGCGTCTACTCTTCTAGTATGAGTATGAGATTTGTGGGAATCAAACTTTCTTAACAATAAAGTGAAGTAAAAAAGGCATTTATTTACTTTATTCATTCTCATTCAACCATTTACCGACAGTCACATCCACACACTCACACAGTACACAACAGTACAACCAAATACATAACAATCATATCTATTTATATTTTTAAAATGTACATTATTATTATTATTATTTCTTTTTTATTATTATTTCTCCTCTCTTTATTCCTTTATATTCACTTTCCCTTCTCTCTCTTCTACAAACAAATTTAAATCGAGGACTGAAATACTTTTACCTGGTTTTTACAACTTTAAATACCATGTTAATTTGTTTTTATGTTTTTTTATTTAGTTATTGAGACTAGTGTTTTTAACGTTGTAAAGCACTTTGAATTGCACTTTTGTACAAATTGTGCTCTATAAATAAAATGTGACGGATTGGTTGATATTGTATACTCCCTGCCACCCGGTGTTCATGTGAAGAAAAAACACACCAAAAAAACACAATAAAGTTAATGTGACATAAATGTACAGACTGAAAGCAAAACGTCACATTTCGGTTTACTTTTTGGGGTATACTTTGAAATTACATGAGTTTTTTTTCCTGCTCGCAATGATTTCTGTATTCGTGATCTGAATAACCGCAATTAGCTGAATAATGTCTCATCCTTATATATATATATATTTATATATTTGTTTTTTTCCTCCAGGGATGGTGCCTCTGCCAGACACCGCCATTGACTTCTCAGACCTGCGCTCTCAGTCCTCTCGAATGAACGAGCGGGTCAGTTTTGTTATTTAAGATCGTACGTTATTTTGCGTGGTCCTGCTGGTAGATCAAAGTGTTGTGGTTGCTAAGTGTGGTGCTTGGAAATGGCCTGCATCGAATATAAAACCCGTAACACGCGCGTATTATCGTAGTATCTCGTATGAATATATCGGTCACACACGCGGTGACGAGAATAAACCCTCGCGACTTGTTCGTGCGTTTCAGGGCTGTGAAGGCTGGACCGTGTGCGGCCGCTGCGAGACGTACAGACCCCCTCGAGCGCACCACTGCAGGGTCTGTCAGAGGTGCATCCGCCGCATGGACCACCACTGCCCCTGGTACTGCGGCTACGAAAAAGGCCTGCTGCCTCTGACCCGCCGCTCGCCTCACTCCGCTCCTTATATTGATTCTGTCTTTTGTTTTTCCAGGATCAATAACTGCGTCGGGGAGCTGAATCAGAAGTACTTTATCCAGTTCCTTTTCTACACGGGTCAGTCGCGAGCAGCATTTATTTTGGTGGCTAATATTATTGAAAATTACGTAATATTTTAGCTTACAGAGTTAAACGGTTATTTTAAACAATTTGTATAGGCTAAAACTATGACTAAACATCTGTAAAGTGCCAAAAACTTCATCGAATTTATATCTTAAAGGACACATATTATGCTAAATTGGCATACGTCATTATAATAAATATGCCTGGAGTTGTAGAAAACACAATTTTTCTATTTTGTGTCGTCATCATACGTTAGTCTCCGAGATCCTCTGAGCATTTCTCTGGTCCAGACTTGTTCATTGTTACTGCGTGCTAGTGAGCGCGTTGGGGGAAACCTTTGTTATTCCGTGTGCAGCCAGTAGATGGAGTTCTAACTCAATTCTTGTGGTAAATGCCTGACTGATTTGAAGTCATGTGTCCTTTTTGTTGATTTCAATTTTGTATTTCTTTTCTCAGCTCTAAAACATGAAGTTTTGTTGTACTCAAGGGCGTGTTTAAAGGACAACAATACACAAATGCATAATATTTGTCCTTTAAAACGCATTTCATTTTCATTACAAAATTAAAGGACAACAATACAAAAATGCATAATATTTGTCTTTTAAAAAACTTTATTATAAAATTAAAGGACAACAATACAAAAATGCATAATATTTGTCCTTTAAAAAACATTTCATTTTTCATTACAAAATTAAAGGACAACAATACAAAAATGCATAATATTTATCTTTTAAAAAACTTTTCATTATAAAATTAAAGGACAACAATACAAAAATGCATAATATTTGTCCTTTAAAAAACATTTAATTTTTCATTACAAAATTAAAGGACAACAATACAAAAATACATAATATTTGTCCTTTAATAAAAGATTTCATTTTTCATTGCAAAATTACAAAAAAACAGCGTAGGAAAAAAAAAGGTGCGTCAATGGATGGACACACAAACACCTCTTCTACTTTCCCAGGCATGGCCAGCCTGTACTCCCTGCTGCTGGTGGTGTCGGCGTGGGTGTGGAGGATCAGGAGCGAGCGCGAAGGAGACTCGGAGAAAGAGACGGACGAGTCACCGAGCAAACACCTGATCGTGTGAGTCCAGATCACGAGTCAAACTTTGACGGTGTCGGTCACATGATGAATGAGAATGTCTGCATGTCTTATCTCCATGAAGACATCAAGGTGTTCGTGGATTTCAGCTTCCTGTTGTATGTATTTTTCCACTTTTTCCTGTCCAACTTCCGGTCAAAGCAATAACATCCTCATGGGGACGAGCAGGTGGCGCACCCCCCCACCAGAAAGCATGCATAGATTACCTTTAATACAGCTTGATTATAGCGTATAAGTGTGATTTGACTGGATGGCTCTGTGCTTCAGGGCTCACTACATCATTCTTCTGGTGGAGTCGGTGCTGTTTGGCGTCTTCGTCATGGTCATCTTCTACGACCAGGTAACACTTTCTGACTGCGTACGTTTTCTAATGTTGACTTTAATTGGTGTATTTATACCTGTTGTACATATGAATGATAGTTTTACACCAATCCAGTAGGTGTTTGCGGAGAAAATGTTGAAAAATCTGTCGAAAATGACAGGAATCACACTAGAGACCCTCATTCTAGTCAGTTTATACACAATTTACACAAAAGAAACAACTTTTGTGACTCTCTAAGCATTAATTCAACAAAATAAAGTCGCTCTCATTTGTTTTTATTTGTCAAATGAAAAGAATGGCGACATTAGATGAGTTTTGGCCCAGTGTTTGCTGGGTAATTTCCTAATGTGATGAAATTATAAACCTAAACAATTTGCTATTCTGTGATAACATTTTTCAAATTTTTCAAAATCTGAACAGCATTTTAGTTCAATGAGTCGTCCGACCTGTAGGGGGCACTTTAAACAGTGTGCGCAGGTGCTACTTGACGGGCTCATCTTTATGTCCCTCCCCCGATCAATCAATGGACTTAAGTTGATCAAACTAAATGATAAAACATGTTTAGTTTTGAACGTTTAAATCGAATTGCTTGTGGTGCCTCGCCTTATCGTGGCTGCAGTTCCGTCAGATGTCCAGCAGGCGTCGCTATCTCTCCAACCTTAACGTCTGTGCGTCGTTTCCCCGTCCTCAGCTGGTGTCCATAATCACAGACGAGACTCCCATCGAACAGATGAAGAACAGGCTGATGCTCAAAGACAGAAGCTCCGCCTCCTCTCCCTCGTCGCAGTCGACCAATCACACGCCCCACACCAGGAAGCCCAAACTCGCCCTGCTGCGAGAGGTCTTCGGCCGAGGTGCGTCGCATCAAACGCATTTGTTCACAAATATTTTAGACGTTTGAATCATTCGTTTTGTTTTATATTTAACAAAATAAAACAAAATAAAATTACATTTGACAAAAACGGCCAGATAAAAAAGTTTGACATTTAGCTCTATTTTTTTTTAGTATATACTGAAATAAAAATATTTATTTTGCTTCTAAAATGGTCATGATTATCGATTAACCTAATAATCTTGACATCCCTAATCATTAATGCTATGGGCTGCAACTCACTTGATATTATTATTATTATTATTATTATTATCATCATTATTATTAATGTATTAGTATTATTTTTTATGTTTATTATTATAATATATTTTTTGATATATATATATTTTATTATTTGTATTATTATTATTTTTATTATTATAATTTATTTATTTTTTTCTTCTTTTTAAAAAAAAAATACATTTTCAACCAAATAAGAGTTTTAAATACGATGTCCGAGGCCTTAGATGGAGTATATTTTCGAATAGTGTATTATTGACGACATATATTAGATTTGAATAGAATATTGCCAAAAGTCTTTGCTGTGAAGTCCGTTTTAGAGTCGGCACAGTCCAGATAAAAGTACGACCAGGATCGTGTTTCCCGGACCGGATCCGTCCAGATAACACTCCGTCACGAGTGTTACCTGGACGGATCCGGTCGTGTTTCCCGGACCGGATCCGTCTGGTCTGTCCGCCTCAGTGTTTGCCTTTGCTCTGGTCCAGGCTCGGTGCTCTGCTGGCTGCTCCCGCTCCACACCAGTCCACCCACCGTCGGCGGCATCACGTACTCCGCCCTGCCCGACTACGACGTCTGACCTCTGACCTCTGCGCACGAGAGAGGGTGTGAACCAATACACTGCAAAAGTAGGAGTTACGAACCGGACTTTGATTCAGCATATTTCAGCGTTTTGACTGGTTTATTCGTATTTGTTCATTTAAAGCAAGCTTTTTATGCCAGTGGTTTAATTATATGACACGATAAATACAAATACGCCTTCAGATTCAGGACCTTTTAGTGTAGCGCGTTCTATTTTACACAATTTTGAAGAGAACTGTGTTGATATAGTAGCGATTCGAAACTGAAATTGAGAACGTTAACGACGCCGAGTTCTAAATTGAATCCAAAATCAAGACTACGCAAATGATTCCGCGGCGATAAACCTTTTCCCCCAGTGTCAGGAAAAGTTGAAATACAGTTAAATGTATTCAGTAATATGTTATCAGACCGTCTCGGTGAATTAACGTTCAAAAATCGAGTTCAAATCCAAATTCCAGCCGGTGTAACTCATGTAGATACTCGAGTGCTTTTGCAGTGTGGAACAGTGTCTTACTCCGGGACCAGTTGAATGAATGAATATTAAATTATTATTATTATTGATGAATAGTTACTGATTTATGTTATTGTAATGTATTTATTTTGTCTTTTATGCAATCGATGTCCTTATTTTATACTTTTGTCTCGTTGATCGTTAAGAAGGATCTAAAACGATGAACTAATATCGCACTTCGACTTTTTTAACCCAAATTTCTGCCCGTTTTATTTTACTTTATTTGTTTTTGTGGGTGGTCAGACTTTTAGCCTTACGTCTCGAGAAGCGCAGAGGTAGAATATCGAGCGCTTTGTCTACGACGAAATCGGATTGAAAATGACTTAAAAAGAGCAACAAAAAAGGAAAGATTTAAAGTGGTATTTCTGCTTTTTTTTTGTGGTTTATTTCGTGCAACGTTCTCGGTTTGTGCGATATTTGAACCTCAATAAAGTCACATTTTAGCACATTAATGATGCACTGTGAAAAAAAAAACTGCCTGAAAAAAGCCGATATATATTCGTTTTAGTCGATATCGCCCAGCGCAAGTCTGAAATGATGTCGATGGAGCGTCTTCATCCATCGAGTCGCTCAAAATGGCTCGTCTTAGTTACTGTGTTTTTGTTCTTCTTCTCGTTTACTCGTTTTAGCGCTCACACTTTCAGTACGGATCCCTCGTCAAGTTTTGTAAATGAGAGACCCCAAGATCAGTGAAGAGACGAGCCCGCCGACAGTTTTGAGTCCTTGTTTTTGTGCGCGCGTAAAGTTATTTTGACTCCGTGGTTACACGTTTGAAAAATGAAGTTACTGCTATTTCATTCGGATTTCATTCTGTTTTTGTGAACCAAATCCAGACTTAAAAATGTTAGATTTTTACTTACAATGGAAAATATAGTGTTTCAAGTAAAATTACATACATTTAGTTTTGTAATATTGTCGTTTTTTTTCTTCTTCTTTTTTTTTTTTTTTTAAATAAGTCTGGAGGTTTATTATTTTTCATTTCTAATTCTACCAAGTTATTGGTGCAGCAGTATTTTGCAAAAAGTACACAGCAAAAAGGGAAATGTACGGAAGCTCTGAGAGGCAAAGAAAATGAAAATAAAATGCACATCTTTTGCAATAATAATAATAATAATAATAATAATAATATAATTAATAATAATAATAATAATAATAATAATAATAATAATAATTTACCCTCTGGTTTGAGCTTGCTGGTAAAAAAAAAAAAAGAAAACACCACGTTCTTTTATTTTTCCTCCAGTTTGATTGTGCAAGGGGGAAAAAAAGCCCCACCGATTAAAACCAAAAAAAAGAAGAAAAAAAACAGCCTGACCAAAAAATAACTTTTTTTGTTCTTATTTTTGTTTTTTTTTTGCCTCTCAGTGCTTCCATAGTATAATTATTTTACTTATTTAAATATATTTCTGATCTGGGTTCCAAAACTACTCGTATCAAGTCACTTTAACTAATTTATTATTATTATTATTATTATTTTGTTTTCACAATTTTACGGTTTTATGGCTTCTTTTTTCCCCTAATTACCCACAATGCATCTCTTCCCAGTTTGGGGTTTTATCTGTACATAAAATGGTGCATATTTTCTACTCGGTACGACGTGCAATTCTCTTAAAAGGGACGTTTTTTTGCATCTCTGGAGCTTTACGGTTGTTTTTCTAACGTGAAAATGAACTTGTTTGAAACGTGTTTATCGTTTTGCCGTTTTACCCGACGGTCTGAAGGAATGTGTGTTGCGCAGAAAAAACGGACGTGAAGTTTACAATTAGTACGAGCACGACGGCACAACAAAACTCCCGCAGACTTTTCGGAAACGAAAGTAAAGCTTGAACGTTTGCCGGGGGCTAATCAGCTTCGCGTGACGAGGAGAAACTCTATTACCGCAGATTTGTTGAGATATTTAGTCAAATTCTAGGTTTTAAATGCGTTTTCGGACTAAAAGCTAAATGTTAAAGCCGTCGTCGACTAAAATTCGACGTGGGAAATGGCTCAAAACTGGCAGATCATTTTGCTGATTGATTTTGTCTAGTGATTATTCTTTTGATTAATCTATTTGACATTTATAAACGCAAATGTCAAGATTTTTACTAAATTTGACTCTGATGAAGCTGAAGTGAAGCCGTTTGATGGTCCTGGGGGGGGCGCGTTTATGGACAAAGTGTGTTTTCATAAAATACACTGAATTTACACATTTTCCCGCATCTTTTTCACGAAAGTGCCGCTCAACTTGAGGCACAAAACGTCTTTTTCTCAGCTCGTGGCAAGTTTTGGAACCCGCGTATGGACCGGTGTTGGATTATTCGATTGCTAAATGAGTTGACGATTATTTAAATCAGTCGATCAGTCGCGATTGATCACTTGACCCCAGCTGCGCGTTCAATGCGACCTTTCTGCTGCTGTTCGACTAAACGACTCTTGGACATATTTACCACAGAACCGCCTTTTTAGCTCTTAATATTTGAATTATCTGAGAAGTTAAAGGGATAAACTGTGGGAAATTTGTCAGCATTTCAACAATACTTGACACTAAAATGTAATAAAAGCAGAAAATGACAGAAATTGCAACGAAACAGGTTTTTCTCAACAGAAAATTGGACTAAAACACTATAATGATTATTGCTTTGCTCTTCTTCCTGTAAATTTCACGTCCAAATGCTTTAATCTACAAATGTCATGCGGCTTTATGTATAGTGTGTTGCCTTTTATTTTGTTTGAAATTGTGGTCTGCGAACTCTTCCTGTTGACATGCTGCTCCCGACCGTTCGACCTGGAAGTAAAACGATGATGTCTTTTGAAACTAAACCTGCATTTTGAGTCTTTATTCACGAGAGAAAAATAAAAATAAATAAGAAGCCAATAAACCACGAGGGAATTTTCTGTAAATGTGAAGTCAATTGGCGGTGAATTCCGATGTTATTATTTTTAGGACATACACGGAAGCGGAATGGTGTAATCCTGTTGCGTTTGACACCAGTGCCTGATATAAAACAGAAAATAACCAGTCCTCGCCAAACGCTAGCTCGATCCAGTGACGATAACTTCATTTGCAGAGCCGACGGGCTTGCTAACAACGCTAGCGCACGTTAGCATCTGCCGTTTCTCGTTTACGAAGCGTCAAGACCGTGAATACATATATATTTCCAGCTCATAATGGGTCTAATATGATCCAAACACAACGCGTTACAAGAAGAGATGTGAAAATTGTGACGTAACGTTTGGCAAAAGAGGCAATAACAAAAGAAATGATTGACGGGGACAGAGCCGACTAGCAAGGACTGGACTGCGATAACGTAGGACATTCACAAAATGGAAAAACTGGCTTTTACCCTGAACTTGAACGTGGACAATTTCTTTTGAATTTAGCCTTTTTTTCTTTTCTTTTTTAACAAAACAACAAAAACAAGCAAACGAGCAGGACCAGTGGGAAATACTTATAAAATTACAAAATAATGAAGGGTTGGCGTCCAAAAAAAAGAAAGTTAAAGCACATGAGGTCCAAAATCGGGTCCCATTTAGTCCATTGTCTGTGAAATTGGCCACAATTTTTGCCTTCTGCTCTCTGGTTGGTTGTGCTCAATGTGTCCTGTTTGTGTTTAAATATAGAATGTAAAAAAAACGTGGCATAGTGCAGAGAAGTGAAATAAATGCAGAAGCAAATGAGGAGAAACCGGAAATTGTGGAAAACCGTTTCCAAAAACTAACGTCTTTTAACGCCTCGTCAAGATGAAGAGCAATTCTGGTAGGATTTAGATTTTATTTTATGAAGAAAACATTAGTTATGTTTGGGTGACATCAGACCGCTGTGAGTCAGGACTTCTGTGTTTTCATTATCAAAAATCACAACTATTGATACCATAAAACTAATGATCTTGAGCTTTATCTAGGGTGACCAGACGTCCCCTTTTCCCTGCAGATGTTTCCAGAACCATTGATTTTGTCACATGTCCCGGGTTTTTGACCACTTTGAGACCCGCCAACAGTAAAGAGGGGGAACATATTGTTGTTTCTTTGGGCGAAATAAAGAAAATCTGGCGTTAGAATAACCGGAACACAAAAACAAAAGTCTCCATGAATCGACCAAGTACATAACCTTTACACGTGCGCTTTTTACAATTTTATTTGAACCCATCCCAACCCAGGTATGTCCCAGTTTTTTTTTTTTATTTTGAAAATCTGCTCATCCTGCCTTTTTAACATAACTAGAATAAGACCACAATGTTTCATCAAAAAAGTACTGTTTAAAACCTACAAACATAATTCAGCGATGAAAAAAATCGGTATTGAGAATATTTGTAGTATTTTCCTCAGTATCAAAATCGATTGGTTTTTTTTTTTACCATTATAAAGTCAGACCTTTGGAAACGTTTTGTTTGTTGGATTGGAACGTTGCCAGGATCATTCATCAGCAACAAGCAAAAGAGGTACGGAAATGTACGCGCCAACCGCTTTCATACCGCCACGAGAAGAACGACAACATACAAACACGCTCCAAGCGAAACGACAACAACTCATGGACGATCGGGCGCTTCCGGCGTGTCACTTTTCGACGAGGTTTTTGAAGCGACAGCAAGGATGGAATTCGCTGGCACGCCTTCCCTCGCCAGTTCCTCTTTTAACTGAAATACAGAAATAAAAAAGTAAACGCGCTCCTCACTTTGGTTTCCCATGCTACGGCTGGAATTGGTTTGAAATAAACTCAAAAAAACCCAACAAAAAAACCTCTGCCAAGTCAAAACACGAAGTACCAAAGCTGCCAAGCGGATGTGAGAAAAGTATTTCTATATATATCTTAAGTTCTCCAATACAGTATTAACTTTACTTGGATATTTTACCATTTTGGAAAGAGACATTCATTAATAAACTCTTACCTGCATTAAAGTGATTTTCATTTCTTCTTCAGACAAAGGGCCAAAAGAGGAAATACGCACTTTCATAAAAACTGCAAGATAAAGAACACACACAAATATCATTACAAATACAATAAAATGTAATAGACACATTGTACTATGGTCAAACGCTCAAAATCTGTTCAGTGCCTTTCCATTTAACCATGGACATTTCTAAAATGTGCAGACGATATTCATGCGTTTAATCTTCCTGTTCGATGCAACATTTTGAGGTATTTTTCTCATGCAAAAGTTATTTGTTTCATACTGTTAATTTCCATAGCAACAGTCCTAATTTACACAACTACTACTACATCTAACATGCTATGTATGACTGTTCTCTTTAAACATGTTGAATTTAAATATGACACACAAATAAATAATAATAATCGTGACAATTTTAGAAGCAAAATTATAATTTTTTTGTTCAATATACAGCACAAATACACTAAACTTAGAATAAACCTTTTTTAATCTGGCTGTATTTGCCACATTTAACTTTACTTTGTAAAGCCGGTCACACACTTGAGGAATGAAAGAAAATAAAGATTTCACTGTCGTTTGGTCACACTCTCAATAATCGCCAATAATCATAAACCTCTGCCAACCCAACCCCGGTCCCCCCGGCCTCCCCCACTGTTAAATGTTAACCAATTTTCCTAATCTAAACCCCTTTTGTGACCATAACTCTTTTCCCAATTTTACCCATTTCCCTACACTTTGACTTCGGCCAATCCCGCCAGACCCAACAATCAAGCATTTACCATATTAGTTTAATGCCATTCTGTGGAACCTTCCAGGATAAGCAATAACATTGTAACATAATCACATAGTCCACCTTTAAAACCTTCAGAATTGTTCTAAAAACAAAATAGTCTTGCCACAAAACCTGTTAAACTTTGTCCAGATTGACCAGTTGTCGTTTCAAGAACCCCGGGTGAAGGCGAGGCGCCGGGTGAAGGCGAGGCGCCGGGTGAAGGCGAGGCGCCGGGTGAAGGCGAGGCGCCGGGTGAAGGCGAGGGGCCGGGTGAGGCGAGGCGGGTGAGGGGCCGGGTGAAGGCGAGGGGCCGGGTGAAGGCGAGGGGCCGGGTGAAGGCGAGGGGCCGGGTGAAGGCGAGGGGCCGGGTGAAGGCGAGGGCGGGTGAAGGCGAGGGCCGGGTGAAGGCGAGGCGCCGGGTGAAGGCGAGGCGCCGGGTGAAGGCGGGCGCCGGGTGAAGCGAGGCGCCGGGTGAAGGCGAGGTATTTAGAGTAGTATTTAGACGTGTAGTTGTGGAGGCATCAGGTGTTGTTCCATTGGTAATTGGATGAATAGAAGTCAGAGTACTAGTAGTAGTAGTTGAAGTATTAGTTGCAGTAGTAGTTGAAGCAGCATTGATAGAAGTATTTGTGATGGGTATGGTAGTCCCATCAGTAAATGGATAAATACTAGTTGAAGTAGGATTGGTTGGTGTAACAAAGGATGTAGTATTGTACAGAATGGTTGTAGTATTTGGTTGTGTACTGGAGATATCAGGTGTTCTTTCATTGGTAATTGGATAAATACTAGAAGCCAGAGTCGTATTAATAGTAGTTGCAGTAGTAGCAGTACTTGAGGAAGCATTGATGGAACTATTTGTGATGGGTATGGTAGCGTTTAGAGTAGTTGTAGTATTTCCATGTGTAATTCTAGAAGTTCGAGGTGTTGTCCCATTGGTAATGGTATAAGAAGTCAGAGAGTTTTTAGTTGTAGTAGTAATTGAAGTAGTAGTAGCTGAGGTAGTATAGATAGGAGCATTTGTGATGATGGGTAGGGTAGTGTTTATAGTAGTAGTAGTATTTAGAGATGTAGTTGTGGAGGTATCCGGTGATGTGCCATTGGTAACTGTATAAATACTAGTCGTAGTAGTAGTTAACGTTTTAGTAGCAGGGGTAGTAGTTGAAGTAGTAGTAGCTGAGGTAGTATTTATAGGAGTATTTGTGATGATGGGTAGGATAGTGTTTAGCGTAGTTGTAGTATTGAGAGGTGTAGTTGTGGAGGTATCAGGTGTCGTCCCACTGGTAACTGGATAAGTACTTGTAGTAGTAGTAGTAGTTAACGTTTTAGTTACAGGGGTGGTAGTTGTGGTAGTATTTATAGGAGTATTTGTGATGATGGGTAGCGTAATGTTTAGTGTAGTTGTAGTATTGAGAGGTGTAGTTGTGGAGGTATCAGGTGTTGTCCCATTGGTAACTGGATAAAATACTTGTTAGTTAGTAGTTAGCGTTTTAGTTACAGCGGTAGTAGAAGTTAGTAAGTAGCTGAGGTAGTATTTTATAAGGAGTTATTTTGTGATGATGGGTCTAGAGTAGTGTGTAGAGTTAGTTGTAGTATTGTAGAGGTGTAGTTGTGGAGGTATCAGATTGTCTGCCCACGTGGTAACTGGATAAGCTACTTGTAGTAGTAGTAATTAAAGTTTTAGGTTTGCAGGGGTAGTAGCTTGAAGTAGTAGTAGGCTGGGCTAGTGCTGGTGAGTATTGTTGTGATGCATGGGTAGAGTAGTGTGTTAGAGTAGTTGTAGTATTTAGAGGTGGTAGTTGTGGAGGGTAGTAGTTGAAGTAGTAGTAGGCTGGAGTAGGTGCTGGTAGTAGTAGTAGCTAGTAATTAAGTTTTAGTTGCAGGGTAGTAGTTGAAGTTAGTAGTAGCTGGAGTTAGTGCTGGTAGGAGTATTTGTGTTGATGGGTAGGGTGAGCTTTAGAGTCGTTTTTGTATTTAGAGGTGTAGTTGAGGAGGTATCAGATGTCGTCCCACTGGTAACTGGATAATATACTTGAGTAGTAGTAGTTAACGTTTTAGTTACCAGGGGTGGTAGTATTTATAGGCAGAGTTATGTGATTGATGCGGTGCCGTGTTGCAGCACTAAGCATATCTCAGTGTTCATGTGTGTAGTATTGAGAGTAGCTGTAGTGTGGATGGTATCAGGTTGTTGTCCCAGGTAACTGGATACAATTTACTTTTGTAGTAGTTAGCGTTTTTAGTTACAGCGGTTAGAGAAGTAGGGAGAGCTGAGGGAGTATTTATAGGAGTATTTGTGATGGGTAAGTCAGTGTGTGAGTAGTGTAGTATTTAGAGTCGTAGTTGTGAGGGTGGAGTAGTCTGAAGTAGTATTAATAGAGTTATTTGTGATGATGGGTAGAGTGGTGTAGCTAGTTGTAGCTATCTTAGAGGTGTAGTTGTGGAGGTATCAAATGTCGTCCCACTGGTAACTGGATAAGTACTTGTAGTAGTAGTAATTAAAAGCGTTTTAGTTGCAGCGGTAGTAGTTGAAGTAGTAGTAGCTGGGGTAGTGCTTTATAGGAGTATTTGTGATGGTGTAGAGTAGTGTGTAGAGTAGTTGTAGTATTTAGAGGCGTAGTTGTGGAGGTAGTAGTTGAAGTAGTATTAATAGGAGTATTTGTGATGATGGGTAGAGTAGTGTTTAGCGTAGTTGTAGTATTTAGAGGTGTAGTTGTGGAGGTATCAGATGTCGTCCCACTGGTAACTGGATAAGTACTTGTAGTAGTAGTAATTAAAGTTTTAGTTGCAGGGGTAGTATTGAAAGTAGTAGTAGCTGGGGTAGTGCTGGTAGGAGTATTTGTGTGATGATGGGTAGAGTAGTGTCGTAGAGTAGTTGTAGTATTTAGAGGTGTAGTTGTGGAGCGTATCAGATGTCGTCCCACTGGTAACTGGATAAGTACTTGTAGTAGTATAATTAGTAAGTAAAGTAGTAGTAGCTGGGGTAGTGCTGGTAGGAGTATTTGTGATGATGGGTAGAGTAGTGTGTAGAGTAGTTGTAGTATTTAGAGGTGTAGTTGTGGAGTATCAGATGTCGTCCCACTGGTAACTGGATAAGTACTTGTAGTAGTAGTAATTAAAGTTTTAGTTGCAGGGGTAGTAGTTGAAGTAGTAGTAGCTGGGGTAGTGCTGGTAGGAGTATTTGTGATGATGGGTAGAGTAGTGTTTAGAGGGTAGTTGTAGTATTTAGAGGTGTAGTTGTGGAGGTAGTAGTTGAAGTAGTAGTAAGCTGGAGTAGTGCTGGTAGGAGTATTTGTGTTGATGGTTAGGGTGAGCTTTAGAGTCGTTTTTGTATTTAGAGGTGTAGTTTGAGGAGGTATCAGATTGTCGTCCCACTGGTAACTGGATAAATACTTGTAGATAGTAGTTAACGTTTTAGTTACAGGGGTGGTAGTATTTATTAGGGAGTATTTGTGATGATGGGTCGGGTAGTGTTTAGTGTAGTTGTAGATTTGAGAGGTGTAGTTGTGGAGGTATTCAGGTGTTGTCCCATTGGTAACTGGATAAATACTTGTAGTAGTAGTTAGCGTTTTAGTTACAGCGGTAGTAGAGAGAAGTATAGTAAAAAAAAGTAGACAAGTAGCTGAGGTAGTATTTATAGGAGCTATTTGTGATGATGGGTAGAGTAGTGTGTAGAGTAGTTGTCCCGTATTTAGAGGTGTAGTTGTGGACGGTAATCAGATGTCGTACCCACTGGTAAACTGGATAGGTACTTGTAGTAGAGTAATTAAAGTTTTAGTTGGCAGGGGTAGTAGTTGAAGTAGTAGTAGCTGGGGTAGTGCTGGTAGGAGTATTTGTGATGATGGGTAGAGTAGTGTTTAGAGTAGTTGTAGTATTTAGAGGTGTAGTTGTGGAGGTATCAGATGTCGTCCCACTGGTAACTGGATAGGTACTTGTAGTAGTAATTAAAGTTTTAGTTGCAGGGGTAGTAGTTGAAGTAGTAGTAGCTGGAGTAGTGCTGGTAGGAGTATTTGTGTTGATGGGTAGGGTGAGCTTCAGAGTCGTTTTTGTATTTAGAGGTGTAGTTGTGGAGGTATCAGATGTCGTCCCACTGGTCACTGGATAAGTACTAGAAGTCAGAGTAGTAGCTGCAGTTGTAGTAGCAGTACTAGTGGATGACATAGTGGCTATAAACGCTGTCAACAAAAAGAAAAACTGTGTGGTTAACTAATTAGAATCCACCTCTAATCTAAGGTCACATGACAGGAGTTACCGTCTCCAACGATCAACAGCACGCATCGGACTTCTGAGTGGTATTCAATAGATCTGCGGACGTAAAATAAATAAATGGTGAGGAAATTTTAACACAAAACCGTGCAAGTTATAGTGCTAATAGTATTAACTGGATGAATGCTTGGGCCACAAAGCACAAAGGGTAGGTCGCCTTGTCGTCTGAAGCTTTGGGGTCCCACTTCAGTTTGAAGCTACTCTTGGCTATCAAGTCCGTCTCCGTATAAACTCTAGATGGACCACTGAACAGCAGACCTGAAACCCTTCCAAACAAACAAGGCAGAAGTTTAACATGACGCACGGCAATGCTCTTCAAAGCAAATTTTTTCAAAGTTACAAAAATGGTGAAATTGGAAAAAAACATACAGTATCAAATTGCTTTCCTGCTTGTCTAGTTATTTATGCTAGTTATGTTTAAAGCCTTAATGTGTGCGCCTTTACAGCATAACTTAATAAATTATATTACGTATCCTAGTTCCTCCACGGATTAACTTTTGACACTGCATTAAAAAAAAGTTTCAAATTATCTTTCAATTTGTGGACCAAATAATTGCATTTCCCGCGAACGAACAAAACCGCTAATGCCGCCCGCAGCTTTTGTAAGCGCGCGCGTGCCTTACGTGGCGTCAGACGCTTCCGCCCGGACGGTGAAGATCGTGGAAGTGGCCAGGGCTGTCAAGCGGAACCGCGCTCCGTGCTCAGGAGTTGGTTTGACAAAGCGCGGGATGAAAACCCCTTCGCTGCAGGACGGTAAAGCTGGCGACACTTAAAACGGGAAAAGCAAATCAGAAGTTTACCGCCTCAGGCCACAGTATCAGTGGACAGTGGGTCTAACTTACCCACCACAGCGAATTGGAAGGGCACTGAGCTGAGGTGGTCACTGGGGCCCTTGTTCTGCAGCGTGCCATTGTTCTGGCTTAAAACGAGAATGTTTCTGGGGTGATCCTCCATCATCAGCTCCACCACGTACAGACCTTCTCCAACTCCTTTGTTGTCGATCGCCGAGAATAATAAAGTGCAGTTCTGAACGCGCAAAAAAAGTGACTTGTTGTTCACCTCTTTAAGACCCTGAGAGTCAAGAACAGCCACGGTAAAGTGCGTTTCCCACCTGGGTGAAGGTGAAGAAAGGCGGGGGGTCACAGGGGTCGCACTCGTACCGAGGCTCGCCGTACCTGCACACGACCTCGTCTCCGTCCGGGTCGAAGGTCAACGGGTGAACGTCTCTCCCACAGTTTGACGCGACTCTGAGGACAAAAAAAAAAAAAAAAAAAAAAAAAGGTTCATATCGGTGCCTGAGCCAAGTAAGATCTAAATGTATCGCTCAAGCATCTGCACATAAACCGTTTCAGAATGAGATTTTGGATCAGGAAAACCGTTATTTGGTAATTGATTGTGATCATTGGCTACTTGGTGCACAGAAAGTGAATTGATTTGTGCCGCCCTGATGACATTTGATTGTTTCTCTGTCATTCTTTCATGACGAACGCCGCGTCTCACCGCAGAGGGGACATGATGGTGGCCTGAGGGGGGGAGTTGACTCGTCCCGTGTCAAGGCGCTTTCTCGGCTCCACCTCAGTGAAGGCCTTTATGGGCAGGTTACCGCCCAATGGGCTGCCCGACCAGTCGTCTGCGCGGTCTGTGATCCTACAAACATATTTAAAGTCATTTAGATATTTATACCCATTTCAGAAACTTTCCGCATGGACTTTTGTCATTGTCATGGATTGCATTTCACTTCCTGGTTATATATAAACAGATATAAACAGTTATACTTCCTGTTTGAATACAAGAACATCTGGGTCAGGCATGTTCGCTTCTGGTGGAGGTCTCATGGAGATAATAATGTCTGAGATGACCTAATGCCTATGTAACCTTGGTACAATCGAATACATATTTCATCTACTTTTATTTGATTATTTTTGTACATAGCTATAGGGTTTCAGAATTATGTGTTGTTTTTTTTTGTCTAATTTGAAACATCTTGCTATTTTTGCCACTATAATTATTCAAATGTTTCAAACTTGTTTTGGTCTGGTTAATGTGAGTGAGCGCTTGTGTCCCTTGTGGATCAATGAGGTTTGTCCATCTACCTTGCATTTATTCAATTAAAGGCATTTTTGTTTTATCAAAGTCATCTGCTTGTCTCCATGGTGATAGATATGTTTTCATTCTGTGGAATGTTTCAGGCGAAGCAAGAACATTTCCATGGAGAATAAAATGTAATAAAATAAAATGCTGCCCTCCAGTGGCCGGTTCCATTTCAGAGTTTGGCATTTTCAATGGTAGAGTTAGTGTGAGTATTCAAATGTCACAAACGATGAAAAACCACGGCTATTTTGGCGACTAATGAGCAATTAGCGCAAACATTAGCATACATGCTAACAACCTCGTATTTAACATTTCCTAAATCTAATGTTATTCTGGACGATACCAAAAACATACTGGGCCACAACAGATAGATAACAGTTGTTTTCTCTAGAGCAGGCATGTCCAAACTACGGCCCGGGGGCCAAATGCAGCCCTCAGACCAATTTTTTTTGGCCCTCTGGCTTCCTGCAATAAGTGAACTTTAGAAAGTGTAGGTCGAAGTTTGATATTGATGGTTATTACATACTCGTTGGCAAATGTGATGAACAAATCAACAACAACAACCATGTGTCTGTGCTGTTTACAAATGATAAAATGCGTGCGTAGATGTTCTTCGTCTATAGAAGCTTTCGGATCGTCCACCTGAAAAGTTAGTGCCTCTTTATCGGAGCGTCGTCGCAAATGATTCCACAGACGTTTCTTTGTCCTGGATAACCATGCTTCTCTGTGATTGGTTAAGCCGCATGTCAATTACGCCCATTGGATATCGGAGAGACCCTGCCCCAGACTTTTTATGGAAAGTGTGGGGGATGCATTGAGAATCATAACATGTAGAAGTCTTCATTAGACCACTTTTTCTTTTTTTTTTTATTGTCCAAGAACTTACCACATCTTGTACGGCGCATTGGTCGCTGACTCCAGAGTTTTGATGGTCTCCGTTTGACACATCTGACCCAACACAGTCGAGGCTCGGTCCACATACTCGGAACGCGCCGCGGTCTCTTTGCCACAGTCGCCGCTGAAGCATTGGAAATGGTGAACAGCGCACTGTGAAGCTGTGATCTTGTAACGCATTTCGATCTGCAGCAAAGAAGACGACAAGGACAACCTGGGTCATTACGCTGCAAAAACGTACTTGCATTCAGAATATGAGCCTGGATTGGAGAAGTTTGGACACTTTATGTTGAATTGCTCATATAATGTAGAGGAATAACTTGTTTAGTTTGAAAAAAATAGAATGTGTCGAAGTGTTAGGAACAAGATTGGAGGACCCAAAAAGGCAGAATCAAAGTTTATTCTGACAGGAAACGAAATAGTCTTGGAACAAAGAGTTGGTTC
This sequence comes from Chaenogobius annularis, assembly GCA_015082035.1. Lineage (NCBI taxonomy): Eukaryota > Metazoa > Chordata > Actinopteri > Gobiiformes > Gobiidae > Chaenogobius > Chaenogobius annularis. The sequence continues at coordinate 909,045 of BJKM01000172.1, read as the reverse complement.
CGGGAGGGGCTGAGTGGATCCAACGGGACAGCAGGGGAGCAGGCGGTGGCAGTTCTGATCGGTGGGCCGGGGTTGACGGGAACAGGAGCAGGTCGCATGAGAGGCACTGGAGCAAACGGGAAACAACTGCAGGTAAGTATCAAGAATGACAAAAATAGTAAAAAAAAAAAAAAATTAAAAATGGGGAAAAAATTGCCTGGGCGAATACGCGCCAAGAACGATCTGGCGGGGGACTGGTCAGCTTGGTTGTGAAGTAGTCAGCGGTGATTGGAAATGGCTTGCAGGTGTGGAACTCAGCAGGAGGAGGGACTGAAGGATCCACCAGGAACTGAAAATAAGGAGAAAAGAGGGGGGGGGGGGCGGGGGGGGGGGGGGGGAGCAGGGAGAGGAGGAGGAGAAAGGAGCAGAAGAGGATCTAATCTAATTTGTTTTGTTGTTATTTCAAAGTAAGTTATAGTAGGCTGGACAAGCCGAATAATGTTTTCTCAACTTCTCAACAAAACATAATGCAATTCATAGTCATGTATTCAAAAATATGGAAACATTTGACTAAAAGACATGAATTCACACATTATGATTCACCAGGAATGACCGAAACTACTCTTATTTTTGTTTTATTGTCTATTTCTATTTCCCTGTGTTTTCAGACAATATCGAGCAAAATAATCATCAGATAATCAGTAATAAGGCAATTACAAAATATTTAGGCCCTGCCCCCTTCAACCGGTCACTAGGAAAAACAGTCTGGTTGTACTGGGGACCGCTGAATTAAACCATTAACTAACATGGAATGGAAATCCTGTTGCCCTGTTCCATCTTCATGTTTGAGTGCGTGTAGTGTTTTGTGGGGGGAAAAAAAGAAAAATAATCAAAACAACTGTTCAACATTTGGTGTTAACATCCCAAAAATGAGTAATAACTGTGCTTTTTGTAATTATACCATCTAATAAAGTTTAAAAGCGTGTTTGAATCTTTGTTTAAAGCATGAAAAAGCACCACTTTGGCTTTATATATTATAGTATTCAGAGTCGGTTTAAAGACCGTGACGATGTTAGTTCATTACAGTAGTTAATTTAAATTTGTGAATGAAGTCCTCTACGAAACACGCGCTCGTTCCTGATCACCCGTTGTGAACTAATGCATGAACATCTCTGCGGTACAATCGACGACGCCCTCTTATCATAAAACGTTCACAACGACGATAATGGATCAAATATGCAGTACATACCGTAGAGCTGCCAGTGTCTTTCGGGTAGTAGGTTAAAGTCACCCCCAGATACGGAGCAGCCGCCGAACTGCCCAACACAAACCCCAGAAACGACAGAAACAGCGCGCCCATGTTGTTGGCGGCACCTTCGCGCGCGCCGTTTCCAGTCTTCTCGACGCATAAATGAGAAAAAAAATGAGTAGAATTGGCCCCTGGGGGAACGGGTTTTGCGCTCTTGACTTCCCGTGAAAGTCGGAACGTTTGGAGCAGGTTCGTACGGTTTGACAAGGCGACATTCTTGAGGCGGTATAGATTCCGTCACCGTAGAGACACGCTGTACGCCGCAGAAGCGAAATACTCAAACATGACTTGAAATCAGAAGGTTTTAGTACGTTTTTGTTTTTTGTATTTGTTTCTAAATAGCTTTGACTGGTTGAAAAAGAAGTATTCCTATATTGGTTGAAGTATTCCTACCATCACGGCCTGTTGAAGACCTTCGCGTGAATGATTCAGTGAGAGACGTCAAACTGAAACATGTTGTGGTTTGGTGCAGCCGTATTTAGCGGCGAGCGTTCCGGGTCGCAGGCGGTGGAATCAGATGCTTTTGCTTGTTGGTTTGTCAGACGGCACCGATGCAACATGCGGCTCACGTCGCCTGTCCTCGTCCTCTGTAAGTACTTTTCACTCTTTACTGGAGAAAGCGAACGTGAACTTAGAGTTTAAAAGGTTGAAGTATTTGGTATTTCTTACATCTAAGCAAATATTTGGCCTTCAGAGAACCAACCAGGTCTATAGCAGGTCTATTCCAGGTCTGGATTAGGTCTAAATCAGGTCTAAAAAGGACTACCAGACATGTGATACATAACTGGACTTATCTTTAAGGGTTAGACCTGGTTTAGTCCTGGTTTAGCACTGGGTTAGACCTGGTTTTGACCTGGTTTAGCACTGGGTTAGACCTGGTTTAGTCCTGGTTTAGCACTGGGTTAGACCTGGTTTTGACCTGGTTTATATATTTGACAGCTTCACTACCAGTTTCATTGTTTTTGATTCATCCTGTATTTTTACAATTGTATTTTTCAAATGTTTGATCGCTGTTTGTATTCCTGCACATGTGCTAAAGAGGGTCTTTATCTTAGATGTTTGTGCGCGGATGAAAGGGAAATGCAAATCAAAAAGTGCTTTGTTTCGTGTTAATGTCTGAAGCGCAGGTGTTTGTCAGAGGAAGTCGGTGGTCTGAAACCCACAGCTCTGACTTCCTCTGACGAAGAGCAACACCGGGCAGCAGTAGCTCAGCGGTCGAGGGCTTCTTCATCTTCTTCATCTTCTTCTTCTGATTCTTCTTCTGATTCTTCTTCTGATCCTTCTTCTTCTGATCCTTCTTCTTCTGATCCTTCTTCTTCTGATCCTTCTTCTTCTTCTAATCCTTCTGATCCTTCTGATTCTTCTTCTGATTCTTCTTCTGATCCTTCTTCTTCTGATCCTTCTTCTTCTTCTGATCCTTCTTCTTCTTCTGATCCTTCTTCTTCTGATCCTTCTTCTTCTGATCCTTCTTCTTCTTCTGATCCTTCTTCTTCTTCTTATCTTTCTATTCTTCTATCTGATCTCTTCTCTGATATCCTTCCTTTCTTCGTTGTTCATATATTCTATCTTCTTCTTCTCTGATCCTTCTTCTTCTTCTAATCCTTCTGATCACCTTCTGTTGTCTCTTTCTTCTTTCTTTTCTTTTGATCCTCTTCTATCCCTTCTTCTTTTTCTGATCCTCTCTTCTTCCTTCTCTTCTGATCCTTCTATCTTCTTTCTGTTCTCATTCCTTCTTCTTCTTCTGTATCCTTCTTCTTCTTGCTGATGCCTTCTCTGATTTTCTTCTTCTGATCTTTTTTTTTTAAATTCTTCTCTCTGATCCTTATTCTTCTGATCCTTTTCCTCTGATCCTTCTTCTTCTTCTTCTGATAATTCTTCTGATCCTTCTTCTTCTTCTGATCCTTCTTCTTCTTCTGATCCTCCTTCTGATTCTTCTTCTGATTCTTCTTCTGATCCTTCTTCTTCTGATCCTTCTTCTTCCTCTGATCCTTCTGCTTCCTCTGATCCTTCTTCTTCTTCTTCTGATTCTTCTTCTGATCCTTCTTCTTCTTCTGATCCGAAGGCTGGCAGTTCAAAGTGTGTGTCCCCAGTCTGTGAAGGTGTGTTGTAAAGTGCCCATCTTTACTCTAACTTTACTCTTCAGTCTAATCTCTCTTCACTGCCAAAATGAATATCTAGCGTTGTTTTTGTGTGTGTAGAATTGACTATTTTAAGATGCATGTTCCTGGACCTGTTTGTTTCTTACTCTCCTTCACAATTCTGCTCTTATTTCAATCTCAAGTATCTGAGAAGTGGGAAACTATTCGACTGAATGTAAGCAATCAAACTCAGATTCAAGACATTTGAGCCAAAGCTTGATCTAGAAGACTGCAGTGAAGCTAAACGTGTTTGCTCGTTTATTTGTTGGTTTTTCCCCACTCAGAAACATTCGGTCCAAACGTATCTTCTCGTCTGTCTGCAGCGGCCGTCCTGCGCCTGTGCTCCGGGCGCCTGCTCGTTCGCCCGGACAGATCCTGTTTCTTCCGCTACGAGGACGTCTCCTTCAGCTGCCCGGACGGCGGCGGGCGGCCGGGCCGGGCGACGAGGGTGCTGAGGAACGCCTCGTCGCGACACTCGGACCCCTGCGAGAGCGGCTGGGGCACGGCGCGCGGGGTGGCCTGCGTCGTCGAGGGGCTCTTCACGTTGGACAGCGGCGTTTACTGGTGTGAGACGGACCGGAACCGGACGAGCGACGCCGTCAACATCACGGTCACCTGTGCGTTTGTATTATAGCTGTTTTGTACTGCTGCAGGTGACGATATTTCAGCCGCAACATGTTTTTTAAACCCGACTGATGCAGCGAGCGGCTTCTCATTTCTGAAACAACCGTGTGGAAAAGACGAATCCCGTGGTCATGGGTGAGACGTCGGTGTGTTTGGGAAGGGTCAAATCATTGGCATCGAGCAGAGACAAACATCTAAAGGAGAAGCAGAAACGAACTGAACCTGAGAGTGTTTGGGACGAGCTGGAGAAGGCTTTGTGCCCCCTTAGTTACATAACTGACACCTGTTTACCCCCTTCTATCCTGCAGCAGACCCGGTGCTCCTGAGTTTCCCGGTTCACCCCGTCCTCCAGGGGGCGCCGGTCTCTCTGGCGTGCCTGTCCGAAGAGCGCCACGGCACCAAGTTTGAGGGCAGTTTCTTCAAAGACGGATCGTTCATCGGGAAAATGTCCCCTGCCGTCCTGACGCTCTCCGCCGCCGCGCTGGAACACCAGGGGCTGTACCGCTGTGAGCACCCCACCAGGGGGAGCTCCAGGGCGGTGCCGCTCAGAGTCTCAAGCGATAATGGTACAATACAATCTCTCTCTATTTCAAGTGTAGCAGCTTTTTCTTCTCATTTAGATTAAAACCAGATATTTTATGCTGTCAGTCTGACTTAAAGGTAGTCAAATATATTCAAAACAAGATAAATGCTACTAATTAACCTGTTACTAGTACTTAAACCTATTAGACATGGTTTTGTCTTGGGTTGGAGCTGGTTCGGAAACGGAAACAGCGTGCGTTACATCATGGCAATACATACAACGTGAAGTGGGGCATATTGTGCGTGTTGGGACCGGCCCCTGACTGTGCAGGGATATTTCTCTCGCTTAGTTCGCGCCACCGCCTGGATCACCGAGACCCCGTCGCCCGCTCAACCAATCGCGACGTCTCTGCTCAGGCTTCTGTGCTTCGGCCTGCTTTTCCTCCTCTACACCGGCATCTTCTGCACCGGCGTCTGCATCTGCTGCAAACTGGCTAAAGGTACACACGCTTAAAAAGTACAAATACACAGACGGAATGAACACCGCCTCATCGCCAACATGACACATTCTTTTTTTCAATTTGTTTATGTGTTTCAGCCCGAGCCGAAGCCAAACGAAGAGGGGCAGATCTTTGAAGATTTCATTTTTAAAGATTCTTTGTACAGATGCAAACTCAGGATGTCATGCTGTAGAATTTGAGCGTGACGATTGTTATGAGAAGAAACATTACGATTTAACGGTGATTCATGATTAGACACAGATATGACGAAACAAAAGAGAAGTCCTACATTTCCTACAAGAAATCACTAAAAAATTACACAAATTAGCGTTCGATGTTGTTAAATAACTGCTTGTATTTCTAACTAAACGTCTAATCATTGGAAACGTGGAAAGACTCGTCTCTAAAGATTGTTTTTAATCGTTTGTTGAACACTTGGCGCCGCTGTTGCTTCGCGTCTCCTCTGCACATGCTCAGTTTGGCACAAGATTACCACACGGGTTTATTCAGCGTGGTCAGCTCTCTTAAAGAAGCTGCTGTCCCGCTCTGGCTCTGAAAGCTCATGTTAGAGGGCGGAGCATGAACGGGCCTCTGGACACGGCCGCAGACTGAGCCGCTGCAGGAGAAGAAGAACCAAGCTTCCCCGCAGTACTGCTCGGCGGCCTGTAGCGGCCAGTAAAAGACACCGTGAGTTCAGTGTCCTCAGCGGCAGAAGTGAGGGGAAAACGGGCTTATTTGGATATATTTTAGAACAATTCATATTTAGTTGTGAGACACGGCCATTTTAGATTTTATTGGCCAATTACTGATTGCTTTGATTGCTCGCCACTGGAATACAGATTGAAAGGACTTGATTTTTCTTCTGAAATGATCACTTTTTTTTATTACTTTTTAATTATGACCTGAAAAATCACAATTATCCATAAATCAAATAATCTCGACACCCCCCTACTGCGTACGAATCAATAAAACCACCTCTGTTTGGCATTACTTCACGGCTAAAGGCTACTTAAAGGTCGGTGGTCCTCAACCCGTTTCAGTTGTGACATTTACGACAATAAAACGCAATAAAAGTGCAAACCGGTAAATGCTTCATTTTCAGAACATAGGCCCGGAGATAAATGAATCTGATTGGCCGAGGGAAATGCAGTACAAAGCCACGCGTGATGATGATGATGATGATGCCACTTTATTGATGTTTTACTTTGACACACACAGTTACTTGTTGTCTGTTGGAAACGGAAAACATGTTCATTTGCACAACATAAATATTTCTCATGTGTAAAAACTTCCGGAACCCTGAGTTTATCTGAGTTAGACGATCCAACATGGCGGACAGTCTGATATCCAGCAGTTAAAATATTGCTGTACTTTATTTACTCTTGTCTTTCATCTTGTCGTTTATATATATATATATATATATATAGTTATATATTTGTGCTAAAATGCAACTTTCAAATGTAATGCCAATGTCCGGGTGAATGCATTAACATGATTAAATCCACATTCTTGGTCGTATTTGTGCCCTTTTCCACTTTTTATGATTCGATTTTGAGTCTTTGCAAGTTCTGACCGCCGAGTATCAACGGAACGCAGCCCCCTGGTGGTGAATGCAGACATTGCTCATAAAGCGCACGCACCTCATTAACTGCTCGTTTTTACCAGAACCTGTGATTATATTATATTATATTATATTATACTGCTGCTTACGATGCATCATGAATTCAACTTTTCGAGAAACCCCCCCCCCCCCCAAAGAAAACCCCCCCCCCAAAAAAAAACCCAAATCAACTCAATTTATCGGTGAATATGATTGAATTACACACACACACACACACATTTCCACAACTCTTAACATATCTAAGTGTGCGCTCCGAACCCTCACAGCGACACAGAAAACCTGTAAGAGAAATGAAGATTAGAGACATTTCATCAGTGTCACAAGAGATGATTTCATGTTTGTATCATACCATTCACCAGAAGAATGGTGTCTGCTTAATCTGAACCGCCGCCACACGCCTACGACAAGCAGGACAAAAGTTTGTGGTATTAATAATAATAATAATAATAATAATAATAGTATAACGCATTTCATGTTCTGACTGTGGGGAATATCGTGTCCTTGTTCCGGGAGGCCTGTGCAGAAGCAGTAATGATGGTTGAAAATGATTCCTCAGTCAATGTTTCATAGTAATAATTGTTTGATCACGATAAACATGATTATAACATGATTATAACATGATTATAAACAGTTTGGAAGCGGGTGCAGCCTGTCGCTTTGATCTTAGTGTCACGCTGGCAGTTTGGGCATCCAAAAAGCCATATTGGATTTGAGCATGTTTAGCTTGTGTCTGAGAGGCCGTTTATGAAATAACACATGCAGTTTCTCCATATCCTCCCAGCAGGCTTAAACCAGGTCTGAACCGGGTCTAAACCAGGTCTGAACCGGGTCTAAACCAGGTCTGAACCGGGTCTGAACCGGGTCTGAACCGGGTCTGAACCGGGTCTAAACCAGGCTTAAACCAGGTCTGAACCAGGCTTAAACCAGGTCTAAACCAGGCTTAAACCAGGTCTGAACCGGGTCTGAACCGGGTCTGAACCAGGTCTGAACCGGGTCTGAACCGGGTCTAAACCAGGTCTGAACCGGGTCTGAACCGGGTCTGAACCAGGTCTAAACCAGGTCTGAACTGGGTCTGAACCAGGTCTAAACCAGGTCTAAACCAGGTCTGAGCCAGGTCTAAACCAGGTCTAAACAAACCTTGGTGCAGCCGTCAGACTTGAGGCAGAGTTTGGTGTCACAGTGCAGGAACACGTCTGCTTCGCTGCCCACAAACTGGAACACTCTGAAGGAGAAGACGCTCTCCAGACTCGCTCCGTTAGAAACCATTGTCACAGTCTCCTCCTCAGGACAGCTGGAAACGAAATTACAAGCGATTACATGTTTAAATGCATAATCTACAACAATAAGATCATCATTTCGTAAATGTATGGCTATAATTGTATTCAACAAGTCATAAATAAGCTGTTTTTTGTTCAGAACTGCTCATTCTCCTCACACGAGCAGAGGGCCTTGGTGTACAAGTATATAATGTTCACTGTTTTCTTTTGTGGTTAGTATTGTATTGTAAAAAACAGGACTAAACCAGGACTCACCCATTCTTGATGAGGTCATATTTCACCTTTGCGTTGGGGTTAGTCTCCTCAGTCGCCCAGCACCCCTCGATGACCAGGGCCAGGTGCTTCTCGTCCACGTCCGAGGCCTTTACCTGGACCCAGAGCCTCTGGTCCAGGCTCAGCTCGGTGCTAGAGTCAACAGCTGAGCTCAGGGTCTCGTCTGTGAAGACCGTCATGTTAAAGACGAAGGTCCACTCTCCAGCGTCGATCACCTTCACCACAGAGCTGCAGGAAAGTCAGGCCATTACTGCAATACTGATGTGTAAAGTTTTGCTGTAAAGTTTTGCTGTAAAGTTTGCTGTAAAGTTTTGCTGTAAAGTTTGCTGTAAAGTTTTGCTGTAAAGTTTGCTGTAAAGTAAGGTTTGCTGTAAAGTGTGCTGTAAAGTAAGGTTTGCTGTAAAGTGTGCTGTAAAGTAAGGTTTGCTGTAAAGTGTGCTGTAAAGTAAGGTTTGCTGTAAAGTGTGCTGTAAAGTTTGCTGTAAAGTAAGGTTTGCTGTAAAGTTTGCTGTAATGTAAAGTTTTGCTGTAAAGTTTTGCTGTAAAGTAAGGTTTGCTGTAAAGTGTGCTGTAAAGTAAGGTTTGCTGTAAAGTGTGCTGTAAAGTCAGGTTTGCTGTAAAGTGTGCTGTAAAGTAAGGTTTGCTGTAAAGTGTGCTGTAAAGTAAGGTTTGCTGTAAAGTGTGCTGTAAAGTAAGGTTTGCTGTAAAGTTTGCTGTAAAGTTTGCTGTAAAGTAAGGTTTGCGGTAAAGTAAGGTTTGCTGTAAAGTTTGCTGTAAAGTTTGCTGTAAAGTTTTGCCATAAAGTTTGCTGTAAAGTTTGCTGTAAGTACCTGTCCAGGATCTTGAAGGACATGGTCTGAACTTGAGGCTGGACGTAGGTGCAGGAGAACTGGATGTACAGCTGGTCGTCGCGGGAGATGATGCCACTGCTTTTGTCCGTCTTGATGGTGTTGGCGTAAATGATCTTGCTGCCGTTCATCTGCAAGTGGACGTAAACCGCGAAGGAAGCAGTTTATACGACGCTTTCCGTCTCAAGAACAGCGGAGGAGAAGATGGGTCCAGTTCAGTCCCCGTCCAGTCTCGGTCCAGTCCCTGCCCCAGCCTCCGCCCAGTCCCGGTCCAGTCCTTGTCCAGTCCAGGTCTTACCGACACGTTGGCTGCACAGTTGTCTGTGTCGCTGAAGGTGAAGGTGACCTGGTTGGTGCTGGGGTCGTGGACTCCGGAGCAGGTCGGGTCGTTCAGGTGCAGACTGGAGATGTTGATGCCTTTTTCCTCCAGGAGACATCCAACCAGAGAAACCGAGGCACTTTTAGAAGCGCACACGGTGTTCGCTCCTGGGGATCAGAGCACACCTTTAGTTTCCACATCAAACACACTGACCAGTTTATCTTCCTTTCTGTCAGAAGAACAAATAACTAAGGATATCATTCAATCACAGGTTCCAGTGTTTCCAGCTGAAAGCACTTCCTGCCACAAGATGACTTTAACGAGGTTGTGGACCCGCCCCCAAAGCAATAACAATAGTACGGTTCAGTGTCCAGTGTGATGGCCTTGATCCTTTTGAATTCAGGTCTAATCTTTCTTCTCAAGTATTTTTAGTTGGAGGTAACTTACCCAGTCTGTCTTTGGCCCTGTAGGGGGCAGCGTACGAGCTGCGACAGAAACACTTGGGATCTCCACCAACAGACAAACCGCAGAACTCGTTATCGTCGATGCATTTATGTTCATGACATCCAGAGGCCGCTGAAAAACAAACAGTTTCTTCACTAGGGCTGACGGGATTAATGTTGTCACTCAGATCACAATACCACTGTCAGAACGACAACGAAGCAAAAAAATATATGAAAGCCAATCTATTGTCCCAAAACGTAAACCTAAATAATAAGAGGGTTTTTTTCAAGAAAAGTGGCTTTCATTAAAGGTTGGTTTAGCTGCTTACATACAAGACGAGTGGTGAGCGTTACATCATGTCAATGAACAAATATTGTACATTTTACTGCTGTTTGCTGTAAGTTGCTTCACACTAAAATCATAGCACAGGAATTTGATATTGTGACATGTCTATTCCACACAGCGTTGGACTAAAAGCACTTTTCACGCACCACAAAACCCCAAACCTTCGAGGTCAATAACAAGATGAAGTAAATTCAACAGGTTTAAGTGATAGTGAATCCTGTTCTCACAGCAGCCCACTGTGTCCATCCAGTCTTCGAGCTGGCAGACGCGTGCGTAGGCGTCCAGCAGGTGGCAGTAGAGGCCGTCTGTGTCCGTGTAGTTACACAGGAAGTGTGTGCAGGCAGAGATGTAGGGCTCTACGTCCACGCTGCAGTTAGCAAAGGGCTCTTTCCTCAGTACGTCACACCTGAAACACACACGTTTCATCATCCTTTAGTAAAAGTGAACCTTCTATGGTTATTATGATGTGTTCATGGGAATATACTGGCCTATTATTCTTTATTTTTTAATTATTTGTAGAATATTTTATATAGAATACATTTTTATAGATAATTATCATGAAACACAGAGTCCTGAACACACAAATATTGTGGACATGGAGGATGTTTATCAGGAGAAAGACAGAACGTACCTCTGCTTGACGGCGTCACAGTCAATCCCGTCTCCTTGAGAATCGTGGACCACTGTGTCACACCTGGAGGCAAAAACAAAACCACCTCAACATGTAATGTCGGTTTATTCTGCGGCAGGAGAAACCGCTCGCAGATGGACAGCAGCTGAGGAGAAGACGCATTTGTCTCACGTGACTGAAACACGTCTTCATCTTCGCAGTCTTACCCCGCAGCATCGCCGTGGGCCGGGTTGACATTAGAAGCGTTTGAACAAATCCCTTTTTCATTCAGAATCGTTGACGCAGAGGCTGAAAAAAGACCTTGTTTTAGTGGTGAAGGAAATGTTGCACGACAGGTTTAGATTTTCTGTCTACGTAACGATAAGATTACATTTTAATAGTTACAAACGTGTCCCGTTTTTGGGGACAAATGGTGACGCTGTGACATCTCAGTGATTCACATTAAAGCCGTCGTACCCTGAGAGTGGATGTGGACGGTCGTGCCATCAAAAAACACTCGCACGGTTACGTTTTCAGTCGCTACTTTGGTCAAAACTCCTCCTGGAACCTTGAAGGCCGTGGCCGCGCCGACTGCCGTGCCGTTCTCTGTGGCGGCGAAGAGGAAGCCGCTCTGGTTCTGTCCGAAAAATAAACATGATGCGTTCACGCCAAACCACACGGATTTGACTTCTCAACAGGATGGAGTTACTTCAGTAAACGTACAGCAAAAAATACTAAAGTAAAAGTACCACATAAAGCAATCTATTAAGTAAAAGTATTTGAATGAACAGTATTTCACACTTATTTTAAGAGGCAAATGTAGTGACGTTGATAAATAATTGTTCCGATTTATTTGAATTTTGTTCATGTTTTTTTGCTTGACTAGAAGTTTACTAGAACTTTCTACTTTCCAGTCCAGTTAAAAAAAATGTAGTGGAGTAGAAAGTACAGATTCCTGCTGTATTTTTGTACTAGTATCAGTGACTTTGCTGGTGGTTTTTGCTCTGTTGCTCTAATAAGCTTTGTTTCTGTTCAGACCAAGACGTTTTTACATTCCGCAGCCACGACTGAGTGAAAGAAGAACCAAAATGCAACCAAAAAAATATATATTTCAATACTTTTAAACGTGGTCCAGTCACATCTGAGCCTTTTACGGGTTTGTACTCGGAGGAACTTACATAGATCTTTCCCCCTTGGCCCAGCGTGAAGTTCAACTGCAGAGACGGCACGTTGACGAGAACCTCATCCACAAGAGGGACGTCACCGAGGCGGCGTTCACCGTAAAAGGTCTCTAACGACAGCACAGAGTTGTCCAGCAGCTTGTGCCCGCAGAAGTTCTCAACGTGAAGAGTCTTCCCTTCCACGTCGATGATGGTGCTCCCAGAGACGACGCAGTCTTTCACCACCTTACACCTGAAGAGGGACAGCGTTAACTCGGGAAGCGCTCATACCGAAGTCCCGAGCGGAACCGCAGGAGTCAGGGCGGGGTTGGTTTTAATCCTGCAGGTGGCGCTGGAGAGCTGTTCGTTTTTGCATACGTCCAAGGTCGTACAAATGCGTCACCTGTTCCGTCGCGTCTGTCCACATCTGCTGACGTGTGCAGAACCCCCCAAAAAAACCCTGAATGTCCTCCCTGCTCTCACTCCCATTTCATCACGCTTTTGCTCTCTTGCCGAAGAAACCTCGTTGAATCAGTCAGCGACGTTAAAGGGGACTCATCGAGGACCACCACACTACCGCACACGCTGGTAAAAACAATGACGGGAATTGTTGCGGACCCCTGGAGGATGTTGATTTATAATTATGCATTCAGTGTATTTTTTTTTAGAATTAAAACAGTCTATTTTTGACTCAAATAAACACAATTAAACCTTGAAACAACAATTTCATTTAGCAGTGGTGGTCTCGGGTCGGTTGCAGGGTTGTTTTGGGTCCCAGTAATACAACCAACTTGGTAAAGAATCAGTTGTTAAATTCTCTGTTTTCTTGTAATCGATTGTTCCATTTTCAGCCTGTGAATAAGAAGTCAGTTGCGACTTTGAGCCTTTTAGATCGCAATCATGTTGTGACACAAAGCGATTAGAAGGGTACGAATCAAAACGTGTAAAATGACTTATATTACTATAAAAGTCGTGACGGAACAGATAAGACGGGGAAGAAGGGGAGGGACATTACGGTGGAGCACTGGAGAGGAAGACATGGTGAGTGGGTGTGACGGTGAGCTGATGGTGAAGGGCAGGGAGGGACATTCATCATCAGCGCACATGATCGATAGCACTACAAAGTTTGTGTTTCTTGACTTAGGATACTTTTAAACTGTGTGACACATACTCCTGGTTTACACAGACTTCTCCTGGTGGACAACTTGACTCCACGGTTCCTTCAGAGCCACAGACAGTTTTAGAGCCCGTTTCATTATTGTGCTCGATAACTTCTCCAATCTGGGCAACACCTGCAATCAAGCAAAGTTTCTTCAACGACTTATCCATAAAAAACACTTTTCACTCTCACATTCTCACAAACGGGCATTACAGTTCACAAGGTCACTTCTTTATTAGATTGACCTTGGTCATTCATGTTCATGTTCAAACTGTGATTTAAACTGTAATACACTCTCATTGGTTCACAGCTGAGCTGCTCTCTCATTGGTTCACAGCTGTGCTGCTCTCTCATTGGTTCACAGCTGTGCTGCTCTCTCATTGGTTCACAGCTGTGCTGCTCTCTCATTGGTTCACAGCTGTGCTGCTCTCTCATTGGTTCACAGCTGAGCTGCTCTCTCATTGGTTCACAGCTGAGCTGCTCTCTCATTGGTTCACAGCTGTGCTGCTCTCTCATTGGTTCACAGCTGAGCTGCCTCTCTCATTGGTTCACAGCTGAGCTGCTCTCTCATTGGTTCACAGCTGAGCTGCTCTCTCATTGGTTCACAGCTGAGCTGCTCTCTCATTGGTTCACAGCTGAGCTGCTCTCTCATTGGTTCACAGCTGAGCTGCTCTCTCATTGGTTCACAGCTGGCGACAAAGTGAACCTCATTGAAATGTTTTCACAAACAAAAGCAGAAAGACACTGCCTGAACACTAAGTGGAGGCTTGGGTGCTTACCTCCATCTGGTTTCCTAGATTCCCTGATCTCAAATACATCCACCAATGTTCCATTCGTTTGATAAACTGGAATTCCAGAAACTGTAAATTGCATCTAAAAACACAGCAACATGGATGAATAAACTTCATAATTCTTAAATGCATTATCTATTGGTTAAGCACAACTCATCCGTTTTTCCAAACGTCATACTTTTACACTCCTCCCAAGCCCTTTGGTGAAAATGGTGTTGAGGAGTTCATCGGTTCTCCTCCTTGAACGTGGTGGAGGGGTTCAAGCACTCAAATGATTCCAGGAGCTATGTTGTTGGGGGCTTCAAGCCCCTGGTAGGGTCTCCCAAGGCAAACAGGTCCTGGGTGACGGGTCAGACAAAGATCGGTTCACAAGCCCCCTATGAACAGTATTAAATCTAGGCCAGTTACTCGGATTGGTGTCACCTGGGCCCCATCCTGGAGCCAGGCCTGGGGTGGGTGCCCGGCCGGCCACAGCCCGAACGAGTGACGTGGAGGCTGGGGACATTGAGTCCGAGTGGACCTTGTTCTCGACCTCCATTGTCAATGCGGCTGCTCGGAGCTGTGGTCGAAAGGTCTCAGGTGCCTGTCGCTGCAGCAACCCCCGAACCCGGTGGTGGACACCGGAGTAAGGGATGCCGTCAGGCCTCTTTGGCTTGTGGGACTCCTGAGGCTGTTGACAGGTATTGGCGGGCCTGGCGTGCCGCAGCTTGTGCTGTCGCAGAGGCAAAAACCTGGGCCTGGAAGGAGTTTGGGGGGGCCATGGAGGAGGACTATCGGGCAAACCGTCCAGCGCCTCAGGAGGGGGAAGCAGTGTTCCACCAACACCGTTTATGGTGCGGGTGGAGACCTGCTGACCTCGACTGGGGATGTCGTCGGACGGTGGAAGGAATACTTTGAGGACCTCCTAAATCCCACTGTCACATCCTTCCGAAGGAAGTAGAGACTGAGGACCCGGAGGCTGACTCATCCATCACCCAAGCCGAAGTCACTGAGGTTGTTGCGTGGTGGTCGGGGTCGGTGCCTCTGGACTGGCAGACCGGGGTGGTGGTCCCTCTGTTCAAGAAGGGGGACCAGAGGGTGTGTTCCAACTATAGAGGGATCACACTCTTCAGCCTCCCTGGTAAGGTCTATTCCAGGGTACTGGAGAGGAGAATCGGACCGATAGTCGAACCTCGGATTCAGGAGGAGCAGAGTGGTTTTCGTCCTGGTCGTGGAACACTGGACCAGCTCTATACTCTCCATCGGGTGCTCGAGGGTTCATGGGAGTTTGCCGAAACCAGTCCACATGTGTTTTTTGTGGATCTGGAGGCTTCTCGACCGGGGTGCCTTTTGGGGGGTGCTGTGGGAGTACGGGGTCCGGGGCCCTTTGCTCAGGGCTGTCCGGTCCCTGTATGACCGGAGCAGGAGCTGTGTTCGCATTGCCGGGCAGTAAGTCAGATCTGTTCCCAGTGCGTGTTGGACTCCTCAGGGCTGCCCTTTGTCACCGGTTCTGTTCATGTTTACATGGACGGAATTTTCTAGGCGCAGTCAGGGGTCGGAGGGGGTCCGGTTTGGGGACCACAGGATCTCATCTCTGCTGTTTGCAGATGATGTTGTCCTGATGGCTCCATCAAACCTGGACCTGCAACATGCACTGGGACGATTCGCTGTCGAGTGTGAAGCAGCTGGGATGAGAATCAGCACCTCCAAATCTGAGGCCATGGTTCTCGACCGGAAAAAGGTGGCTTGCACTCTCCGGGGGCTGGGGGGTCTTTACCCCAGGTCAATCTACGTTCCTGCCTGAGTAGGCTTTATTGGATTGGACAGATGAGAATGAACTGGGACAAGAGAGAAGGAGGACATGCAGCAAATAGTCAAAGGCAAAATCAAACTCAGGACACTGCGGCCGACTGCACCAGGAACCTGGCATATGTGCTGCGCCCCCATACCACTCGATCAAGTGCCTGTTTGCGGCAGGCACTGACAAATGAGAATTATATAAGTTGTTTTGGGAGAATATATGATTTCAATTTTGCTTGGCTGAACCGTGTGAGATACTTCTCATCTCGGGCTTCATTCGAAGCGAAAAAAAAGAGAATGTTATTTTTTTTTAAATATTTTCAGGTAAAATGTCTATTAGACCCTTCTAAAGTCACATTCTCCAGTGAGTACGCTGGAAACTATGAGGACGAGGTGCAGCAGCCGAAGAGATCTCCCGCTCCTCTACCGCTCTTCTCCTGTTCTTCTCCTGTTCTTCTCCCGTTCTTCTCCTGCTCTTCTCTCCCGCTCCTCTCCTCCTCTCCTGCCTCTCCGCTCTTCTCTCCCGCTCTTCTCCCGCTCTTCTCCCGCTCCTCTCCCGCTCCTCTCCTCTCTCTCCGCTCTTTCTCCGCTCTTCTCCTGCTCTTCTCCCGCTCTTCCTCCCGCTCCTCTCCGCTCTTCTCCCGCTCTTCTCACTCTTCTCTCCGCTCTCTCTCCCGCTCCTCTCCCGCTCCTCTCCCGCTCCTCTCTCCGCTTCTCCGCTCTTCTCCGCTCTTCTCCTGCTCCTCTCCCGCTCCTCTCCGCTCCTCTCCGCTCCTCTCTCCTGCTCTTCTCCGCTCCTCTCCTGCTCTCTCCGCTCCTCTTTCTCCCGCTCCTCTCCCGCTCCTCTCTCCCGCTCTTCTCCCGCTCTCTCTCTCGCTCTTCTCCTGCTCTTCTCCCGCTCTCTCTCCCGTTCTTCTCCTGCTCTTCTCCCGCTCCTCTCCCGCTCTTCTCCCGCTCCTCTCTCTCCTCTCTTGCTCTTCTCCTGCTCTCTCTCCTGCTCCTCTCTTCTCTGCTCTCTCCTGCTCTCTCTCTGCTCTCCTGCTCTTCTCCCGCTCCTTCTCCGCTCTTCTCCCGCTCTCTCCTGCTCCTCTCTTGCTCTTCTCCTGCTCTTCTCCTGCTCCTCTCCTGCTCTCACCTGCCTCTTCACCTGCTCTTCTCCTGCTCTTCTCCTGCTCTTCTCCCGCTCTTCTCTCTCGCTCTTCCCGCTCTTTCTCGCTCTTTCTCCTGCTCTCTGCTCTCTCCGCCGCTCCTCTCCCGCTCTCTCCGCTCTCTCCTGCTCCTCTCTGCTCTTCTCCCTGCTCTTCTCCTGCTCTTCTCCTGCTCTTCTCCGCTCTTCTCCCGCTCTTCTCTCGCTCTTCTCTCTTCTTCTCCCTTCTCCGCTCCTCTCCCGCTCTTCTCCCGCTCCTCTCCTGCTCCTCTCTTGCTCTTCTCCTGCTCTTCTCCTGCTCCTCTCCTGCTCCTCTCCCGCTCTTCTCCCGCTCCTCTCCTGCTCTTTTTCTGCTCTTCTCCTGCTCTTCTCCCGCTCTTCTTCTTTGGTATATGTTGGCCTTAGTGTGACACTGTATGTGACTATGACACCACCTTTTATTCCATGAAAACAGTGAAAATAGTTGGAGTAACTTACCTTATTAATGTTTATTAAAAATAGCACAGCGGCGTCGCCATAAGAAAGAAGGACCAAAGTCTGTGGTGAGAGTCTGAGTTAGAATATAAAGAAAAATCGAAGTAAAATGCTAACTTTTACAGTGTTTTTGCAGAACAGCCTCGAAATGTTAACATTTTATTATAATTAATACAAAGCAAAAGGGGAGGACAGGCAGCAGTTGAAATATACAGATGGACATAGGGGGCGCTGTAGAGTATTGCTCATGGACACGTATCATATTGTTGTTGCAGTGCATTATACCTGGAGCCAGAATGTCCTCCACAATGCCCCCTGCTGCTGACTACAGTTAAAAACACGTGCTGATTCATATCATGGGCATCTTTATTACCATAACACACAACAGGCACAATAGCGCCCCCCGTCCCCTGAGTTGCCTGGTGATCTGTATTCCCATACCAACATATCAATACTTCAAAGGGACATACTATGTCAAATGGACTTTTATGAGTTACAACGCCGATCTCTGGACATTAGTTTCATTCCTGCAGGTTTGAGTAATGACCTGCATTCAACACTAGAGGGCTCAGAACATGGTAAGGTTTCATAATAAGTACGCAGACAATAACATGTCTTTATTCATATTTTATATTAAAAGTCAGGCCTTTTAATGACAGCTGCTTTAGGGGCTGATTACTGTATTTTTGTTGTATGTGTATTGCTCACTGTAAGCCCTGTCTTTCAGTACTATTTTATTCTGTGTTTTTGTGGAGCCCGTTGTGACTTCAGTTTGTGAAAGCCACAAATAAAATGTACTTACTATGTCTTCCTTAATATCTCATTAGTTTGAAATTCAATATTGCAATACTTGCTATTGTATTACTTGGTATTGGAACAAAAATCCCGGATATTGTCCATCATTATAGCCTTCTGTATTTGACCTTAATTTACATTTTATGAAAAAAGGTTTCATCATATTTGTTGGAGAGATGACTCCGGACTGTTTGGATTCTTTAGACATCATTCATTAGCGCCCATTCTTTAGTTCTTGTTATTGGTGCTTCCAACGGCGGCTGGCATCCATAGTGCCACATCACCGCCCCCCATAGTGCCACATCACCGCCCCCATAGGCCACATCACGCCCCCCATAGTGCCACATCACCGCCCATGATAGTGCCACATCACCGCCCCCCATAGTGCCACATCACCGCCCCCCATAGTGCCACATCACCGCAACACTAGCGCAACGCACCCAACTCCACAATCTTCCAATCAACCCTGTGTTACGTAACCATAGCACCACATGATCCTTCTGACTGGACTGTGAGAAGATTCCGCAGATTGAATTCCTGCCTATAAGTCTGAAACCATAAAGACAGGTCAGTTCTTTCTCTTTCATACGCCGAACATGCTCAACAGTTTCTGGTTCTCGACAGCGATTACACAAACCGGTAGGACGTTTGCCTATCCTACTCAGCGAGCAATTGAGTCCAGCGTGGCCCATTCTCTGGTGATCTCGGGCTCGCACCGCGGCTGAAATACCTCATCTTCAGAGCACATGCGATGTCATAAAGCATCGGGATGTCACAAGGCACGCGATCATGCCAAGGCTGGAGCCCCCCCTACTGGATGCTCCGCTAACTACAAGCGCATGTGGGAAACAGACTCTACAATAGTGTTTTAGAACCATTTGCAGTTGCCAAACCAGATAAGGTTTAATTCATATTTAAAAAAAATTTCATGTGCACATTTTAATGTTTCATTTTATTGCACTGGTGACTGTGTTAAATTGTATTAGAGAAATACATCTTAATGTCGTGAGTGTGGGGAAAAGCACATCAAAAGTAAATAAGCAGCAGTACTCACAGACTCGTCCGCAGCCCACCACACTGCACAGGTCGGATCAGTACAGTAGAGATCAGGAAAAAGCTCTTCTATGTCTCTTCCAAACGAATCCACATTGTTCATTATGCCAAAATCTGTTAACGGCGTGGAAATCTCCAAACAGTCTCCTGAGGCCGAGTCGTGACGTGCATAAAAACAGACCGTCGTCCCAGAGCTGTCCTGCTGCACCTGCAAACACAAGGAAAGACTTACTGCTTTATTTCATTCTTAGTTTTGCTTAAATAAACCAATACATTAAAAGATATGTGATGGCCAGTGCGTTACTGATGATCACTTTATGCATGGGAGTTCTGTAATTATAACGTCATGAATAATTCCACAGAATATTACAATTCTTCAGTTGATGTATCCTTTCATGTAAGCAGGAGGTCCCATTGACATTCAGAATATCTTTATGGACAAAGCAGCAGCCACAAAATCAATACCACAGAAAATCACTGAACATTACATGATAAAAAGAGCTCTCTCAAGAAAAGACCCCCTTTCACCTGCTCTTTTGGATCTTTAAACATTGATTATGGCTGATATGCAGATGAAATCTGGTGTGTGCATGGCAAAGCTCGACGGATGGAAGTAAATCTGAACTTTGAATGGTATTTTTTATATGTCATGCTTTCATTCACAGCGAGCATTAACATGTTACATTTGAAACCAAACGTATACACTTGTTTATTGCCATGTTGAAATGCCTTTTGTCATTGTAGACAGAGAGTACGTGTCACGTGCAGGGACAACTGTCATTCTTATCTTTTTACACTTTACAGTTTGTTTTGAACTGAATAATATCAACATTTCTACTTACAAAAAACGACTCATATTT
This sequence comes from Chaenogobius annularis, assembly GCA_015082035.1. Taxonomy (NCBI): domain Eukaryota; kingdom Metazoa; phylum Chordata; class Actinopteri; order Gobiiformes; family Gobiidae; genus Chaenogobius; species Chaenogobius annularis. Next base: position 889,018 of record BJKM01000172.1, on the reverse strand, counting down.
TGTTCCATATATAGTGAGAGGACACGATGTTATGTTGCCCTCCTGTTTGTCATATAATTCTGCAAAACACAAACACAAAGCCTGTTACACATTACTATTCTGAAGATCGTTTCAGCGTTTTTATTGTTTAAAAATCCCGCACATTTTCACCCTTGAACAATGTCTTTCAGTGGAAATCTGTCAGAATTGTGTGTTTTCACCCTTCAGAACACCGAGTCCTTCATTACGAGTAGTACTCAGATTACTTTTACTGAGTAACAAGTAACTGGACGTGTGGAGACAGACATCTAAAGGCCAAATATTTAACAAAAGTACATTTGGGCCGTTTTACACATACAATGCCTTCTTTCTGCATGAAAATATGACATGAATAAGTTGAAATAAATTTTTTCCAACTCACTGGTGTCTCGCCTTAGCTCAGCGTGTGTATTGTACAAATGTGCGACCTGAGGTGGGAAAGAGAAGCAACAAACTGGACTCAAGTAAGAGTCACGTCACATCTCGGGCGAAGCCTCAAAACATTTGGATGTGCCCAAATACTTGTAACTTGTAATATTGTAACACAGCTTCTGTGTCAGTGGTTCCTGGAGGTCCCTCTGCTGCCTCCCTGGGCTCCGGCCCCGCTCTCAGCTAGAGCGCCCCCTGTCTGTGAACTGGAGCCTCACAATTGGGGAATGTTCAGAGTCCAGACTACTCTCTCTTTCTCTCTGCGCACAGAGCACGCACAGAGCACGCACAGAGCACGCACAGAACACGCACAGAGCACGCACAGAACACGCACAGAGCACGCACAGAGCACGCACAGAACACGCACAGAGCACGCACCGAGCACGCCACAGAGCACGCACCAGAACACCGCAGCAGAGCAAGACGCACAGAGCACGACGCACAGAGCACGCACAAGCACGCACAGAACACAGAACACGCACAGAGCACGCACAGAGCACAGCACAGAGCACGCACAGAGCACGCACAGAGCACGCACAGAGCACGCACAGAGCACGCACAGAGCACGCACGCACAGAGCACGCACAGAACACGCACAGAGCACGCACAAGAGCACGCACAGAGCAAGCACAGAATCGCACAGAACCCACACAGAGCACGCACAGAATCGCACAGAACCCACACAGAGCACGCACAGAATCGCACAGAACCCGCACAGAACACACAACAATGAAGGTGTTATAGTCCGACTGTAGAAGGAACAAAAATACTCTTGTGGTGAAAACAGCGTCTGAACCAGGGTTTGATCCAAAGACCTCATTGTTCTGACATCAGATGCTAAACAATTAAATATTTGTGTTACATAAATGATTTGTGTGATATATCATACACAATTGTGTCTTTATGATGGTGAAATAAGTTTAAAACTTTGATGATTTTGTTCATATTTTCACCACAAAGATTTATTTAGATTCTTCAAACATTCTGAACTGTTTTGCCACTGAAGTGAATAGTTATACTGTTTTGTCAGATCTATGAAAAGATTCTGAAAATGGGAAATGCTAAACGATTGAAAAAAACTGTAATAGTGATGTTTTTGTGGACTGGGCAACAGCGAATTGGGGAGGAAAATACGACAAAGACACGGATGAGCTTCACGAGCGGTGAGTTATAAAGTAAATTTGTCCTGTTATTTGAGTGGTTTGGTTTGGAGAAGCTCTTGAAGGTCACAGGGTTTGGCTGGTCTGAAGAGGGGAGGGATTCTTTACATACCTTTCTGAGAAGATTTACATGTTCAGTGGCTTTGATATGCCTTGAGCATGGCATGAGAGCGGGTAACAATATGTGAGGAATGTTCAGGTTAAAAACAAGTTTGGCAACCGTGAGAAATATGAATTGCAATGTTATTGTTACTGTAATGCTATTCTTTAAGATAACATAAGTGAAGCAGAGAACCTGGGGCAGATTCTGCTGCTGGGCTGGGCTTTCACCCAGTCGCTGAAACTCAAGCTATAATTGTCTTCATAGGCACCATCAGGAATGTTCTGAGAAGCACTGTATGTACGAATTCTCTGCTACTTTATCATCATTATATCACGTTACTCCGCCCTGAGAATGAGGGAAAAGTCTGGCAGCTAAAATATGCTATAAAGCATATTGATTTATGTAAAATAGCCAATGTTCATGTGACCAACAATTCAACAATGCTGGGGGCCCGAAAACGGCTTTTTAGTCTGTGTAGAATTTATTTTCTCTTGAGGCCGGCAGCCTATGTTCACTAATACAGCCGGAAGAAGGATTACATCATATGGCGACGCCCGGGCGGGCTTCTGGAAAATAGAGAGGTCATCTTATTCAGTAAAGGACCGATATTAGACAGTTGGGGCACACTTGTTGGGAGATGGATAGTAGAAGGTGGCAAATTGTTCATTGTGACTCTAAAGCTCCTGCCAGTCCGACAAGTCCTCCACCACTGAAGCACAGTCTAATCTGTTGCTCCAAACAAGATCCATATTGCATGTAAATGTCCAAATCCATCCACCAGTGCACTCAGAAAAGTATAGCTACATATATCCATGCAACCTGGCTCTGCACTTCAGTCAAACACTTTTAGGAAGAGGTCACACTATCACTATCCACTATAGTGGGCTGCCACATCCCATTATCCCCCTCTCTCTACACTCCTCACAGCTCTGTACAATCGCCAAGAAAACTATCCTCATGAACTGGAAAACCCGCAATAGCATACACATCAACCACTAGAAAAATCTTGGAATGGAATATACACCTACCCCCTATAATCACTCATCTGAAACCGATTTCCCCCACCCAACGCTCTCTGACCCATTACAACTCTGACTCCCTTCTCTTCTTCCTCCATCTTCCACTCTTCCACATGTTTCAGTCGTCTATCAACTTTATGTATTTGTCTGTGAGCCAGCTCCTACACAACCACACAACCACCACCCTGCCAAACAACCACACATACATGTATATTTGCTGTTGTTATTGTCATCGTTATCATTGTTGCTGTTGTTAGTACTATTATCACTGTTATCATTTATATCACTACTGTCGTTGTCGCAACCGTTGTCCTGAAAATACTAATACCCCCCATCATTTCCTGTGTTTTTAATGCACCAAACCACAAACAAGCTGGCAGGACCGACGAGAGGTGGTTTGCTTGGGACAGCATCTCAGTCCCAAGTGGAGACGTTCGTAGAATGTCCTCTTTCTTTTAATGAAGGACGGGAAAAATAGAAAGAAAAAGAATTTAAAAAATAGAAGGGGCAGAAATGATGCGGGGAGAGATTATCAGACATATATGTACTGTATGTATGTGTATATATGTGTATAGCTATATCTTTTATATATATATATGCAATGTATATATATGACTGTACTTCCTGCTTCCGAAGAGTGCAGACGCTTTCCCTGCTTGCTTCAGCTATAGTTGCTTTCCTTATTTATTTTGCTTTTTAAATCAGTTTTTGTCTTCCAAACATTTTTTATCATGACTTTTTAAGTAAACCAAGTTTTAATCAACAAATCTGACACCAGCGACATGTCCGTGAGAAGAGAAACAAACTCCTGTAAACGCTGTTGGAAATTTCAACAAGAAATTCATGAGCTAGCTTCATGAGCACGGATATTTGCTTTGGAATCTGAAAAAAGGACTGCACGATACAATCCCTGTGTCATCCAGTGGTAAGAAGTCCACATTTTTTACAAGAAAAACAGCCACTTTCAACCTAAACCGGAGTGACTCTGTTTCGTTCCCAAACTTGTCTAAAGACCAGAAAAACAAAGTCGCGGTTCGATGCCTAAGCGATACAAAGATTAATGTAACGCCACCTAAAATACAGCTTACAAACAGATTTTTACCACTTTCAAAAATGGGAGACATGACGTGCAGACAGAGACAGAGAGAGAATCTGTGCCTAACGTCAAGGTCGTCTTGATTGGGGATGGTGCGATAAGTCACGTGATGCATGAAAAAATCAAAACACATTCTTTTCCCAGCGCCACAGTCACTGAGATTACGTCACGTATTTCTAATGTTTTGGCCAAACATAAAGGAGTTAAACAGCTGATTGTGCACGTGGGCGCAGTGGACACACGACGCGAAGAGACTGAAGTTTTGAAGAGAGACTTCTTGGAGTTATTCGACGTGCTTGATAAAATGGAATAAAAACATTCATTAGTGGACCTCTTCCAAACATCGACAGGAAGATAAACAAGTTTAGCCGGCTGCTTCAGCTGAACACATGGCTGTCCAAAGAGTGTGCAACAAGAGGATTGCACTACAATTGAGAACTTCTATCTATTCTGGAAACGAGAGGACCTGTTTAAGAGAAATGGTCCACACCTCTGCAGAGGTGGAGTGAGGGTGCTGACAGAGAACCTCCTCCACGCTCCACGTTCTGAGCATTGGAGAGAAGAGAGGAATGAGAGAAGAATTCCTGCCCCATCAGCCAGAGACCGAGCCAATGTTTCAACATCAGCAGCACCACAACCACAACCTCCACCAAAGGATTTATTAGCAGCCTGCTCCACCACCACCAGCAAAGAATTCAACTCCAGCTGCTCCACGATCACCTCCACCGCCTCCAGCAAAGGACTCATCTGCAGCAGCACCACAACAATCTTCACCATGGCTAGCGCAGGAGTCATTTCAGTTCTTTCCTGCACGGTCCTCATCAAAGGCCTTGGACCCATCTGTGGCGGGCCTGGCAGTATCCCGCCCATCGCCCCTGCCCTCAGAGCAGCCCTGGATCCCCCCTGCAACATCTACTCCCACTACAGATTCCTCACTCTCCTTTCCATCTCCACCCTCACCCAGGGGCCTTCCCAGCCATCTTGAATATCTGATCAAATCAGGCATTAAGATGGCTCCACTCACGCCTAATAAGCAAGATCAAGAGTTCTGATGTCAACGATGATGAAGCTCTCCCCTGACTGTTGCTACACAGACAAGAATCGCCCCACCTAAACCTCGCCTTTCACCTGGTCCCAAACTCTCACTGGCTCCCGCTACACCACCAAAAGCCCCCCCACCTATCCCCCCTCGCCTTTCACCTGGTATCTCCCATAGCTAGGATGCACTGGGTCTCAGCGTTGCCGGGACTTATAGTCATATTAAAAATCAAAACAACCCGGCCCTGTGTAAAAACAGCCTCCCCTAGTGCTATTTCTGTAGTAACATCACACAGATGGGAAAACAAAATGCGAGTCAGACTGCCCAATCTGAGAAATTTGATTCATATTCCCTGTAAAAAGATAACGCCCAGTCTCACTGAAACTAGTCTGAAACTTGCTGTGCTAAATGTCAGATCCTTATGTAACAAATCATTCTTAATTAATAATTTTATTTTTTCTTATAATCTTGATTTTATGTTTTTAACTGAAACATGGTTTGACAAAAACACAGGAAATTTAGTTCTAATAGAATCTGCTCCACCCAACTTTATGTTTGAATCTGAAACACGAGAAAACAAAAAGGGAGGAGGTGTGTGTGCTTTTGTTAGAGATGAAATAGTTACCCACAGGTTGTCCTTTGGGGTATTTTCAACATTTGAGTACGTATCCTTTAAAATTTAGCTAAAACAGTCTCCATCCATTCTCTTTATTGTTTTATACAAGCCTCCTCAGCACTGCAAAAGTTTTATTGATGATTTTACTGAGATGCTTTCAGTTGTATGCACAGACTTTGATGGTTTGGTCATAACAGGTGATTTCAATGTTCATGTTGATAATATCTGTGACAGAAACGCTAAAGAGCTTCATGCTGTCCTTGAAACTTTCGGTCTTACTCAGCGCGTGAGTGTCCCCACCCACAGCAGAGGGCACACTCTAGATCTTCAAATTACAAAAGGGGTTAATATTTCAAACGTCAATGTTGTTGATGTTGCTCTGTCTGATCATTTCTGTGTCTTCTTTGACCTGTCTGTTTTTCCAAAACCACCAGCTGGTCCTGCAGTTGTCCGGAGGAGACACATAAATGACAGCACGGGAAAACTGTTTATGGAAATGATTAACTTTGAAAATGTCTCATGTTCTAATGTAAATGATTTGTTGAACTCTGTTACATCTAGTGTTTTGAATGTTCTCGACACCATTGCCCCTATGAAGGCTAAAATTGTTAAAAATAAGCAGAAGGTGCCATGGAGAAATGATGATTCGGTCAGGGCACAGAAAAGGGAGTGCCGCCGGGCCGAACGAAAATGGCGCAAGTTGAAGCTCCAGGTTCAGAAAGAGATTTACAGTGAGAAGTTGTACATGTACAACCTCATTTTATGTAGAACTAGGGAAGGATATTTTTCTGAAATAATTGGAAGCTGCAGTAACAACTCGCGTGTCCTGTTTGCCACAGTAAACAGATTAACAAACCCTCCAGCTCAGCTGCCGTTAGAACTCATTTCCACGTCCAAGTTTAATGAGTTTGCATTATTCTTTAATGACAAAGTTCAGGGCATTAAAAATGCTATAAGTTCTACAATGCAAAAATAACCCTCAAACCACCTACACACTTAGATCTGACTCACTTTGCACCTGTAACTGACAAAACTGTCCAAGAGATCATCACCAGCCTGAGTTCATCTACATGCTGCCTCCATGTGTTACCCACCAGATTTCTAAAGTCTGTGCTGAACAGTTTGTTAGCACCACTCACTCACTCAAATAGTTTTACATGTCGCTTCAATCTGGAACATTCCCAATTTCTTTGAAAACTGCGGTCATAAAGCCTCTCCTAAAGAAGAGCAGTCTTGATGCCGCAGTACTGAGTAATTACCGGCCCATCTCTAATCCGCCATTTTGGGGCAAAGTCCTTGAAAAGGTTGTTTACCAACAGCTCACTGACTTCCTCTTAATAAACAACTCATTTGATGTTTTCCAGTCAGGTTTTAGACCTCATCACAGCACTGAGACTGCTCTTGTCAAGGTGACAAATGGCATCCACCTGAACACTGACGCGGGCAAAGCCTCAGTCTTAATTCTGTTAGATCTGAGTGCTGCTTTTGACACTGTCGATCATGGGATACTTTTACAGAGACTAGAGGACTGGGTGGGCATCACTGGCACTGCGCTAAACTGGTTAAAGTCCTATCTGGAAGACAGGAAATTCTTTATCGAAATTGGTAACTGTGTCTCAGACCCGATGCCCCTGACCTGTGGGGTGTCCCAAGGGTCAATCCTGGGACCCCTTCTGTTCAACCTCTACATGCTGCCCTTAGGTCAGTTGATACGCAGCGAGAATGTGTCCTATCACAATTATGCAGACGACACTCAAATCTATGTTTCACTGACGGCAGGTGAATATGGACCAGTGGATTCACTCTGTCACTGCATCCAACAGATCAGTGTGTGGATGCAAAACAACTTCCTCCAGCTGAACTCAGACAAGACTGAAATCATCGTCTTTGGCCCAAAGAAGTGAAGAGAAAGTGTTAACAGTCACCTCCAGAGTCTCGCTCTAAAACCTACAAATCAAGTTAGAAATCTGGGGGTAATAATGGACTCAGACTTGAATTTTAACAGCCACGTCAGATCAATAACACATCAGCAGCTTTTTACCATCTAAAAAACATTGCTAAAATCAAAAGTATAGTGTCTAAACCAGACCTGGAGAGACTTATTCCATGCGTTTGTCTCTAGTAGATTAGACTACTGTAACGGCCTGCTCACTGGCCTCTCCAAACGAGCTGTAAAACAGCTGCAGTACATCCAGAACGCTGCTGCTCGGGTCCTGACTAGAACCAGGAAGTACGATCACATTAGTCCTGTGCTCAGGTCTCTGCACTGCCCCTGTGGCTCAGAGAATAGACTTCAAAGCAGCTCTGCTTGTATACAAGTCTCTCCATGGCCTAGCACCAAAGTACATCTTGGACATGTTAGTGCCATATGAACCATCTCGGACTCTGAGGACCTCAGGGACCGGCCTCCTGCTGGTGCCCAGAGTCAGGACTAAACATGGGGAATCTGCGTTTCAGTTTTTATGCAGGTAAAATCTGGAACAGTCTTCCTGAGGATGTGAGACAGGCCGCTACTCTGGCAATGTTCAAATCTAAACTAAAAACTGTTTTGTTTGGCTGTGCATATGACTGAAATGATTTTCTTTGCACTCTTCTCTTTTATGTCTTGAACTATTATTTTGTGATTTCGCCTGCCGTTTGTGATTTCTGCCATGTCTTTGTGATTTTAATGCATTTTTTCCTGTTGTGTGAAGCACTTTGAATTGCCTTGTGTACGAATTGTGCTCTACAAATAAACTTGCCTTGCCTTGCCTATGACAATGGGTAGTGGTACATAATGATCGCTATTTTAAATATGACTAAAATATGACTAAATCTACATGTACGACAATATATGGCAGCATTGTGATGATGGTAATGATGATATAACACATTTTCACTCTGTTTGAATGCATACACACGTACACTCACACGCACACACCCACACACATACATGCAAACACACACACGTACAGACACACACACAAACAGACACACACACACGCACACACACAATGACCCCGCTCTGAAGTTTCTAGACTGTTGTCCCTCTATTTGTCTAATGTATGTTTGTTGTCTGTCTTTTGCTGTTTTTGTTCTTGTTGTCCTCACCATTGTTACTGTTTTGTATTTTTGAATAAAGTTTAAAAAATGTTTTTAAACAAATATATCCATCCACTAGTTGGTGCTAGTGCTTAACTAATTCTGCCAACGGAAATGTGCAATGTTCACAGTGCGCATCAGAAAAAGTAAGGAATGCCGTACCACGCTGGACTTCTTAGGTAAAACCTCAAAAAATCCACTTGCAGCCCTCGGAAAGTGGAGCGTTAGATTTATATGTCAGGACATTTTAGTTTGTGATATTTGTGCTCTTTATTCTACTTTGTACAAGTTTAGTGTCAAGTACCATTTAACTAGCATATGTGCTGTTAGCATTCTCAGTTTGCTAGGCTAATGTATGTTTCCTTTATTCTTTCCCGTGTTTTCATTGATGGTGCGTTGATGGTGCGTTGACTACCAATGATGCCGTTTGGTGCAATAAAGAAAATGTTTGGAAAGACACTTGGCCTCAATCAGTAAACTTGAACCCGTCGAAACACTCCAAGCCAAGTAAAGTAGTCAGCAGAAGAGAACAGACTTAATTCACAAAAGCACACAATTAGCCTTTAGTGCAACTTATGTATTTATTTAAAACAAGAACAGTGCACAGATAACATTAGTCTCAAAGAGAAGAGATGCTAGATTTAGCTAATAGCTACATTCCATCTGTAGTCCTTGGGCAGGTTTAACGTAAGAAAAATGACAATAAAAACACCCCAATTTATACAACAACACCCCCTCCATACATACACTATATATGGAAACAAACTACAGCAAATATCCTAAAATCAAATAATTAAATTCATATTTCATCATCAATGATAAGGCCACCTCCTAAAATACTATTGTATTTTTCATAAATCATCATTAGCAATAACGCCAAAAATACAGTTATATAATTTATCATTAACAATCCTAAAAATACAATTATGCTATTAAATTAATTAGTAAGCATTCAAAATAATGATTTAATTCATGAATATAATTATCACATAAACATACTAAAGCTTACCAAATTCATCTTTAATGTAGCGTGAGGGTCCGTGGTGATGTATTGATGACTCTCTGTAGAGGATGGAGCCTTATCATTTTAACAACAGCATATGTTCATTCTCTTTACTTCCAAGGACCCCCTCTTCCTGTTTCTTCCCGTCTGACATTTCCAACCAATCACGTCGCAGTATCACAGAACGTTGCATATGCTGCTTTTGAGAACACATTTAAACATAGTACATTGTAATGCAGATGTAATACCACATTATTATAATATCAATCATGGGTATGTACGGCAAAGCACTCTAGAACCACAACTGGCCCTTTACAGTGCGGAGCCAGTTTCTAGTTCGACATTGTGGGGTCATTCTACACTTTGAGGGCGCCAGTCAAGCATGTTTAACACGTTTGTCACACTGCAGTTTTTGTTGCCGGGATGCATAGTCTCTATTGTACGCTGCAGTTTGGAAAAGCCATTTCAAGTTTTTGAGTCCGTTTTTCTGCATTCGCCGCTGGAGAGTTTGGAGCTGAAGACACGTCGTTAGCACTACGTTGGCAGGCATTCTCACTTCAAAACCATGTATAAGGAAAAATGTAGTGAAGCCAGTTGTAGAATGAGGACAGGTATTATAGACAAGAGCTGCTTGATTCAGGCAGTTATCCCATTCACCTGGTTTCTGCAGCAGAGTTTTTGCCAGTTGGCCAATAAGAGTTCTGTAAACCTCTTAATCATGCCATCACACTGTGGATGATAAGAGCTAGTGCGTGTTTTTTACATTTGACACAGATGTTTTACCTACTCAGACTCGAGCTGGTCTGTATGTAACACTTGGGGAATACCATGTTCATATATATATATAGTTCTCAAATAAACACTTTGCAACTGTGATCGGTTGTTGATCTGGCATAGCATAAAGATTAACATATTTGGGGAAAAAATCCTGAGCAAACAATACATACCTGTTGCCACAACTAGTGATAGGGAGTTCAAGTATGTCGGCAGCCACTTTCTGAAATGGCTCAGTGGCAACAATAGTTCTCATTGGAGCCCTTTGCTGGGGCACAGGACTACGTCTGGCATCACATGGAATACATTTGTTACACCAATTCTTAATATCCATAGACATAAAATGCAAATAACATAACTGGCCCTGGAGGTTCGGCCTGGTGGGCAGGGCCTACACTGAACAGAATAAATATCTGAGTTCCCAGACTCGATCTGCAGATTGAGAATAACACTTGGATGGAGTGGAAACATCTTGTTTTTCTAAAGACAGTGTCCAGACGACTACAACTGAATCTTGATGTACAATTTACAAATAGTTTTTTATATTACATTTGAGATATTGACCTCTGCTGTTTACTAACAAAAACACAACACACTAATTACTGTGAAGCACATGCATTGTGAGCTAACAGTGATGTCACAGCTTACTTATTGTAAGTAACAATTTATGGCATTTTATTTTACAACATGCTCCCCTTCTTAATACAGTTTAGAATGTTCTTCTCAATCTCACTTTAACTAGACACATTTTAAAATAATTAAATACATAAAAAATAAATACATAAATAATCCAACTGAAATAGCAACAAACTTCATACCTTTAAAGGGTTTGACTTCTTCTGCAACTGAAAAATAAAAAAATGTGTTAATATGTATGTAAGATAAGAGACATATTACGTATTATGAAGATGAGCAGAGGGACAGGACAGGGCTGCCCCATGTCACCTTTACTATTCATTATGAACAGTAACAATTGATTCATGGATAAAAGTTGTATGGACATTTACTGAAAGAACTAAGTATCTTACCTTTCCCAACCGTTATAATGACACAACAGAGCTCTGAAGAAAACGTGGCTGTGCTAAAAAGTAAACACATACATTATATCTGTTAGCTAGTTATGTAGCTGTAGTGATTTATTATTAGGCAGTGCTTCAAAACTGGTGTTACTTCAGGAATGTGGTCCCACTTTAAAGCGATCATTAACATTTGTGAACCAAAAATAAATTCAGTATTCACCTTATTCCAGAAGCCTGCCCATTAGTTAAAATAGGGCTGCTGACCTCGAGAGAAAATCATTTCTACACAGACTAAAAAGCCGTTTTCGGGCAGCCCAGGGAATCGATGCATTGTTGACCTGTTGGTCACATGAATATTGGATATTTTACACAAATCAACTCATCTACTTTATAGCATAGTTTAGCAACGAGACTTTTCCCTTGTTCTACATTTAAACCAACGGAGTTCCCACTGGATCGGAAGTGGCGATCACGTGGGAAAAAAGAGGGAAAAGTGGGCGGGGCGGAAAAAGGTCAATAAGAAAAACATTTTGCAGTTTTATGGTATGCTTTCAATCAAATGACCCAGTATCAGAAACAAAAAAAACAAAGCATATTACAGTAAAAATAAATTAAAGGCACCTGCTAAAAATGTGTTCTGCGACCCATTTTAAGGTCCCAACTCACTAGTTGAGTCGCACTGCTGTAAAGGCACTGACTTGAGAATGGCCAGGGCGCTGAAGCACACTGGGCGGCTCTGTCCATCCTCTGCGTCGACTGGAGTCCAGCGCAGAACGTACCGTCCTCCAGAGCCTGACTCACTCATCCTGGAGGGGCCACTGATCAGCAGCTCCGAAACCCTCAACGAACCAGAGCTACCATTCTATTTCATTACTTCCAAACAGCACACCATATAGGAAGCCATTCAGCCCAATGTGAGTGGGTTTTGCAGGTTTGAAGAGCCACTGCTCGTGTTAACCAGGCCCAACCGTATAGCTCTTGATTTCTGATGAGATGACATTCTCAAGGTGGTTATAATATGTGAATGTGAATATGAAAATGTATTAAATTGTTTCATAAGATTGCTGACTGTATCCAGGAGAGGTTCAAACCCAGAGACACTCAATATAACATAAGAACAACTGGTGCCTATCAAACAAAGCAAAAAAAACAACCCTGTATGGAATAGTCTGGATGACAGATTAAAATGTACATCAATAATTGTGTAAAAAAAGAACAAGAAAAAATACAAATCTAATGCTAGGTATTCATTCAATTCAATTAGAGCATACAAAGACACTCACAGAAGCTAATGCTGGTATGATGATTGATCGCAGTAAGGCAAGGCAAGGCAAGTTTATTTGTAGAGCACAATTCATACACAAGGCAATTCAAAGTGCTTCACACAACAGGAAAAATGCATTAAAATCACAAAGATATGGCAGAAATCACAAAATAATAGTTCAAGACATAAAAGAGAAGAGTGCAAAGAAAAGCATTTCAGTCATATGCACAGCCAAACAAAGATCTTGAACATTGCCAGAGTGCGGCAGTAGAATCAGAATCAGAATCAGAATCAGAAAGAGTTTATTGCCATTGTCAATGAACAAAATTCAAAAACGTAGGAACTTGTCTCGGCCTTAAGGTGCAACATAAAACACTGAGTAATAATAAAACAACATATATTCAATCAAAAAAGGGCATGCATTAGGAAACAATTTAAAATTACTGTACAATAAAAATAAAAATAGGCATTTCTATGTACACAACATTACAGTTAGATTACAGTTTTGAGTGCAGAAAGTGACAGTGCAGTGAGTGGTTGAATAGTTGCAGTTAAAGTGACAGGTGTTTTGAAGTGTTCATGAGTCCAACGGCAGAGGGAAAGAAACTATTCTTGTGGGGGGGAGGTTCTGGTCCGGATGGACCGTAGCCTCCTGCCTGAGGGGAGTGGTTCAAACAGACCATGTCCAGGGTGAGAAGGGTCAGCTGTGATCCGACCTGCTCGTCCCAGAGCCCTGGAGACGTACAGGTCCTGCAGAGATGGAAGTCTGCAGCCGATCACCTTCTCAGCAGAACGCACAATGCGCTGTAGTCTCTGTTTGTCCCTGGCTGTGGTCTCAGCGTACCACCAGGTGATGGAGGAGGTGAGGATGGACTCATGATGGCCGTGTAGAACTGCACCATCATCTGCACTGGAGCTTGGTCTTTTCAGCTGCCGCAGACTACACACACTTTACAAAGATGCTTTGGTCTGGAATCATATAATATTTCTCCGATTTCAAAGGGCGTGACTGAGAGGTAGATCGACCATTCAGGAAAAAAGCATGGTCTGTTTGCATCTAAACAAACAAAATGGTGGGTTATGAGGATAAAATAAACAAAAATCACTGAGAACCGGTACAGCTGTCTGCTGGGTCAACAAGCAATGAACTAACTCTGTAAATCTGATTTAAATAAATTATATTTTTGGTTCTGAATGAATTTTAGAGGAGACATCTTCAGCATTTAAGAGAGCGTTTCTACAGGCAGGAGGCTACCCGGACCAGAACCTCCCGCCACAAGAATAGTTTCTTTCCCTCTGCCGTTGGACTCATGAACACTTCTAAACACCTGCCACTTTAACTGCAACTATTCATCACTCACTGCACTGCCACTTTCTGCACTCAAAACTGTAAATCTAACTGTAACTCTTGTGTACCTAGTAATGCCTATTTTTATTTGTATTTTATAGTAATTTTAAAATTGTTTCTTAATGCATGCCCTTTTTGATTGAATATATGTTATTTTATTATTGCTCAGTGTTTTATGTTGCACCTTCATGCCGAGACGAGTTCCTATGTTGTGAATTTTGTTCATTGACAATGGCAATAAACTCTTTCTGATTCTGATTCTGATTCTGATCAAGCTAACCCAAGATAATGAAGGAAATCTACTTTGATTTCATGGTCCTCCAAAGTTTACAACGTCCTTCAATGTAAAGGTTATGTAAAGGGTAACACACTAACATCTTCGTGAGTTTATTATTCAGAAACAGAGCCGTCCAAATGTGTCTCCAGACTGTAATAAGTCATGACCCTCGCCTGGTACTCCCCCGGTGCCTACTGCATCTCAGAGTCACTTCAGGTTCACCTAGAAGGAAATCTTTGCATTTGATTTTAATATATTCAAAGACATTTTGTGGAAATGTCTAACTAAATACTTAATTTGTAGATTTGTAGACGAACTAGCAATAGTGTAGCCAATATTACAGACCTGGTTTGGCCATACTTTGGACCTTTGGATAGAATAGTAAATTTTTAGAACTGATATCGATCTGGCGGTACCTGGAAGCAGAGATGGGAGTAAGTCACCTATGTGTAAGCCACAAGTAAGTCTCAAGTCAACTGGTCATGTGGGTGAAGTAAGTCAAATTGAGTTGTCGCTCTTTGTCAAGTCAAGGCACTGCTTTTAGTCCCCTCAAGTCATCATGCAAGCGAGTGTTGCCCACCTGCAAATCTTTGTCTATGTTTAGGGCCACATATAATAATAATAATAATAATAATAATAATAATAATAATAATAATAATAATAATAATAATAATAATAATGCAAAATAAATACAAATAAAATATAATAATAAATAATAAATAATAAATAATAAATAATACATAATAAATAATAAATAATAAATAATAAAGAAAAAAGAAAAAAGAAGAAGAATTTAATTTAATGTATGTAGTAGGTCTGTTAATTGCCAAACAAATCCCATTTGCTCCGTCGGGGTCCCCTGTTGGTGTCTTTTCCCCTCCTGACCTCACTTCAACTCCGCCTCGGATTAAAACCTAAAGTCAGTTCCTCCCCGCATCGACACCCGGTCCACCCCAGTCTGCTCTGCCCGGGTTCAGCGCACCCTGAAGCGGCCACAGCAGCACCAGCGCGCTCCGTTACATCCCCATAGCCGGCAGCACCAACATGCGGGATGGCGAGCGTGGAGACAGCCGCCGAACACGAACGAATCCTGCGGGAAATCGAGAGTACGGACACAAATTGCATCGGTCCCACGCTGCGGTGAGTTGCGGTTTTACAAGCGGCGGGTTGTTGCTCGTTACCCCGGGGTACGAGGCTCTGTGCGCGGCTTGCGTCAGTGGAGGGAGTCGGTTAGCGTTTAGCTTCAGGTTAGCCGATCCTAACTCTTCAAACTTTAACAATCTTTTGGCAATTATCGGAACATTAACAGCCCATTTCTGACCCACCAGCCTATGTTATACCGCCTCCTCATTTAAAACCGACTAACATTTGCATTTCAAAACATTTTTATTGTTTTCAGGAAATGCTAACTTGTTGTCCATGGGAATTTGCCAAAGTTGTGCTAATGAGCTAATGATGCTAACAGATTGGGATTCAGATCATGTTTTTGACAGGTGGATTTCCCGGCTTTTGTCTTGTTTTTATCGCGGGTTTGAACGAATTTAAACTTCAATCTGGTCTTTGTTTGAGTCAGTGCTAAAGTAAGGACAAAATTTGGTTCAAATTGACTTAGTTGCCTAAATAGTGCTCACAGAAGAATCTTAGTCAATGCACTTTTTGTAGGAAGCCAGTAGTAATTGTATTTAAACCCTTTATAACTAACTATAGAACATTACTACTATTACTACTTCTATTACTTCTACTTATGTTGCTACTACTAATATGTGAAATTGTCAAAAAATTGAAACATCTACAGAATAAAATGAAATGCGTCAAAATAATTGATTAAATCCAAGTAAGGATGTTACGATGTCAAATTGTAGTGTTACGATTATTGTGTGGAAAAAAAAAATCACGATTTAACGAATTTTCACGATTATTGAGACTGTGAACAAACAACAGTGATCGGTCTTTTATTCCTGTGGTCTGACATGTTACTGTTCCTCAAGTTTGTGACCGGTTTTATGTAAATTTACTTTCTGAAAGACAAAATAAAATCAAATATGACAAAACCGCCAGATTAAATCAAGTTATTTACATTTAGGTCTATTTTTTTGGACGATAGATTGAACTGAAAATACTTAATTTTGCTTCTAAAATTGTCATGATTATACGTTTTCGATTGTTACGATTATATTGTGACCTGAATAATCACGATTATCGATTAGCCTGATAATCTCTACTTCCAAGGAACATCTAATTGTCCGGTTTTTGGATTTATATAAAAGATTAAACTGCAAAATCATCTGATTTCTTTATCTGCATGGTTATCATTTTTAAATATCTTAAAAGTCAAGAGATAAGATAATCAGATTTTGGTGATGCATGTCTTGAACAGTAATCGTTTAGTCCTGGTCCTCGTTTGGTCCTGGTTTAGTCCTGCTTTAGTCCAGCTTTAGTCCAGCTTTAGTCCAGCTTTAGTCTAGCTTTAGTCCCGCTTTAGTCCTTGTTTAGTTTTGCTTTAGTCCCGCTTTAGTCCTTGTTTAGTCCTGGTTTAGTCCTGCTTTAGTCCTGCTTTAGTCCTCGTTTGAGCTTTAGTTCTGCTTTAGTCCTCGTTTAGTCCTGCTTTAGTCCTCGTTTAGTCCCGCTATAGTCTCGCTTTAGTCCTTGTTTAGTCCTGCTGTAGTCCTGCTGTAGTCCTGCTGTAGTCCTTGTTTAGTCCTTGTTTAGTCCTGCTTTAGTCCTCGTTTAGTCCCGCTATAGTCTCGCTTTAGTCCTTGTTTAGTCCTGCTGTAGTCCTGCTGTAGTCCTGCTGTAGTCCTGCTGTAGTCCTGCTGTAGTCCTTGTTTAGTCCTCGTTTAGTCCTGCTTTAGTCCTCGTTTAGTCCCGCTATAGTCTCGCTTTAGTCCTTGTTTAGTCCTGCTGTAGTCCTGCTGTAGTCCTGCTGTAGTCCTGCTGTAGTCCTCGTTTAGTCCTCGTTTAGTCCTCGTTTAGTCCTCGTTTAGTCCTCGTTTAGTCCTCGTTTAGTCCTCGTTTAGTCCTCGTTTAGTCCTGCTTTAGTCCTGATTTTATGGAACACAAACCAACATTGAGCAAGAGTCGGTGTAATCCCTCATTTGTCCTGCAGGAGCTTTGAACGTTTTCCATTTGTCTCCATGTTACGTTTTGCACCGTCATTCGTAAAAGGCAGTAACATAATGAGCTATAAATATCATAGTTCTTTTTTCTTTGAGTTTCCCATAACAACAAGAACAACTGTCTGCATATGGTCTGATAGATTTGAGTACTTCTGTGTTGACTTATTGCTATTTGCTCAAGGCAAACAAAAGGCCTTGATTTGTGAGGTTGTATTTCTTACTTGGGTGGACTAGGGAAAGTGGGTCAATGGCAATAATGCGTTGTCTTTTTATGGTTGCAATCACATAAAATTAATTTATGACGCAGTTTTTTCATTGATGTGTCAAACCAGCAGACATTTTTTTTTAATCCTGACCTGCATTGTCCAGACAGGAAGTAGGAAGTAGGTACTGACAATGAAAAGCTATTCTTGTGTTTATCAAAAAACGTCTGGAAATCATGCTCTCTTGTCTTGTGGCAGAGGATGTACAGTGTGTTTTAGCTAGGATCTACAAACAATATCGCACTATTTTAGCAACAAAAATAAGCTCTTTTTAGCTGAAGAAAACCGACAACGACACGTTCTATTTCTCCACAAAGCCTCAGAGTTTCCAGGCTGTCTTCAGAGCACGCCGAGTCTACTTTCGGAGCATCATCAGGCGCTAAATATATCCCTGAAGAGAGATCGCGCAAGTACTTCTTAATATTATCACGCGGCGGGAGGTGGCCGCGGCGTTAACCAGAGCTGTCAAAACTAATAATACTTTGAAAGCGTCAAGGGAAAGCCGTTGGTGTACATTTAGTCCTGAATGTCAACTTGACAGGCATCTCATACTTGGCCAAATGGCAAGTAAACCTATGTCGTTTGAAGAGTGCACAGGATTCAGCGCGCTCCACAATCCTCACTCGTTATTTGAAGGCATTTGATGACATTGACCATTTGAAAAGGCATAATCAGGTTTATCTTCTGGATAATCGAAATCAAAAAACGTTTTACCTCCTGGCATCCTGTGGTCTTGTCAGCGTATTTTCAGTACAGATGCATATTTAAATCAAATTTGAAAATGTAATACAGAACAGGTTTGAGAGCGTTTGCCAGCGTCAGACCCCGTCTGTAGTCGATTAATTGAAGCACAGAATGATCGACCAAGAATGTTTTTTGTCGACTACAACCCTATGTATATTCTTACAGAAAACATCACAGTTTATAATATTTAAACTATTTTATGCCCATGACGGCAAAAGAAACCCGTCCAAAAAATTTGCAATTTCATTACAAAACACAAGTTGCAATAATTAAATAGCACAATGAAACATTTAGTATCAATAATGAGTGATAAAAGTTACTTATTTCACTAATCGTAATAAAAAACAAAGAAAAAGTTCCCCAAAGTTCAAAGGAAACATCCACAGTAAGTATTAAGCCCCAAATACATTGTTCTTTCTCTCGTATATTGTACTTTAAGTAGATATAGGAATTATCGTGACAGGTCTGATTTGTAAGAGATCAAAAAAGAAACCAGGACATGGTTTTGCTGATATAGTGCAACATAAAACAGTGAATAATAAGAATAGTCATGGCTGCTGCAATTTATCAACTAATTGTGATTAGTTGATCATTAAAAATAATCGTATCGAATTTTGACAATAGTAATTGTCATCTGGACTATACAGAAAAAATGCAAACTAAAAGACTTTTCTTTCTTTTTTTTTTAATAACAAAGTTAGTTTAATATTCTCTATCTAGAAGCCGCCAGTGACAATATTTCTCTTGTATTTGGTTAATAATGAATTTAAAAAGTCTCAATCGAAATAAGTCAACTAATGAAAAAAAAAAAATTGCTGACTGGTCTCCAGCGTCTTGTTTGCCAAAATATGGTTTTGTCGCTTCAGTTCCAGTTACGTAAGAATGACAAATATTGCACAACAGATTTTTCAGTTAATGCACCAAGTTATAAGTCATTTCCATGGTTTAGACTTACTATTGTCAAATCAAGTCAGCCACAAATTCTTTTTTTGCGTCTTGATTAAAAGCGATGACACAAACCTCATGTTATACCAATGGGAAATTGCCAGCCCTGGTAAATTTGCACATGTTTACACTTTAACAAACTCCTCCTTGGGCGTTAGCCCAACCAACTTTAAATTTAGTGACAGACATTTTCAGGAGCAGGGCATCAAACACTAGTACATATTTGGGCATAAACATTACAGTTTCTGTACGGTTTGTCCACAAAGTTCACTGACAGAGTGGAGTTATCGATTTAAAAACCCCAACCATATCATTGAAGAGTAGACATGATTTTCTCGATCTCTTGATCTTTCGATTAGTTGCTCAGTCCGGGCTCAGTCCGGGCTCAGTCCGGGCTCAGTCCGGGCTCAGTCCGGGCTCAGTCCGGGCTCAGTCCGGGCTCAGTCCGGGCCCAGTCCAGGCCCACATGTGGTTGGTGGAGGGAGCCCCTCCCTGCTGACTCATCCTCAGTCTGAACACTGAACTGGGTTAAGAGCCTCTTACACTTCTGCAGTCACAACCTATTTTGTCTGTCAGAGCTGGCCAGGGCAGTCCAGGGTTTTCTTTAAAGTATTATATTATGTTTACCCCTGTGATGATTGTCTTTAGTCATGACCTAAATCATAGCAAAAAAAAAGCATATGTTCATTAAAAGCATAAAAATAGTGTTGAATTTGTCCTCAAAACTGTCACGTATCTCTATGATCTGACCAAATGCCTGATCCAAAGTGCACTGAGAAGACGACAAACAACACAAACATAGGATTTCATGCAAAACAGTTCTTTATACAGGAAAGGACGTACAATGAGCATCACTCCTGAATCCTTAGTGAAATCATTAGTAATCTAATACAAGTTTTGGTCAACTAATATATCATTGACTTTTTAAAAAATATTTTTTATTTATACAAGGAAGACATCAATGAGAGAAGCATAGGCACCCTGTGTCGACAAAGACAGATTATCAAAATAAAATGTAAATAAAACATACCGGTTAAATACAATATCACAGAAAAAACTGAATCAAATCATTTAAAACATGAGCACCGTCTCTGCAGGTCCAACAAGTGCCCTATATTCAAATTAAAAAAACATCTGTGGGTTGTTCAATAGATAGCGAGCAAAGTGGCTAAAAGCCTTCTTTTCCCCCGTTCTGCGTTGATGTGATGCGACTGCAAAACAAACATGTCCTGAGATCGTAATCGATGAATTCTCGATCTGATGTTCAACGTACGTGTCGAATAATCAGGCAAAAACACACCAATCAGAGCCTCGTGAGCAAACGAAATGCGGCCGAGCGTAAGAATATGTACATGTTTTGAGTCACTCGAGCCTTTGGAGAACAGCATACATTTTGTTTGACTTGAATTCCTTATATATTTTAAATGAAGACATGTTTCGTTGGATAAAGTGAAAATCCATTTGGATGTTTTGAAGCGCTTGTGCAGCAGAAGGCGCCCTCGCACACACACTGTCTGAAGACCTGCTGCGCTAATGCGAGTATAAATAATTGAAGCTCCATCTAGAACATTGTTGAACTAAGGGGAACAACATTCAAACGTGCTATGTAGGTGCATCTTTTACTGTTTTGGGTTCTTCTCATCCAAACACATTTCGTTGCATTGTTAATTTGCAGATAACAAAATGAATCTAATCTTATTTTTTTCTATCTTTTGAGATACTCGATGTTTTAATTTTGCATATCTCCAAAAAATTATCTGAAAGAACTCTTACATAAAGTCAACTTAAAAGCTCAATGAAAGGCTCATATGCAGTATTTGTATTGTAGGAAAAGATTGAGTTGCATCATCTGGACTCTGTTTTAGAAAGATAAAACATTTCGACTCTCAACTGTGGATCTAGTCTGAGAACTCAGATACTTATCCTACTCTTGAGTCAGCCCTGCCCACTGGGCGGAGCCTCCTGATAATAGCCTGTCCTCTTTATCTATTTGTATTGTTATTGGCTTTTATGCTCTTTAATGATTATGATTATTATGATTATGATTATTATTAATACAATTATTTAATTTTCCCATTTTCCCCTCAAGTCTCACGTCTGCAAAACCACATGTTTTTTTTCTGACAGAGGATCGACGTGATTCAAAAACCTTTCCCAAATAATTGACGATTTCACATGACTCGATCTTGATCTGTGCATTATTTCGATTAATTGCCTAGCCTTACGTTGAAAACCACACGACTTTCTCACTGTATGGCATTTTTCAACATGATGAATTGAGTTAGAACTCCATCTACTGGCTGCAGATGGAATAACAAAGGGGAGATGTACAAACCTAGCTTGCCTCAACATATGGTGTCACTCAGTTATAATGATCTTGATTAGCAAGTCCAGAATGATCTATCTCACAAGAAATATCACCCTAGAATTTAAATTGATTGACGCCGTAAAACAGAGACATTTGGAAGCAAGTGTTTTTCTGAGGCTCAGAGAGAGAGGACCTGCTAAACAGGGTTCATCAAACAAGCGTGACTGAAGCTAAATACTTCTCCCAGGTGTGTTTATGATGAGGAACAGCGTTAGAACATGGCTAAAAGCTTAAAGTCAACGTTGCAGTCCTAATATGCTCTTGTGTGCAAATCTTTTTTAAATAAAAAAACATACATACATACATACATACATACATACATACAAGTTCACCCATTTAAAAAGATGAGAGGTTTGTAATTGTCATCATATGTGCACATCAAGTGTGAGAGACAGAATGTAAAACTAAAAATCCAGGAACTCACGTTGTCGGTCTCTTTCTTTCTGGGCGTGGCCTCGGCGCTCTCCTGTTACGGCTCTGCTGTTTGCGTGGTGACAAAGGACCCACGCTGCGGTTTCCATTGTGGTTTGTCTTTGGGGGCATTTCCTCCAGACAGGAACAGGAAGGAGAAGCGGGAGGCAGGTGAGGAGGGGGACGGTTAAAAACGTCAGGAGAATGGTGTCGTTTCTGTGCTGTGGGCGAGCCCAGTTCACGCGCGGGTGGTGCATTCAATCAGACTTTCTACGACTTTGACTTGAACTGCGAACTGATCATTAACTGACCAACTTAAGTCGTCAAAGCGGAGTTCAAACTTTGGATGAGAAGTTTATTAGTTGGAATGCAGCTGAACGGAATAATTGTGATGAGATTATATATATATATATATATATATATATATATATATATATATATATATATATATATATATATATATATAAATATATATATAATCTCTCATAGAATATCAAAAACAAAACAAACAACTTCCTAATAATTTAATAAATAAATGAAAAACAAAGACAAAATAAATACATAATAAATACATAATACATTATAAAATACATAATACATTATATAATACATAATAAAAATACATAATCCATAATAAAAAATGCATAACAAAAATACAGAACACATAATAAAAATACAGAACACATAATAAAAATACATAACACATAATAGAAATACATAATACATAATAAAAATACATAATAAAAATACATAATATAAAAATAATAAACAATTTAAACACACACAAAAAAAAACCCTATCAAAAGAATAAATAAATCAAATAATTGTATTTAGAATAGTAGATTTAATATTCATAAATAAAGTGTATTTACAATCCTTCGCTCACCAAATGTTTGTAAATATGTTCAATAAATCGGTGTGGAAAAAGCATGACTGTGATGTTTATGGTGAGGTTTATTTTTAATGTTTGTGAACGTTCAAGGACCTTTTATAAAGATGTGTTCTGTTTGTAATAAAACAAATCTCAAATGTAATTGTGTGATTATGAAATAAAATCGAATACATATGTTTTTGATCAATTAATATAAGAATTTGAAAAATAAGTACATTTTGTATATGCCATCAAACCAGTGCCTCCTGGTGGTAGAATACGGTCATTGCCTTATTATATTTAAACCATTTATGATTCAGGAAAAATGACTTCCATGTACATTTTCAGAAGACTTTTATTGTCAACTTACGAAACGACGATGCTGACAGAAATATGTGAAATAAACAGTCAATACGTCAGTACACAGTCAGTACAATACGTCAAAATAATGCCCGTGTATGTGTCTCCCCTCAGGTCGGTGTACGATGGGCAGGAGCACGGCCTCTTCATGGAGAAACTGGACGCTCGGATCCGAAACCACGACCGAGAGATCGAGAAGATGTGTAACCACCACTTCCAGGGCTTTGTGGACTCCATCACCGAGCTGCTCAAAGTGCGGGGGGAGGCGCTCAAACTCAAGGTCGGGACGGAACTGTTACTGTGCCACCGAGAACGTCCCCGCCCCCTTTTTCCCGGGTGAAAACAAACAGCGTTAACGGATACAGATAGTTGAAATGTTATCGTTTTGCTCCAAAAGGCAACGCAATATTGCTACTGGCGACACAACAGCCACGGACAGAGAAGTGGGTGAATACATACAACGTATAATGATATCTGTTAACAATGTTTGTTTTCACTCAAAGGGGGGCGTGGCCGTAGCGCTAGCCCAAAAGTACCCGAAGGGATTGTCGAGTGCGAAGGAAACCGCGCCGCGCTCCGTTTCATTCAGATAAAAATGTAAATAAACGGGACGGACGAGCGTTCCCGACTTTACGTGAGATGAGAATAAAGAAAGAAGCGTTTGAAATTTGCGAGGCGAGTTGTTAGTTAAAACATCTTTATTTTTGCTCTCGTAAAAAATGGATGGATGTGGCGCGTGTTCACTTTAAACGCGCGGGAAAAAAACGGCGACATCACTTAACACTTAACAATAAATGCTAAATCGATAAGAAAATGCAAGTGTTTTGAAGACTTTTATGACAAAAACTGAGCAACACTTTTAAAATAGTTTGTTTTTCTAATGTGAGGGATTGGAAAATAACTATTTTTTTAGCCTCAAATTTGAATTTAGTTTCGCATAAAGTATAATATGCGGTACGGTCTGTAGATAAATGTGTTTTATATTGTGTTTGTCCAGAAAAAAAACCTAAAAACCTGGATCGTGTCTGTCATAATCTTTTGAAATAAAAGAAAACAATCGTAAATGTATTCGTTTCGATTTAAAATGCGTGAGATATTATTGGATTAGAAGTTCATATTTCTGTCTTCTCTCAAATGTTAAGTCAGTCTTCATAATAAATTGCAAATCTAATCGTAATTGCAGTAAAATCAGAATTGAAGAGCCATGCGTTGGGTCAAGATTCAGTTCTTTAGACTTATTAAAAGCGTACATTTATTAAGGTTTCAGAGCGCGTTTGAGGACTAAATGAACCCTGACCCTGCTCCCCGCTTCCCAGCGCTTGTAAGAATGTGGATTTCTGTTGGTTCGTTTGTAATTTGTGCACGTTTTGTTCGTTTTCTGCTCAGTGCCAGGTCACGGAGACCAACATGCGTCTCCAGGAAGACGGCAAAGAGGTGAGCTGCTGCCGCTTTGGCTTTATTTGTACAGGCGTCTGGAAAACGCACAAGAGTTTAGTTTATCAATAATTTAAAGGAGATTCAAAAAAAGATATATATATAATTGTGAGAATGTTAGAAGCAAAAACATTTCATTGAATTTTATAACTGTCGGAATAAAAAAAACACATAATCGTGTGAATTTTAGAAGTAAACATTGTGAGAATGTTAGAAGCAAAAAAGCATTAAACTTTTATAATGTTAAGAATAATAAAAACAGTTGTGTGAATATTACAAGTAAAACATGTCCTTTTTTTATTGAATTTTTATTATCGTTATAATAAAAAAACATCATCATGTGAATATTAGAAGTAACAATTTTTCATTTTCATTAAACTTTTATAACCAAGAGATTAAAATAATGTATAATGAACATTTTAGATGCAAAATTAAGTCCTTGTCATTATATTTTTATGACTCTTAGAATAAAAAAACATATTGTGTGAATATTAGAAGCAAAAATGTGTTATTTTCATTAAACTTTTATAACTGAGAATTAAAAAACACATATAATCATGAACATTTTA
The DNA here is from genome assembly GCA_015082035.1 of Chaenogobius annularis. NCBI lineage: Eukaryota > Metazoa > Chordata > Actinopteri > Gobiiformes > Gobiidae > Chaenogobius > Chaenogobius annularis. The sequence continues at coordinate 863,691 of BJKM01000172.1, read as the reverse complement.
GAAGCAAAAAGAAAATTCCTTTTCATTGAATTTGTATAACTGTTTGAATAAAAAAAAACAGAATTGCATGAATATTAGCAGTAAAAATACATTCTTCAACAAACTTTTAGAACTGAGAATTAAAAAAACACATTGTGAGAATGTTAGAAGCAAAAATAAGCCATTTCGATTTAACTTTTATAACCGTTCGAATAAAAAAACCCCATCTAATCATGTGAATATTAGCAGAAAAACAACTGAGCATTTAATAAAACACATAGTGACAATTTTAGAAGCAAAAACTAACAAAAAAACAAACACTTTTTTAACCGTGAGAATGAAAAAAAAATAACGGCGTGAATTTGGAAAGCAACTTCATTTACGTCATTAAAAGTTTGATCTCACGGTTATTTATTGGTCGATGTGCATGAACGCAAACTAAAAAGTTGACCGCCGTTTGTTCGCGGCGTCAAAATGTTAATTAAAAACGTTTTTGAAAACTTTCCGTTTCGATTGTGTCTTTTTTTTTTTTTTTTTGTAAAAATCTGTTTTTCTTTCCAGCTGATGAACTCGATGGGGGAGCTCCAGCAGTGCAGAGTTCAAACAGAAAAAACATCGCGACGACCATCGACAAACTGACCCACTGTCTTCCCAGGTAACCCCCGCTGCTTTAAATCTGACGCCGACGCTGTGCAGATCTGTCAGTATTGGTTCAGTTCGATTGTCTTTTCCTCTTCTCTTTCAGTCCTGGAGATGTACAGCCGACTACAGGAACAAATGAGGGCCAAAAGGTATCGCTTTGACTTTTGAGATGGAGATTTGAGTAGGGCTTATCTTGTTTTCAAATCAACAAAACGCATACAATTGCATTCATCGTAAACTACAAACACTAATAAAGCAATTGTAGCATTTTTTTTTTTTTTTTTTTTACAAACAATTCTAAGACTAAATTTAAAAATGGACAAATTTGTTGGACTTTGGACCAAATATGTCGGATGTGCCGGACTGACTGCAAATTTAGAATTACTTATACTTGTTAGTTGTTGTTTTTTTATTCACCACTAGATGGAGACATTGTATTGGGACTGTTGCTCTTTCATGATGCGTGTTTTTAAAAAAAAATAATGAGAAAATAGATATGCCTTTATTAAAATTAAATTAAAATAACACGTGAATATCCACAAGTGTAGAAAAAAATAAATACAAATAAAATCACAACCATATTTTATATTATATATCTCATTTACACTCTTATTTTCCTTTTTTTTTTTTTTTTTTTTTTTTTTTTAAAGAAAGAATCTTTACGTTTTAAACAATACTTATGCAGTCTCCCAGCTATGTTTTTTATCTTTTGTTGTTTTTTGTATGGTGTATTTAAAGGCATTTTAGCGATAATTTTTGAAGTTGGTCAATTTTTTTTTCTGAGGGGCACACACAACAATGACAACAACAACAACTTTGTGGTTTTTTTTTTTCTTTTTTTCCCCCCTATGGCCTGGACTGAACAAAGGAGAAGGGTGGTTAGCTTGGGTGAAAATCTTCCTGCCTTTGACCAGTAGGCCTGAAACAATTGCATCGATTTGTGAGATAATTGTCAAGTCATTTAGTAGTCGAGTAATTGTTATCTGGGCTATACACGGACTCCAAAACATGATGTGCTCAGAGAAAAGGTTTCATGACTCGGGCAAATCAAGAATTACTTCAAAAAGACATAGGAAACCTGTACAATTAGTGTTTTTGACCAAAAATCTGTTTTGTCTGCAAATGTACTGCATCAGGATGTCCTCAAACTCAGTGAAAATGTAATATTTCGATTCATTCACATAATTGAAAAGATGCTCTCTTTCACACTCAATATCTCTAGGGATGTCAAATTGTCAAGTTTTAGTGTTTATTGTGAGGAAAAAACTTAACGATTTAAAGATTATTCATGATTATTACGGATTTTGTGCGAAATCTTGTCTATCACAGGACTATTTCTCAAGTTTGTGACCAGTTTTATGAAAAATAACTGACAAAATAAAGTAAATATGACAAAAACAAACATAAAAAAGTATTTTAAATTTAGATGTATTTTTTCAACCCTAGATTAAATTAAAACCACTTAATTTTGTTTCTAAAATAGTCCCGATTTATTATTTTTTGGTTCTTACGATTATATTGTGACCTAAATAATCACGATTGTCAATTAACCAGATAATCTTGACATCCCTATTATCAAAATAACCGTTAGTTGCAGCCTTATTGTCCAGTGTCATTTAAAAAAAATAAAAATAATTTGTAGAACGTGCTTGCAAGTCAATTATTGCACCCATACAAATTGCGGTTTTGTTTTTATTGTGATTAATCTTGCAGTGCTATAATGAATTCTTTTGGGTGTGTTTTTGCCTGTTGTGCCGCAGGTACTACCCGGCGCTCTGTACCCTGGAGCAGCTGGAGCAGAGGTGCCTCCCTCGCGTGGGTCAGTACCGCTTCTGCTCCATCATGGCCCAGAACATCCCCAAACTCAGAGCCCTGATCCGGGACACGGCCATGGCCCAGCTCCGGGACTTCCTGGAGAGCATCCGCAAGCACTCGGACAAGATCGGAGAGACCGCCATCAAACAGGTGAGAAGAGTGCCATCAAACAGGCAAGCAGGTGAGAAGAGTGCCATCAAACAGGCAAGCAGGTGAGAAGAGTGCCATCAAACAGGCAAACAGGTGAGAAGAGCGCCATCAAACAGGCAAACAGGTGAGAAGAGCGCCATCAAACAGGCAAGCAGGTGAGAAGAGTGCCATCAAACAAGGCCAAAACAAGTGTGAGAAGAGCGCCCCTCAAACAGGCAAGCAGAGTGAGAAGATGCATCAAAACAGGTAAACAGGTGAGAAGAGTGCCATCAAACAGGAAGAGAAAAGCGGCATCAAACAGGCAAGTGGTGAGAAAAGTGCCATCCACAAACCAGGCGAGACTATGGCCATCAAAACAGGCAAACGGAAGCGAGAAGAGGCGCCATCAAAACAGGCAAACAGGCGCGAGAAGAGCGCCATCAACAGGCAAACGGGCGAGAGAAGCGCCATCAATACATGGCCAAACAGGTGAGAAGAAAGGCGCCATCACCGGCAAACGGTGCGAGAAGTAGCGCCATCAAACAAGGTAAATCAGGTGAGAAGAGTGCCATCAAAACAGGCCCCCCCCCCCAGAAAAAAGAAAAAAAGCCTCCCCCCGGCCTATCATAACATGGCAAGTGTGGTAAGAAGGTGCCATCAACAGGCGAGACTCGGCCATCAAAACAGGGAGATGACAGGTGAGAACGAGCACCACATAACAGGATGAGGACGAGCGCCATCAAAACGGTGAGTACCAGACGCAACAATGGTGGAGAAGCGCGCATCAAACGAGGTGAGACGAGCGCCATCAAACAGGTCAAGACGGGGAGAAGGCCATCACAACACCGGCAAACGGCCGAGTAAGAGCGCCATCAATACAGGCAAACCGGCGTCAGAAGAGCGCATCAAACAGGCAAACAGGGCGAGCACGAGCGCCATACAAAACACAAACAGGTGAGACGAGCGCATCCAAACAGGTGAAGACAGAGCGCCATCAAACAGGCGAGAAAGAGCGCCATCAAACTCAGATGCGAAAAGCGCCATCAAGGCAAACGGAGAAGAGTGCCATCAAAAAGGCGAGAGAAAACCGCGCACATCTAAACAAGGTGAAGAAGAAGCAACCATCAAAAGGTGGAAAAAAGCACCATCAAACGGGTAGAGAAAAAGCGCCAGATCAAACAGGTGAGAAGAGCGCCAAATCAGACGGGTGAGAAAAGCGCCATCAAACAGGCGAGAAGAGTGCCATCAAACGGGTGAGAAGAGTGCCATCAAACGGGTGAGAAGAGTGCCATCAAACGGGTGAGAAGAGCGCCATCAAACGGGTGAGAAGAGAACAGATGGGCCTAAATGTTACATGGACATCCTCTTGCATACTACATTTTGTACTTCTTTTTGAGTTTAATTTTGTTTTAATGTTATGAATTAATAATTGGAGCATGTTTGCGAGAACACCCTTTTGGGATTTCCTTTACACAACATAAAAACATCTCCTTTCAGACACGTTTCCCCCCACAGTGGTCGTTCGGCCTCAGCTCCATAGTAAACATCTTTGCTCATTGTTTAGTGTTGTTCCAAACGACAGGAAATCCTCCTCTCACTCTGTGACACTGACACCACCAGAGGAAGCAAATGTCTGAGGATGTTTGTGAAGATGCTAACGACAGAGAAGATAACCGCTAACTTGTGGGGAAAAAAACGCCTGCGTTACGTAAGGTTGACGATAATGCAGTCGGTTTAGCTTTACAGGAGTGTCTGTCACCCACTCACGAGATGCTTTACCTGAAATGTTCCACGGTTTGGCATTACACTTATTCAATTTCAAATGTTTTATTGCTTTATAATACCAACACGTGGCATAGTGCTCCTTTTAAGCCTGTACGAGTTGTTTTAATTGCTTTATTTTTACAATTAAAACAGATCACAATTGAGCTTATTATTACTGTAATGATAAATTACGAAAAATGAAAATATTATTATAAAACAAAATGGACCCTGATTTCCCCCGGTTACAACTAGAGGCGTGATGAAAATGGATAACGTTAGCGCTAAACACGCAATAGACTAAATTAAGCTTCTGAACTAATAAAATAGGTTTTTTTGGTACAAATTGTGAACTATGGAACTGTTCTGGTGGGGGTCCGCTGCCTGTTGCCCCTAGAACCTGTAACTAAGTCAAAGTTGTGTTCCCTTTTCCTTTGTTCATTCTCACTGTTGACAGCAGAGGGCGCTCCAACACCTAAATACCTCATTAGAAACTGAGGCGCAGTTCGCGACATGTGTTTTTCTCTGAGTGTTTCTTTCGTTCGTCCTCTCCCGTGTGACCCCCCAGTGACCCGCAGGTGGGTGGGGGGTCCCTTCTCTCGCTGTGAAGACGCTAACCGCTAACCACCGCTAACCGCTAATTACAACGGAGATTAGCGTAGCCCCGCGTTCCGTGATTATGTTCCGTGATTATGTTGTTGCACTGGAAGTTTGGCCGCACATCGTCACACTCTTCCCCCTCTCTTTTCTCTTTCTTTCCCCGCTCGCTCGCCATCCTCCCTTTTCTTCCTCTCTTTCTCTCCCTTTCTTTTTCAACACTCTTTTCTCTCTCTCTCCTCTTTTTTTTTTTGGAGTTTCCCCGTCTCTCCTCTTCCCTTTTCAATGCTCTTCTCCTTCTCTCTATGCCCTTCTCCTCTCTTTCTCATTCCATCTTCTCCCCTCTTTCTCCTTCTTTCTCTTCCTCTCTGCTACAACCCTATCTCTTCTCCTCATCTTCACTCCTCTCCCTTCACTCTCTCTCTCTCCCCTATCTGTCTCCACTCCTCCTCTCTATTCCTCACTCCTTTTTCCGGCTTTCCCCTTTTCTCTTTCTTTCTCTCCTTTTGCCCTTTCTCGTTCCATCTCCTCGCTCTTCCTCCTTTCTCTCACCCTCTGCTATAACCCCGTCTCCTCTCCTCATCTTTACTCCTCTCCCCTATCCGTCTCCGCTCCTCTCTTCTATCTCTTTCTTTCTCTCTTTCCCTTTCGCTCTTTCCTGCTTTCCCCCTTTCTCTTTCCATCGCTCCTTCTCTCTTCATTTCTCTCACTCTCTTCTATAACTCCTCTCCCTTTGCGCTCTCTCCTCTGTCTCCTCCTCTCTTCTCTTTTCTTTCTTTCTTTCTCACTCCCTTTCCCTCTTTTATGCTTCCCCCTTTCTCTTTCTTTCTCTCCTTCGCCCTTTCTCATTCCATCTCGTCTCTCCTCTTTCTCCACCTTTCGCTCACTCTCTACTATAACCCGATCTCTTCTCCCCTGTCTGTCTGTCTCCTCCCCTCTCTTTCTGTCTCACTCTCTTTCCCCTTTTCTCTTGCTTTCTCTTCCCTTCTCTCCTTCGCCCTTTCTCCCCGTTTCACCCTTTCCCCCCCTCTCGTTCTATATCTATGTCTCTCTCTGTCTATCCCTCTTTCTCTCTTCTTTCCTTCTCTCCCATGTTTCTCTTTAACTCTCAGCTCCAGTCTCCTCTTCCTCTCTCTTCTGTCCCCCTCCTCCTCTTCCCCCCCTTCAGCCCGTGCGTCTCGATGACTCTCTCTGGTCCAAATTAGCCGCCGTTCGTTACAGTGGTGAGAATGTGAAAATAAATAGACGGGGGGGGATCGTACAATGAGCCTATTGTCCGCGTCCACATGCTGCACAGGAGATGAGCACGGGCACCAGGGCGGCGGCGGCGGGGGCGGGTGGGGGGATCGCACGTAATCGGATCAGAGCGCGAGACGGGATACAACCCGCTCGAGACGTAGTGCCGGGAATCGGTGACAAATCGGTGCATTTTTAGTACCGATTTCCCCCATGCAACTGTTCTGTCTCCAGTGTTCATGTGTGGGAAGCAGGAAGAATTGGAGGAGATTTTAGAGCTTAGACGACTGGGTCAAATCATCTCCAATACTTGACCCGGTGGAGTCCTTAGTCCAGACCTGGCTTAGTGCAGCTCTTGTGGTTTGTTCTGGGTTTGAAGAAGTCGAAAGTGGATGCTTGAGTCCTGCTTTAAACCTAGTTAAGACTTGGTTTTAGTACATGCAGATCTAATCAGAGCGAAGGAGTGGGAAGTTGGATTATAACAGGCGTCGCTTTCAGGATGGGGGACAATTTGGGTGACAAACTTTTCAAATTGAGTAAGCTAATGATCCAGGAGCATTCCAACTGGAGGGAATAAATGTTAAAGTTGTATTTTGAGTGATTCACACGCGCATGCTTGAATATGCCCGGAATCCAGAACGCACGCTTGCATCAACTCGTTGCAAGCCGCGCCTCGAGCCAAACTCAAAGAGTACCGTGCAATCGGATTAGTTTGTTGCCGATGAAACGGTGGCGCTCGTTTGTCACCTGTCATTTAAAAACGAGACCAAACTTCTCTCACTGCAGACGCATCGATCGTTGATTCTGCGTGTTCGTTTCCCTCCTAAATTGCCATGTTTCTTTTTTGATACTGACGTGTCCCCAATTGGCTAATCCACCTGTCAATCACGCGCATCTGATCTCGCGGAGATTAAAACTGTGATCAGATTTAAGATGGAGGCAGTTTTTGAGTAATTCGTCGTTGCGATGCATTGCTCCCCTACCCCCTGGTTCTGCCCACAAAAAAAAGTCAGACTCCGGCACCCAAATGGGGCTTTAAAAATGTTACATAGTTATTTTTCAACAACAAAAATAAACAAATGAATTCTGCGGCTTGCTACTGTGAATTTAGGAGTTCTGTTTAAGATCAAAATGAACAAAATGTAACCAAATGCCAAAGAAGCATGTTATGTCTTCTTCAATATTAAAATATCCCTCCCCCTGTTGGCAACATCGCTGCACTACATGGGCCCGGCGTCTCGTGCCCTCGCCGCTCTCCCCTCGCCGCAAATGGGAAACAGATTGTGGCGAGCGGGAGGAAGATTGATGAGCCGGATCTAGTTTCTTGACGGTCACGCGCACGCTCATGGACTTTTCGCGGCGCGCACGCCCGTGACCGGGACTGAACCGGGTTAACGCAAGCGCTCTCGCAGGCGGGGGGGGGGGAGCCGTCAGCCGAGGTTTAGGTGAAGAGTTTAAAAAAAAAAAAAAAAAAAGTGACGCCGTTTCCATGTCACGGTCAAATATAGCACCTTAAATGACGGTTATACGCTTTGAATTCTGAACGTTTCTATTATAGTTCGGTGTATGGTACGGGCGATATTGACAAAAATGTCCTTTGTTTCTAGGATCCCGACAAAGCTTTTACTGGTACATTCAAAAGACATGTTTTAGCACATTTCTGTTGTGAATATTGATTTTCAAACGAATGTGAAATGACAAAAGGTGCAGAAATATCACTTTATAGCTTTATAGCGCGGTGACTTTTATTGATGCAAGTGCAAGCAGACTTGGGGTGTTCAATATTTAGTGGATGGCACAAAAGTGAAAAGAAAAGGGGGGAAAAAAATCTAATATGCAAGCTCGCTTCACCGACCAATTCATTACACAAATTAGCGTTCTATGTTGCTAAATGACTGCGTGTATTTCGAACTGACGTGTAATCATTATAAACGTGAACAGAGCCTTAGCGACTTGTCTCTAAAAGATAGATTTTTAAGTCTGTTTGTTGAACACTTGGGCGCTGCTTTTGCTTCGCGTCTCCTCTGCACATGCTCAGTTCAGATTCCCACACAGGTTTGGTCAGCGTGGTTTGAGCACAGCTCCATGGGTTTGAAGGCCGTGTGGTCCTCAAAAACCTCTAAAACCAGCTGCTGTCCGCTCCGGTTCTGGAAGCTCATGTTAGAGGGCGGAGCGTGAACGGGCCTCTGAACACGGTCACAGACTGAGCAGCTTGGGGAGAAGAAGAACCAAGCTTTCCCGCGCAGTGCTGCTCAGCTGGCCTGTGGAGGTCACTGAACGACACAGTGACTTCAACCAAGCTTCAGCAGCAGAAGTGAGGGAGAAAACGGGCTTATTTGGATATATTTGAGAACAATTTATATATAGTTGTGACACACGGTAATTTTAGATTTTATTGGTCAATCACTGCTTGCCCACTGCTTTATAGTCTCATTTTGAAATGTATTATGTATAACTCTAGTTTGGAGTTGTCTTGTTTGTCTCCATGGTGATACGATAAGTTAAAATCCATATTGTAAAAACATTATAGGCAAAAAAAAGTTACACGGTGCACCATTAACCATGCATAATATTAAAATAACCCCTTTAAAATCTTGGTTTTCTTGGACAAATTTGCCAGTGAAATGGTTCCGTTGTCGCTCTGCTTCGATGGGTAGATTGGGGGTTGATTCTTGCTCAACTTAAGCAGGTGCAACAACTATGCCCCGTGTTCTTTCCCAAAACAGTTCTCGTCTATTCACTGATTGTCATAATTCCCACATTTTTGCCTCCGCTTGACGTCAGCGATGATGCAGGTCTCCCCCACTCCAAACTCGAGTGTCTCCTCAAACGCTTTCTCCTTTTTATTCAAATGAGTGTGCGAAGTTCGGCAATGAATGGTTGAGTTAAACTATGCCCAACAAGTGCCTTTTAAAACGCCCAAAAATCAACAATGACAAGATTTAACCAGTTAAGTCTGGACTGAATCGAATGACGTATGAATGACAAGCAAACTTCCACTCGGGGGGGGCCTCCAAAAACCTTAGACGCGTCTCTCCTACGGGTAACTGCTTTTATGTCAAGGTGGCCAATTAGTGCAAGGAAAAGGAATGCAACCATGAATAAAAGTCTTGTAAATTTGGCTCTTGTTCCCAGAAAAATAAGTATTTCTGCTTCAAAATGTCAAAAACGCCGTGTAGCAGATTGAAAAAACAAACAGAACATTCGACGCTTGTGGAATGGTTTGCCTAAGGACACAACAGCAGTAATGCCAGGAGCATGAATTACACCAGCAACTTTACGCCCGACTGGCCTCTCCCCACGGGGTTTTAAGAGAGGCGTGGCACAAGTAGGGCTTCTCGTAACCAGTCATCCGATGTGGCCCTCGTCATGCCTGTGGGGCCGGTCTGATTCCGTTATCTATTACACTTATTTATTGGGTCGCAGCTCCAAAAATCCATCATGTTGGACTTGTACGATTGCCGCTTGCGATTGACTTTCCAGCAGCCAGAACGTTTACTTTCCCCAGTGACTAATTTATCGTCAACTGGTGTGTTTATTCTCCTTTTCGCTTCGTTTTTACTCTTAAATAAATCGTGCATGGACGGTCATCTGACTGCGCTCGCCTTGCATCCTCGTGTATTATCATTTTTTTCTGTTAAACACTCTGAATTTCGATCCCCTGACCCTTTCGTAGACCTTCGCTTGCGGCAAACCTTTACCGAAAATGGCAAAGGAGTTCCGTCACTGTCCTTCATGAGACGTTTCGTTGCAAAATGTCCCTTTTTTATGTCTGCGTTCTGCACAGTTTGCGTCAGGTTTTTTCCGATCTTCTAGCGTGCAGCCAGCCAGCCCAAGTCTGCCGGCATTTGGGCTGTGCAATTATTTGATTTTTAATGCCATTCGAGAGCTTCTACACACGATTTCTAACAAACGATAAGATTCTCTGATATTCTTCAAACATTTAGCCGCAACCAAAGAGTATAAACATTGGAATCCAGTTCGCTTTATACTAAGTTATCAAACCTTATTAAGGCCCATCTTGGGGAGGTCAAATATTTCCAAGCCTTTTCCAAACGGGCATCATTATTTGTCCATTATTGGCGGCGCTTCCCCTGACATTTTTTTTTTTTTTTTCGCGTCGTGGGCATCAGATCAAAGATGCCATTGTATTCTTCTCGTCTTAAATTGTTCGCCTTGTCTTCCTGGTTGGTCCATATCCTCAACAGTTTTTCTCATCAGCGCAATCATTATCGACTTAAAAGCCTGACACCCGTTTGGGACCCGTGACGCATGTTGGCGGTAACGTGCCGGCTGCACTGCGCCCGAGGAAGTGGCGGCGCGGAGTCACAAAAAAAAACGCTTCAAAAATAGCGAAAGACAAAAATGAATGCGTGACTAAACCGGCTTTGATCTTAGACTTTTCCCATAGGTTTCGGTGCCAGGGAAAATGTTTTAATCATCAAGAGCAGAACAAAGCGCGCGTGGCCAGTATTTGTGCCACCGCCGCGTTTGGGTTCATGGGCCGGTTAAGTTCAGGGAATGGCTAGTCCGCGGCAAAGAAAGGGGTCTCTCTCTGGTTAGCGTCTTGGACCGTGCGAGGCCTTCTCTGTGTTGTTTTGCGCGGCGCTTGACCTAAAATTGTAGCTAGGCCAGTGGTACGAAAGACTTAAGACAAATCCTTTGCGTTCATTTTCATCGCCCAAAAGGAAGCGACGCATTTCCCTGCCGTATTCTGCCCATAACTTGCCAACCGTGCCGTTTTACACCTCTGCAAAACGTCATTGCGTCAGTTTAGCCGTCCAGATTTCGGGTCTCCTTCCAAATATTGGGGACTTTGCACAGAATCCTACCTTCAGCCCTTGCAACAACACCGACGATCTCCACCAGAAAAGTCACACAAGTGTAATTTGATAACGAAGTCCATTTTAATTGACTCTGGATGGAAATCGGTTGTGTAATTTCAGCCGATTATTGGCGGAGGTGTTCTTCTTACAGTGGTGCGGTTGCCTCCAGGCCTTGACTCGCGTTGTAAACTGTTAAGTTATTTTACCGCGCATGTAAATCCATCACTGTCCACAGCCTCGGTCCTCACAATACGTTACCGTCTCCGGAAGTTTCCTCGTCCATCCGGCTCGGCCCTTCCTGCTTTTAGTCCCGAGTTATTTTAAGTAAATGCTTTTTTTGTGTGTGTGTGTTTTTTGTTTTTTTATTGGTCATTTCCAGCTTGGAATTCTTAACGACAAGGCGGTGGCGGTGATTCAGAGGGCATTTACTGTGTCCTGGAGGAGCCGTCGTTTTTAAGATCCCCCCCCCCCACCCCCCCAAAAAAACGGGTTTAAAACTGGGTACACTGACGTGGAAAAAGTCATTTGCGCACGCATTTGCCGTTTCCGTGAATCTCCGTGACAACATTTGTGTCATTTTTCAGCCATGTCGACAGTACAGGAAAAGCACTAAGACTATTAAACCCCAAAGTCAGATATTTGTTATAGGTTTCAGCTTCCTGTTTGTAAGTGCCATTTTGAGGACTTTTGACCGTTCAAAACATACGTTATTAAACTACTGTATGCAGTCTCAATCTAAAACCAATCAGGAAATGGACACTCATGAATACCACCCGTATTAAGACAGTAGTAGATTATTATTATTATTATTATTATTATTATTTTGTATTTGACTGCAATCAGTTTTTTTATTTCAATGACAAAAAAAGAATCAGCTGACTTGATTTATTTTGTAAATTTGTAAAAAGAAAAAATATGAGGAGCCCATATCCTTTAGAATATCGATATTTTTATTTTTATTTTTTTTATTTTTTTATTTTTAATTTTTTTTTCTTCTATTTGATAAGACACTGTTCACTTAAACCTGGGGGTGACTTGGTATTCACATGCATGATTCTTTGGCCACTGTCTGCTTCAGAACCGCCTTTTTCGGGCAGAAAAGTGACCACCCTTGAACAGCCAATCAGCTCTCATCCCAAAGCTTCATAGATGCTCTTTCTTCCGAGTTTGCAAATAGTAGGTTCAATGTTTTCTAATTAGGTGAAGACCGCGTGTAGTGGTCTAATTTGTTGAAAATTTTAACTTTTACAATGCACCTTCTGACAGCATTTATGAGAAAAAAAGTAGTAGTTTTAATGTGTTTTGGGGCACCTTTACTATGAATACTATACATTTAACTGCTTTCTCGATTATTATATATGGCACTAATATAAATGACTCATTAACTGCCCTATTGTGGTGACCGCATTGTCTGATCCTTTCCAGGCCCAGCTGCAGCAATCGCTGGACAGCTCGGTGTCCACTCACCCGAGGCCTCTGATTGGACGGCGGAGCAGGAAGGAGCTGGCCCTCATCATGGCGAGCGCGGTTCAAAACGGCGCCAGTCCGGTTTCAGAACAGGACCGCGGGATCCCAGACGACGAGGAGGAGGAGGAGGAGGAGGACGACGACGAGGAGGTGAGGTTGCTGCAATTATTCCAGATGAGACCCCGTGTAAAGCTTCTAAACGGTTCTAGTTTGTGCAATAGGTAGAAGTATGTTGAAACGTTCTGTGGCATTTTGTGCAGGTGCCTGGAGCCCATGAGCTGGTGGACTTCTCACCCGTTTTTCGCTGTTTTCACATCTACACGGTTCTGGTGAGAAGCGGATTCAGTTTCTTCTTCAAATAGAAACAGTTCTTTTGCGTTTTAAGCGCACGTTTGAAAGAGGTAAACTACACAAAGTAAGTTCCAGCATCGTTAATAAAGTAATTGCAGTCTTAAAAAATGCGTGAACACAAAATGGAAAGGTCAATTTAGGATCATTTGTCTTTGTAGATGAGGTTTAAAAGGTAGTCGTCTGGGAGTTTGGCTTTCGGACATCCTAAAGTTGATTTCAATCTGAAGGTACTGGCCGTTAGGAGGGGTTCTATTCTAAAACTGATCTGCCTTTGCTTACCTGCATTCCTTGCTACCCTATTGTCCGTTGCTTTCTGTTGGGCACAATTCAAGGTACAATTTCTAGATCCTCAGGCCAGTACCTTCAGATTTGAAAATAACGTCGGGAAGTCCTTTTGAAACGTCTTGATTTCAAAAACGGTGTCCAGGTGGACGACCCTTGCAACCCGTTCTACGATGACAAATGATCCTAAACCAACCTTTTGCATTGACGGTTGCAAACGGCAAATGGCAAAGGACTGCAATTCCTTTAACCCCCGTTGACCTGTTGGTTTGGCGGGGTGTAGAGTTGGAACGACCCATAAGGAGGCTGGCACGTGAGCGACGGCAGAGCGGTTTCAGTTTTCTAAACATTTTAAAGTAGAAGAACTACAAGAGTAAGCAGGGACTTAAGGAGATATAGGCCGCCTTATCCCGAATGCCGATACGAAGACACGGAGAAGAACAAGGACTTATTCAGAAGTATCCAGTCTCTGCTCGCTAAATACTTTGGACATCACCAGAACAATCCATTCCATGCTTTTTCTGAGGTAATGCCAGGTCAGCAATGTCTGTCAAGGGTCAATTATGGCTCGACTTTAATTAATTGTACTTAAAAGGCACATAATCTACCAGGGGACGTCTTCAAACACCCACGCTAGACCACGCCCTTCTCGAATGATGGATGACACCGAATCGTTTGTCATCTTGAACCCGAGTGCCTATGCATTCATATTTTGCGTCTGTTTATATATTTTCCCACCTGAGGGCACGTTCGTTTGTTAATCTTAGGCTAGTAATTCCATAAGTCTCCTGTTTTCATCTCCACTGTCCCACTTTGACTGCACAGCTGGAGTCCGTTCCAGACTGAGGGGCTCTGTCGTACCACTCATCCCGGGCTCGTCCTGCAGGCTGACTGGTGGGGGGGGGGCGCGCGCTCGAGGGGTTTTCAGGCTGACTGGTGGGGGGGGGGCGCGCGCTCGAGGGGTTTTGACCGGGACATAACCTCCACGCGCGGGGTCGTCGTCCTCCGTATTTTTGGGGCCCAAAGGAAGTGCACGAACTCTGGGCAGGAAAGGGAAAGTGAACCGCAGAGGTACGGAGCGAGGCGAGGTGAGAGAAAGGGCAGGGGACGGCGAGAGGGGGACAGAGAGCAAGAAGACTGAGGGGGGGAGGGGGGAGAGAGAGGGATACAGTGGGCAGGGCGTCATTTTTGAGGGGGCGCGGCCTGGCGTGTGTGAAAATACTCAATTAATTCAAGGCGAAACAGCCAGTCCTACATTCTGTTCGAATGCCGAAGAGTCTGGAATCCTACCATGAGGATCTGGGACTGTCCAACCACAACCGCTCATAATCACATGTCTTTCAAATGACATCTTCTCGGAATATCCTCGTAACTTTAAACAAATAAAGCTAAATATATTTTTCCTCAGATTTACAGAGTTCAAGGCTTCGTTTGTTGATTCCGCACAAATCCGCTCCGTTTCTCAACCCTTTTGTTGTTATTTTTGTTCCCCCCCCTTTTCTGCTTGTAAGCTATGTTTGTTTAGACGCGATCGGATCACGCATTTCTCTGATTGGTTAATCCGCTTGTCAGTCACGGCCATTTGAAACTGGTGAGACGGGGATATACGATTCCAGACCAAAATCTCTCTTCTCTTTGTAAAGTATTGTCAAAGCGTGTGGTCTTGGCAGGTCAGACCACCCTTTTCCCTCTTTTTAAAAAAAATGTTTCCTGGCACCCTTGTGTGCATTTCAAACTCAACTAATTCAAGTCGAGTCATAATTGAGCTTTAACAGACGCCGTTAACGTTGCATTAGCCTAGAAAAGTCAACGGATTGTTCAATTCATGTTCAAATGCAACGTGTGAGTTGCTACCGTTGGCATGCTTGGATATTTTATTCATACACATTTGGGCCGACCACTTTGTACCAACAAAAAGATATGAAGAGCCATGGAAGAACAATGCACATCTTAAAGTCTGCATTCGTTATTTAGATTAAGTTTACTTTCCCCTGTGGAGGTGTTCGAACCTTCCGTTGGTTTGCGTTCCCTCATAAACCGGCTGTAGCTAGGCTTAGACACGCTTGAATATTACCAATCTGAGTGCCAGATTCATAAGAAAAGCGCTTGGACACGGCAGCGCTGTCGAGATCACCGCCCAGTGACGTCGCCCGTTGGAACCGAGCGGTTTGGGCTCCTCAGTTTGTGAGACGAAACCAACACGTTGCCGACATTCAGTGGAAACAAACCGGAACTCCAGGTTTTATTATGTAGATTTATCAACGTATACAGTAGGTCGGAACTTTTAAATGAATTCCGCTTCCCAGACACGCTTTGACCTTGAAGTAATTATGCTTGTAGAGTTGGCTAAATGGCGGTAAAAGCACTTAAAACGGTCTAGACCAGCGTTCCTTCATTGCACCTGTGTCGCACATGTTTCAGTGACACATTTTTGGGCAGCGTTTACAGTTACCGTCCTGTCCTTTCCAGCTCTCTCGTTCTCTGATAAACACAGTGATTACCAAATGGCTCCTCGCTCGCTCGCTTCGTTTATTTGGAGAGTGAATTTGGACGCGCGCTACGCTTCGCGATCCACGTTTGATTTCCCGCTTTTCCAAAATGTATTCCAAAGTTTCATGTCGAACAATACAGCCTTGTTCGGCGGCGGCGTACAGCGTTTCAAGGATCAGTGCGTGAAGCGTCAAATACTAATACCAAAGTGGCTTGAATTTGATCTCTTTTGTAGAGGTCTAAAGTAGGTTTTCGCCGGTTTTCTAGTTCATACATTTTTCTAGATTGTTTAATTTCCTCCGCAGATAACACATTTATAATCACATTGCCTTTTTGAATTCATAATTGCAATCATTCATAATTTTAATTGCGATATTGATTTGCATACATTATAAATTGCTGTCGCCTCACAGCAAGAAGGTCCTGAGAAGAGGCCCCAGCAGCACTCAAGGTATGGTTAAATGCAGAGGACAATAAAGGCTAATCTAATCCATCCAGTATATCGTCTTTCATAATGGTTAGTTTGAAAAAGCGGCAAAAAGAGTTGTATTTCGCGTCATTCATGCTTGTTTCGGTAATCCTGTTTGCGAGGTCCTCTCTCTCTCTCTCTGAGCTTCAGGGAACGCTGCGCCGGTCCATAAAATCTCGTTCGGAGCGTTTTCTGCCGTCACATTGCGTTCGTTGCGCGGCTGCATCTGCTGCATCCGTTTGCGCGCCGCTATTTAATTCCAGCTAGAAATGCCCGATTGACAGACGCATTATCTGAAGTTCTAAAAACGTGAGATGCCAGGCAAAATGACTCAAGAACATGTTTAAAGCTCAAGAACAATACAAATCATGCATAATATGTGTCCAAGGCTGTGAGGGATTGTCTTGCTTTTGTGTGTTCACGTTTTGTGCAACATGACATTTGCAGGCACATTTTGACACATTTCGGATTGTAAATGTATCATCCGCAAATCCGCGTAAGAATAAGTGTGGAAATCCTTTTCGCTGCAGCTCCTTGTACGTTCCTTTTTTGTTTTTCCACGAGACATTGACCTGCCCCGCGCTCAAGAGTTCACGGCCGCCGCTCTGTTGCGTGCGTTGAATGGTCATTGTTTTCGACTGAGGGTCAAACTGGGAATAAACACAATCCAAGCGTTCCTCTGTCACCTCTGAACCAAAACGGCACTTTAACCTTCTCCTCTGAGATCCATATCCACACAGTGAGTCAAAACCTGCGCTTTGTTCAGCGGACGTTGTTCGGTGCAAAATAACACGAGGGCGGGTGGGGCTAGAATCAAGAAAAAAAAGCGACATTATTACTACTATATTCTTTTCGGTTCATTTCTTCAATAGATTTCTGTAACTTGCCAAAACTATACACAAAGTTACCAACAAAGCAAAACGACTGGCGGTTATAGTTTTAATCACCAAAGTATAGCAGAAGATTTGACCTTTTGAGTTATTTGCTGAATACCAAATGCGGGTGGTAGAGTTATATTTACTCAAGTACATTTATGCAATTATTAATGACATTTTTTAAACGCAATAACCAAACGGAACAAAAGAAAGCAGTGATTGAGATGTAACGTACACAAATGAACACAAAATATTAACACGGTAGGTGCGGGTTTGCTCTAGTGACTTGGGCAGGTCACATGGTAACCAGCCCTGCATAAAGGCTGCATGAAAAAAATATAAAAATAATAATAAAAATAATAATAATAATAATTTAACTTGTCATTATTTATTATTATTAAGGCACAGTCAGTCCAATAGTCAAGTCCCATTTAATTCAATGACTTTTAATATTTTCAGCCACCATTATACTGGAGTAATATATTTTTTCATATATTATATTTTTGCCCTTCCAGTTGCATGATCTTGAAATTGTAAAGATGATGTATAGATGTTGTTTTGTCCAGAGTTACTCGAGTCTTAAAGCGCCTATGACATGTTGGACGGCTCATTGATCTAAAATAAAGTTAAGATAAATATATTTGGAATTTTGTTTATCACAGTATAGCTCATTTTTTAGGTTTATAATCTCACTTCCTGTTTGTGATTGATGACATCACACGAGGAAATTACCAGCAAACACCGGACTCAGAAAGAAATAGTGACATTAGATGAGTTTTTTATGAGAGCACCTTTTTATTGTGTTTATGTAATGTTTAGAGGGTCTAAAAAGTTGTTTGTTTGTGTAAATTATGCATACAATTTGTCTGGAACGAGTGTCCTACGAGGTATAAATACTTCAGATAAAGTCACAATTAGAAAATCGGAAAAATCTGTCATGTACGCACTTTTAAGTAGAAGTAGTTTCCTTGAGTAATTCCTCGGACTTCTACCACCACTACTGGGTGATTTTCGACTTCAAAGGTCCGGCGTGAGGTAACGCTGAAGCCTGGGCGCAGGTCTGGGAGGTCCCCCGTTGGACTGGAGCGAGTTCTGTTATCGCCCGCGTCAGCCCAGTGCTCTGCGACTTCAGATATGACCTCACTCAGACCTGACGAGACCACCTAAGATAATCGGACGCTTTGAGACTGAACAGAGACGAGGTTTATCGGGGCCGGCAGACGTGACGTGTGCCAACCAGAACCAAGGCCGTAATGGCCGTCTTTTGTGTTCGATTAGTTAGAACGGCTGGCGCTGGATGGTCTGCTGTGATTGGTCATTTGGTTATGGTTATGGTTAAGGTTAGGAAAAAGGTTTTGTTAGGGTTTGGTTCATTTTAGGAAAAAGGTTAAGGTTAGTTTTTTTATTTAAGGTTAGGAATAAGGTTGAGGTTAGAAAAAGGTTAGGGTTATGTTAAGGGAAAAGAAAAAGTCGATTAGTCAAGTTCATGTATTATGGAATCTTAAACTTACATACTGTCCCTTTTAAGTTGAGTTTAGGGAAGGTTAACGTTGGGAAAATGGTTTGGGTGATTTGTTAACGCGTTAGCAGTAACTTAAAATGTAATTTAAGATGAGGCTAGTAGGTTAAAACACTTTTTATTAAGAGACTTGAACGTTTTATATTGATTATTGTGTTATGGTCTGTACTTTAAAAATGAATTTGAGCACGCTTTTAATATTTTGGGTCATGTCTTGCATAATAATGACCATTGTCACAGTTTAAACTAAATTCATCTAAATTATAATCAATTATATTATGTGTATATGATTGAAAAATAAAGATGACTTAATTAAACAAGTTGAAGGGTAAATTGCAGCCCTAGATGTACCAGTAGAAGCGCGTGTGGGTGTGGGTGTGGGTGTGGGTGTGGGAGTGGGTGTGGGAGTGGGAGTGGGAGTGGTGGGTGGGGTATTTGTGCATCAAAATGTATGTAACGAACTTGAAGCGACTGATATGAGCGAATAGGGGTCTTAATCAAACTAAACCAAATGTTACTCTTTCTCTCCGACAGTGTCTGACCACTCCACCCTCCTCCTCACCGCGCTGCCCTCTGACCTCTGCACTGTGACCTGTGTGTTTTTCAGGGTTTGCGCGATGAGTTCGAGAACTACTACAGGAAGCAGCGGCGGAAACAGGCCCGGCTCGTGCTGCAGCCGCACTCTAACATGGTACGCAACCCCCCCTGACACTTCGCGAATCCACGAGTTTATTCACTGCGCTGTACAGCAATAAACCCCTCTTTTAGTATGAACGGTGGGCCGAGAATCACAGGGAACCTCGTGATTGCGCTTGACCGGTCAAATGCAACCAAATGAGGGTTACGGCTAGAGTTAGGGGGGGTTCATATACCTTACCTTTTACTACAGATGACACTTTATTTTATACTTTTTTACAGAACAAGCAGCAGTAAGTAACTCTGATGATAGTGCTCCCCCTGCAGCTTCCTTGTGAAATTACATGGTCACATTTTATTCGTTCTTTCTTTATCTTTATTAAGTATAATCGCATACACATTTCACATTGACGAAGAAAAAAAAAAAAAAGGACCAGGGTTTCTCAGGAGAGTTGTCTTCGGGTCGATGTCGGCGAGGCTGCTTTTTTCCTCCAGAGACAGCAGGGGGCGACGACAGACACTTCAAACAGCCCCAAAAACACATATTTAACCATCACAGGACAAACAAAGACGTTCAAATAGAGGAGAATGTTACTTAGTTCTGCTTTAACATACAGTAAATCGAATTAGGGCTGAAACAAGTTCATCGATTAATCGCAACTAGTCCATTATTGAAATAACCAAGTCATCGAATTATTTGTTATCTGGCCTACACAGACGCCAAAACATGTCATGTACCTGTTGACATCCTCAAGAAGCATTACTTCAGCTTCATCTGGGTCAAATTTAGCAAAAGTCATCTCATTCGGGGGGGCTTTCACAATCAAAACAAACACAACTACCTTTTAATGAATACATTTCATTTGTCAGTGTTCCAGTTTCTCCTGTAAAGCTAGTTTTCCTATCAAATTCCCTGTACCTGACTGAGGTTCTAGTTCAGAATCATGTCTTTTGTACCATGCGGTGTGTTTTAAAAACAATGGTAATAATGCGAGAAAAGCTGTAGAATGATCCGGACTGTCGCACAGCTCAACCGATGAACCGTTTTTGTCGTAAGAGCGTCGTGATGCGATGTTTTGCACCAGTCGAAATGGAAATGATTGCAGAACGTTGTCATTTTGTTTTTGTTTTCGTCCCTTTTTTTTTGTTTTTTTGTTGTTATCCGCAGCATGAGACACTGGAGGGATACAGACGGTACTTCAATCAGATTGTCGGGTAAGTTTTGGGCACTGTTCCTTTTTTTTTTTTTTTCTTCTTAAAGGTAGCGTTTCTGGTTTTGGGTCGCCATAGAGATATATGTTATTGCGTTGCTTGGAAAGAAACGCATCAATTTAGTGTTAAAGGAGACATATTATGCTTTTTTTTTTAGGTTATTAATATTGAACTGTAACAGAAGTACAACATTTTACATTTTGTTCATTGTAAAACGCATTATTGAGCTGAAACGACTCGATAACAGAAACCGGTCCACGCACTTCCTGTTCAAAACTGCGCAACTGATAAGCTCCGCCTCTTCACAGTGACAGTTCACCGTAACAAGCGGCAGTTTTATTTTTTGGGGAAAGCGGGTGTGTGACATTTTAGAAGCGGCGTGTGCCACTCGGAGTGTTCATTTATTTCTTTTTTAAAAAATTTTTTCCTCAATAGTTTCTCAAAGTACAGGGGGGATGTGGGCGGGGATAGGGGGTAGGTGAAAACGGGTATTTTCTAGAGAACTCGAGTGTCAATTGCAGGGAAAATACAGAATTACTCGTGCATGAATCAGTCGATAACACAACTGTGAGTACGCTAATGACAAGGAAACGAGGTAAAACAAACAAATTAAAGTTGATTGTGCATAATTATTCCTCTTTTAAAAAAAATAAAAAAAAAATAAAAAATAAACACTATCTCCTTATACCACCTCTTGTATATAACCTTGCTATATTTGGATAATGTATATATTTGACGCATGTTTTTGGTATATTTTCGACTTTAATTGTGCTAAATTTAATTACCACTTTGTTGTTTCTTTGTCATTACATTTAAACGTGTCATTTCTTTGTGGGTTCAGTAAAAGTGTGTCCAGGTCTAAAACAAACCCGTAATGTCATGCCGTGAAACATTCCAGGTAAAACGACAATCGGAAATGGACGTGGATGGCGGTTGACGGCGTTTTTGTTAATATCGCCCACCCTTTTAAGCGCTTTACCCCCGCCGCTTCCTCAACCACTGCCTTTCTTCATCCTTCTTTCCATCCATCCGCACTTCATCCGTTCCCGCCTGTTTCCCATCTCCCGCTCCGACCCATCTCTCCGTTGTCAGAGCCGTGTGTTCTTTGGCAGCGCCGGCGCCCGGCGAAAACCAGGAACATTTGAAACGCTTTAGCGACAGCTCGTTTGATTCCCGCTCGACTGGCTCCGGACGGATTCCCAGTGTCCGCTTCGGCCCCCGGACTCTTTCCGCCATCCATCACCCCGGAACGGTGCCACGCGGAGGGAGAAAAGTCGGCTCTCGCCGTGTTGTTTTTAGTGTCTGTCCAGTTTTCGCAGACAATTCAGTAAAACCGCTCCAAAAAAAGGACAGCGTTTCCATTCAGATGTTTTTACTCGAACGAAACGAAATAATCTGACACTTGTGGCAACCGAAGATGAACAGAGACACGAGAAGAATGAAAAAGTGCTGTAAAATGTTGATTTATTTGATTTATTTAAGACATTTAATCCAGGAGAATTTAAGAGTTGGGCAATATTCTACAATTTTGTTAAAGATATGCCAAATTTGAATATTGAGTATATTGTTTAGGGTAAAAAATGCCACAAAAAGAGCTGATTAAAAATGAAAAAGGAGGAAAAAAACCAAGAAACTTTCAAAACATAGGTTTGTTTTTCCACTTTGGTGATTCATTTGACTGACATTTCACATTTGTCTGGACCAAACGTAAAAGGCAAGAAAAAAAATGAAGGTTTTTTAATGACGGAAACGACAATAATTGAACAAAGGCTCAAAAACAATGCAAACTCGGGCCCGGCTGAACCGTTACTTTTAACAGAAACGAACAAAGAGGGGTTTAAGAAAAGGACTAACACAAAATGAACACAAGGGGAAGGAATTACACATGAAAGAAACAATAAAATGACTTAAATAAGCAAAGTTAAATGCCAAATAAGGCAAATCATAACAACTAAACAGAATACAATGACGGTAAATACCAAAATAACCAAAACGATTCAAAATAAATTAGCAATAATAAATTGAAATGTAAATTGTAAAAGAAATCTGGTAAAAAAAAAACATGTGTAAATAACAAATTCAGACAAATATTAACAAGTGTTGCACCCAAATTAGAAAACGCATGTCTAAAGTAAATAAAAGGTATTGAACTGTGTGGGAAAGAATAATGTAAATAAGATGTAATGGGATAAAGAAAAATACTAACGCTGTATACTAAAGTTTGCATTAAAAGATGATACTTTTAAAATCAATAGCAAAACCTACAAATATTCCGTACTGTACTGTTGTGAAATGTGTGTTTGGTTCTAAAAAATGTATATATCTCGCATTGTTTTATTATCTATTGTATGGTTTGTCGTATCGAGTCGATTTTCTCGTGCGTTGACGTCTCTTCGAACAAACTGAACCACGTCTTTGACCCCGCTCTCGCTCTCGCTCTCGCTCGCCCCGTGTAGGTTCTTCGTGGTGGAGGACCATGTTCTCCACACCGCCCAGGGCCTGGTGAACCGCGCCTACGTCGAGGAGCTCTGGGAACTGGCGCTGTCCAAAATCACCGCCGCTCTGAGAACGCACTCGGTAACAAAAAAGAACTTTTCTATGGACTTTCTCTGATTCTGGACACACCCGACTTGTGGTTGTTGTGGTTGTTGTGGTGGTGGTTGTTGTTGTTGTTGTTGTTGTGCTCCATCGCCACCGCACAAGTTACAAATCCTGCTTTTCCTTTTTTTTGTTTTCAGTCTTACTGTGATGACCCGGACCTCGTGCTGGACTTGAAGAACCTCATTGTGGTTTTTGCTGATACTCTCCAGGTAAATCCAGTGTTCTCACCGTGTGGCTTATGTCTCCAGTGGGTTCATGCTCGCTGCTCTGGAAATACTTGTAATACTTCAAACTGTTCAGACTCTGGTTCAAACATGTACAGAAAGGTCACATGCCATGTTTCAATTTCAACAATAAACACAAATATTGCTAAATGTATGTATATATAAATATAATATTATACATAATTATACACATACATCTAATTATTAATTAGTCTTTTTCAATGTCTGTACATACATTTAGCAATATACAGCATTTCCTATCATGTTTGTATACAATTTTACAATAAATATCTTTTCATGTATGTTACCGGTATATATTTATATATTGTTAGATATTTTTATATATATAATTATAGATATATAAATTATAATGTTGTTGTTGTTAATAATACTACTACTAATAATAATACATTTAAATAAAGTGATAAATAATCCTACTATGACTATATCTTGGCATCTCTGACTTTGCTATGGATGTATTATGTTTCTTGTTGCTTCTTCAATATTGATACTATTATTATTATTATTATTATTATTATTATTATTATTATGTATTATGTATTATTATGTATCCTGCTTTTAATTGACCCCTTTCTTGATTCGATATTTCAGTTTGCAACTAAATGTAACATAATGGTCTACGTATGTTAAAGTTTAATACTAAATAAACCCCAAAAGCATAATATCTTCTCTTTAATATCTTGTCAAAGTAAAAAACAAATATTTGCAGAACTTTTATGATTGAAAGAAGACATATTATACTTTTGTTCACTATATAGTTATAATCTATGACACACGTGAATCATTATATTATATTTTGGACATTTTAAAGTGCAATATAGATGGAAAACCACTTCATTACTCTGAGAACAGAATAAGTAAACGTTCACGAATCATTCTGAATACAATTTTGAACAGGTAAACGAGAAGGGAAACGATTATAACGGGGCGAAAAGCTCTGAAGAGTGGTCCCGTCCCCCCCCTTTTTCTTAAGCGTGTGTTTTTCAGGGCTATGGCTTCCCGGTGTCGCAGCTGTTCGACATGCTTCTGGAGATCAGGGAGCAGTACACCGAGATCCTGCTCAAACGCTGGAACATCACCTTTAGGTAACTCTTCAAAACCGGTTTCACTGTAAAGATCGCGCGTTATGTTCTTAATAAATTTTGTAAAACGCTTTTGGACACATTAAACTTGTAATTTCGTTGTTTCACAGCTTCAAAACGATAGCTTCAAGACAGAGATGAATGGTTTTTTTTTAGGGAATTCAAGCTAAATGATGAGGAAAAGTCTTTAGCGTCCTGTTGCTCTTCTCAGATCTTCAAAAAACCACAACAAAAGCCCATGATTTTAGATGAAACAATATTGACAATTAGGCCTGTCAAAGCAATTACATCCTTCAAAAATTGTGTCTAAATGTTTTTTTTGGGTTTTTTTTGTGAGTTGATTAAAAAAAAATTATGATTCATTAGAGATGCAAACAAACTATTTTAGTGTTTTATTGCCTTATTTTTTAATATTTTTATTTTTTATATTTATATTTTTTATTTTTTTTAACATTATTGTACGTTTAGAAAAGGGTTTACGGGGATTATCTTGCCAACACAACACAACCAGTCACAACATTATCGTGACGATTTCTATATGTAATTATCTATGGCACATTCGAAAAGGAATATCTTGACATATTTGTTTACATTTGACAATAACACTTAATTATTGTCATATTTTTTTGCAATCGATGTTTGCTTCCTTTTGAATTTTCTTTTATATTCGTCATATGAAGTTGCACTAATTGATTGTTTTCTTGTTATAAATGCACTCTTAGTTTCTTAGTTTGCATACCTAAAAACATCTGCACAATATATCAAAAAAGTATTGAATTTTCAATATTGGCCACGAAAAAATAAGGTTCTCCATCTGAATTAGCAGTTTTTTAAATTAAATTGTAGGAAAAAGGCTGATTTTATTCATAATTTTCCTTCAGTTTTAACTTAAATTAACCTGGATTTAGTCTTGGGTTTGCCTTTTTTATTTTGACGAAAATTGCCCAATACAGGAAAAGATGAACATATTTGTTTTAATATAACTGAAATAATATCAATTTCACAGTCATTTTCCTTTTTATTTTTATTTATTTTTTTCCTTTTTTTTTTAAATTTATGAACACGTAAAAACAAAACCAGTTTAGGAACAGACATCAATCAAAAACTGTAGACACCAAACAAATAATAAAAAAATTAATAAATCATGGCATAGAAGTCCATTTAGTCCAAAGTCTGTCAAAGATTATCCATAATATCGCAGTCATTTTCTTTTTTTTTTCTTTTTTTTTTTTTTTATTCATGAACACATTAAAACGAAACAAAAGGGGAACAGACATAAATCCAAAACGGTAGACACCCAATAAAAAAGAAAAAAAAAAAAGAAAAGAAAAATGTCAAAATGATCCATTATATTGCAGTCATTTTCCCTTTTTTTCCCTCTTTCTTTTATTTTTTTTAAAATTTTTTATTCATGAACACATAAAAACAAAACCAGAGGAGGAACAGACTTAAATCAAAAACAGTAGACACTCAACAAATAATATATAAATGAGAAAAAAAGAGAGAAAATCATGGCATAGAAAACCCAAAGAAAACGTCCCATTTGGTCCAAAGTCTGTCAAAGTGATCCATTACATCGCAGTCATTTTCAATCTCGTGCTGTTGTTTTTTAGACTATTTACCACGCAAAACGAATCCTCAAGTTCATCCACTTTTTACCTCCTTATCATCATTTCAAACCGGGGGACTTGTAACCACTTTTTGTTTTCTTAAACCGTGCCCACCGCCTCCACCTCCGACCTTCCCGTATCGCGGCTCACGCTCCGCACGACCCCGAGCTCGTTCTTTGTGGGAAAAGCGTTCGTTTTGATGTCCCCCAACGCACACCCCACACCCCACCCTCCCCTCCACCTTTTTTTTAACGAGTGCCCAGAGAGAGAGGGGGCAAGAGGAGGAAACAACCGCGTCCTTCGAAACTCGGCCCATTGTTCGGGCCGCGGCGGGCTTTTCTTTTTACTGGAGTCGAGCGAATGACACCAGAGGGACCAGGGCATGGAACAAACAGCCACTTCCTACGCTCACACACGCAGCCAGGCCGAGTCAACGAGAGGGCAGCGCCGTTCAATTTGTACCAACGCCATAAGAATCATTTTCGATGGGATTTTTTTTTTTTTTCTCGCGTTGATTGAGCCTTGTTTTCAGTTACATGTTTTTTTCGGACTAAAAACAACCAAACGTGGCTTTCAGTGTTAAGTTCCCGAACGTAAACATGAAATACTTTTGGGTCGTTGCCGTTTTCAATGCGAGATGAAAACTGTTAAAGTGCCCCCTACAGGTCGGACGACTCATTGACCTGAAACGCAGTTGAGATTTATGTATTTGAAATGTTGCTAAAAATGATACAAATGTCATCACAGAATAGCAAATTTTTTTAGGTTTATAATTTGACTTCCTGTTTGTAATTGATGACATCACACTAGGAAATTACCCAGCAAACACTGGGCAAAAAAACTCATCTAATGTCACAATTTGACAAATTAAAATATATGAGAGCGACTTTTTATGGTTGAATTATGTTTAGAAAGTTAAAAAAGTTGTTTATTTTCTGTAAATTATGTATAAATCGACTTTTTGCCACAAATACTCACTTCAATAAATCCGGCCCACGAACCATCGTCCAAATATATTATGTTTACTGGTTTAATTCTTGGTTAGCAGTAGTTTAGACCTGGTTTGGTCTTGGTTTAGTCCTTGTTTAATTCTGCTTTCGACCTGGTTTGATTCGGGGCTAGTCCTGGTTCAGACCTGGTTGGTTCTAGTCTAGTCCTAGTCTAATTCTGGTTCAGTACTGGATGGTAACTTCTCCAAAGCAATATTAGTAAAGCATTTTGTTTGATATTTCTCACAAAAATCGAATTATTTTATTGTATTAACTGTATGAACTTTGTCACAGTTGCGTGTTGTGCCTCGTGGCCTTGGCCCTCGGGAAAATTAAGTTGAATAGCCCTGGATTAAGATGTAGTGCTGCAACCAACTTGTTTTGCTCTTTGATTAATCTCGCAATTGTTGTTTCGATGCGTCAATTATTTGAAGTCCATGATGACTATATGCTTTCGTCAAAGACACAAAACGTACACGTGCTTCTTGTGTCGTTCTTGCGTTTTCTGAGCCATAAAACCTGCTTTCACAGCAAACGGTGTGTTTTTGGAGTCCGTATAGTCCAGGTAAACATTATTCAGTTGCTAAATTAGTCTGCGATCATGCCAATAATCAATTCATCGCGATGAATCAGCCCTATTAAGATGATGAAAATAAATCACATAAATAAGAGGGACTGAGGAATGCCCTTGAACTCATTTAAATGTAATTTTGTTGTTGTCTCTCATGGGTCAGGGGTCACATGCTCAAACACACAAACGGCATCACCAAAATTACAAGTAAATTGACCCAACGCCGCTATTGAACGCAAAATAAGAGGAAATCTAAATCATTTTTTGACACTTTATCGATTGTTTCTGCTTTTCGAGTGTTTCTCCGCGCAGTGGCAGCCCTCAAAAAGTGCGTTGTGTTGTTTTTAAAACCCGCTTAATCAAAAAGTGAGTGACGTGTGTTGTTGTTGTTGTTGTTGTTGTTGTTTGTACAGACAGGCGCTTGACCAGGACAATTACAGCCCCATCCCAGTGTCCACGGAGGAGGAGTTCAAACACTACACCGCCCAGTTCCCCCTGAGCGACCCAGAGCTGGAGAAGGTGGCGCACAAACAACACACACAAACACACACAAAAATCACTCTGCTTCAAGCTTTACACTGATTTAGATATCAAAGGGATACTGCGTTCTTTTAAAACTGGGAAGAAAAGCTGAAACGTTCAATGGAGAAATTTGGATTAGCCTCCAGAATATACAACTAAATGTGAAGACTCAAGGTGGTTTTGTCAAATGAAAACTACATTTACAGACGTCTTTTACACGATTTGTTCATTTAGGAGATTATAATAGACATTTATTTTAGATGAAGGCAAAGTCCCTAGTTTTAGGTTTTACTGGACAAGTGCTTGCATAAATGTTGACCGCATAATTTTATCTTTACCACAAATTATACATTTTGTGAAGCTGAAGTCCAATTTTGAGGAAAGAAAGTGGTGGTTTTTTTCCATCCTTTGTAACCAAAAATAAGTAACATTTTGGAATTTTCAAAGTCAGTTGGTTCACATTTTCTGCAAAGACTGAAGAGCGTTTACTGATGCCAGTTAATCTTTGGAAATGTGTTTTCCTCTACTTCATTTTGCCTCCAGTCGCCTCCATTCAGAATTTTGTTTAAAATATTTTTTATATATTTCGATTTTTTAAATTTTAATGTTTTTATTTTATTTTATTTTCATTTTATTATTTTATTTTATTTTATTTTATTTATTATTTTATTTTATTATGGGTCTATTGTTTACACTGCTTCACTCCTCAACAGCGACAATAACGCACATTTGAAACACATAACTAAACTTTCCCAAAATGTCGCTGCCTTCTTTAAATTTGTTTATCCCTGAGCATTTACTGTATAATGACTCTGATGAAAGCTCACGTTCACCTCCTGGTCTTTTTGCAGTTGCCGTTTCCAAAGAAGCTGCCCTTCTCCGAGTTTGTGCCTAAAGTTTACTGTCAGCTCAAAGAGTTCATCTACGCCTGTCTCAAATACTCTGAGGATCTGCATCTCAGGTATGAAAAACCCCCAAAACGAGCGCCTTTTGTAGCAATCAAACCTTCATCTTGATGTTGATCCACTTAACCTTTCACCTTTTAGTCTATGGATTCATTTTTATGCTTAAATGGAAATTTAGTCATGCCTTTAGACCTCATTTTATTCTCTTTTTCAAGGGTAGCGCATCTGGAAATATGGCATAACCTATAAACATATTCCATTTTTCTGACTAGTATTGTGTTTTTGATCATCAGAACATCAGAACATGTTTGTAGAAGTCTAAAACTACAGTTAGTCATTTTGATACATAATGAGTAGGGATATTTTGGTGTCTGCAGAGTAAATTATGTGACTTAAATCATTGTAGCCCTTGCAATTTCCTAATGACAACTATTCCAATTGTGATTAAGCTCACAGCCCTAATGGGAAATACCAAGGATCTCCCAAAGTACTTCAAGAATGCTGAAGAATGCATAATACTTGACCTTTAGAACCATTGTACTTGTCCCTTTTTAAATGTGGAAAATAGAAGCTGGGTGTCTTTAGAGGTGGTTTTGTTTTGAAAGTGTCCCAGGTTTAGTTTAGTCTCGAACTGAAGTCAAATAAAGGAAATACCAGAGTAAGTGGCTAAAGTGGAGAACAGCTGCACCTGTCTGCACCTACGTGGCCTCGCCACGCACTTCACCAGCAGACACAGACAAGATCAGGTCTCACGTTTACACACGACAAGGATCAGGTCTCACGTTTACACACGACAAGGATCAGGTCTCACGTTTACACACAAGGATCAGGTCTCACATTTACACACGACAAGGATCAGGTCACGTTCACGTTAACACCCGACAAGGATCAGGTCTCACGTTTACACACGACAAGGATCAGGTCTCACGTTTACACACGACAAGGATCAGGTCTCACGTTTACACACGACAAGGATCAGGTTTCACGTTTACACACGACAAGGATCAGGTCTCATATTTACACACGACAAGGATCAGGTCTCACATTTACACACAACAAGGATCAGGTCTCACATTTACACACGACAAGGATCAGGTCTCACGTTTACACACGACAAGGATCAGGTCTCACGTTTACACAAGACTAGGATCAGGTCTCACGTTTATACACGACAAGGATCAGGTCTCACGTTTACACACGACAAGGATCAGGTCTCACATTCACACACGACAAGGATCAGGTCTCACGTTTACACACGACAAGGATCAGGTCTCACATTCACACACGTGACAAGGATCAGGTCTCACGTTTACACACGACAAGGATCAGGTCTCACATTCACACGTGACAAGGATCAGGTCTCACATTTACACACGACAAGGATCAGGTCTGAAGTTTACACACGACAAGGATCAGGTCTGAAGTTTACACACGACAAGGATCAGGTCTCACATTCACACGTGACAAGGATCAGGTCTCACATTTACACACGACAAGGATCAGGTCTCACATTCACACGTGACAAGGATCAGGTCTCACGTTTACACACGATAAGGATCAGGTCTCACATTTACACACGACAAGGATCAGGTCTCACGTTAACACACGACAAGGATCAGCTCTCACGTTTGAACTCACAATCGTTGAGGTTAAAGTGCTGCTGCTTGAACCTCTCGGCCACCAGGCAGCACCCATACATTTCTAAAGCCTTACGAGGTACAGTATGTGCCCTGGTATGTTGGCGATGGTGGGTTCTAATGGTTGAGGTGTCTACAATGGTCAGCTTCACTCTGCTAAATCTGGACTGGCCTGTTTTGACTCAGAATGAGGTGATGCTGGCACCAGACGCCATTTTAAACTCCATAAATCTGTTTCTCTGAGGTAAAACGTTCACTGGTTTGTATCTTTGGAGAGTCCAAGATGTCACTAAAATGAACCAGGATCCGTTTGATAAAACAGAAATTGCTCCAAGAGACGGAAAGTTCTTCATAAAGGGTGGATTTTAAGAGTTGTTCCGAGAAATTTGATCATTTGATCTCAGGTGCGTTTGAGCGATGAGTTGGATGGTCTAAAAAGAACAAACTTGGCACCTTTTTTTTATTTATAATTTTATGTTGAAGTCATAGCTCAAAATTCCTCTATTTACATTTTATTTCATATTTTATAACTCAAAATAATATATGGAAAGCAAATGAAAGTAATTTAACATGCATTAGAGTCCATAGAAGAGGGTTAATATTGTCCCTGCGTCCAGATGGAGGTGAAGCAGATGTCAACAATGGTTAATGACTTGTACTGTTCTCACTCAACAAAAATCCACATTTGATTTTGATACTAAGGGAAAAGCTTGATACTCATTACTGATGTCGATACCACAAGGTAAAGTTCGTGTTTTGGAATAATGTTCTTGGGCCTCAGAACCCCCACCATGGACGCAGTGGATGGATATCTTCGGAACATTACTTCTGGCAGCCGGGACATACGCACAATGGAAAAAGTCACCTCAGGACTCAACTTGAAAATAGACCAATTAAAAAAACAATGTACAAAATGGGACTATTATTCAGAACCCAATATGCTACGATTTTACTCCTTTACTTACCTTATGTTCTCCCTGGTCCAGCTCGTTTGTTTTCTGTTGTTGTTGTGTTGTTGCTCTTTTTTGTTCTAATATTCTAATAAGAAAAATAATAATAATAATGTAATATACAATGGAATTGGCTGTAGTAACAGTAGCTGTGACTGCATCTAACATGAAAAGTCAAATTGTGTCCTATTAATGCGATGTTGTTAGTGTCTTGATTCTAGTTTTAATATTGATTTGTGTTTTTTTTTTTTTTTTTTTTTTTTTTTACTTTTTTTTTTTTTTTTTTTTTTCATTTATAAAAAAAAATTTGGACAACCCTACTCGCTGGTTATTACAGATCGCTAAACTATTTGGATAATGTGACTTGGACTTGAAGTCAATAATAATAATAATAATAATAATAATAATAATAAAAACATAAGAAAATTACATTATTTGAAAAATATTATAAATAATAAATAATAATACAAAAAATAATGTATTTTTAAAAAAACGTGTCGTGAAAACTGTTTACGCTGTGCAGTTGATAGTCGAATGTACTTTCAGTTTTTTAATTTTACAGCAACAAACCATTTTTCAGACGAACGCTTTCATTTACATTAATATGATCTGTTTGCTAATGTGGTATGATGACTATAAAGGAACTTGCTTTGAGGGACTTGAATGTGACTTGGACTTGCACATCTTTGACCTTTTGACTTGACCAGGGCTTAATTGAGCTTGCAAATTTTGACAATAGGCACAGCGTACATTTAGACTTTATACTTCCAGACAATGTTATTCTTTCCTCTTTTCCAGCTCCACAGATGAATAATTTAGCTTAATGTGTTTGTCCTGGCTTTGAAACCATCTTTGGGGGGGGGGCGCGGAAAATGGCCACCTTCCCTTTAGCAGAGTTTGTTTATTTTCCATCTGTCGTCTTTGTGTGTGTTTTTGTAGCTCCTCCGAAGTGGACGATATGATCCGAAAGTCCACCAACCTGCTCCTGACGCGGACCCTGAGCCACTGCCTGCAGTACGGCATCAAGAAGAAGAACGTGGGGCTCGCAGAGGTGCAGAGATGATGTTATACTGACTAATCATCTCAGTGGCTAATTATTATACCATTCTCCTGTTATTTTTCCAACCACTGCAAAACATGTGGATGGATTTAACTTCAGAATATTTAGTGTGATTTTTATACGTGATGGCATGCAGGATTACGGGCTCCTGCTGCCATCTGAGAGAGCATCTTGCCTGCCAAGTTCCAACACAAATCAATTTTTAATGAAGCACTATTAAAAAAAAGTTCTGTACACAAAGATAAAACATAACAGAGCAATACAGTGAAGGAATATATTTATTGATACCGTAAAAACCCAGGCATCTTTCTCTATTAAAAAAAGGACTGAATCCCAATCTCTCTTCTAATTCGATTAAATGCACAGCCCTTTTTTCATATCATACATCGAGGCTTAGATATATTTGTACATCTTACCTTCCTCTGTTGCGCTGCCCCCCCGTGTCCCTCCATGTGCAGCTGGTGCAGCTGATCATAAACAGCACTCACCTGGAGCACAGCTGCCACTTCCTGGAGGAGTTCATCTCCAACATCACCAACGTTCCTCTGGACGCCGTCAGCGCCACCAAGCTCTACGGACCCTCCACATTCAAGGTACGCTCGTCTCCCAAGCGCGGGCACAAATGTCATCGGTATCACCAGAAGAACCAGCGGATTGTCATTTACATGTTTTTATTTTCAAAACTGTGCCATTTGTCACGTTAGAACCCAAACTGTATCACGTGGATTCAATAATAATAATAATAATAATAATAATAATAATAATAATAATAATAATAATAATAATAATTAATAATAATAATAATAATAATAATAATAATAATAATAATAATAATAATAATAATAATAGTATTAGTATTAGTACGATGATTCTAATAATATAATACTAATACTATGGTACTAATAATATACTACTAACTACTAATAAGAATAATAACAACAATAAAGGACAGAGATGTGGGCGGGGATAGGGGGCAGGTGAAAATAGTAATTTTGTGAGCCCTCGAGCCTCATTTGCAGGACTATATATTTAACTCAAACATGCAGGAATCAACAAAAATACTGTACAATTTTGAATAAACGAATGATGAGGAAACACCGTTGCACTTAAAAAGAACCACTTAAATTGTAATTTAATTATTGAACAAAAAAGACCAAGCTTTTCTTCCTGGTTGTACCCTTCGAATGTGTCCCGTTTTTGTTTTTTTTATCCTTAAACCACCCTCCCTCCTCTGTACACGTCCAAACCCACTCAATCTGGACACATCTAATGCCAAAACACAATATCAATTCCTAACTTATCCCGTTTTGTTCTTCATCACGAACATGGAAGAAACATTTGACTTCGCGGCTCTTTTCCCCAGGACGCTTGCCACGCTGCCGAGGCGGAGATCTACACCAGTCTGAACGCCAAGATCGACCAGTTCCTGCAGCTGGCGGACTACGACTGGCTGGCCCCGGTGCCTGGGGGAGGGGCCTCCGACGTCAGCGATTACCTCGTAGACCTCCTCACGTTTCTGAGGAGCACCTTCAGCGTCTTCACCAACCTCCCCGTGAGTACAAACGGAACTGGTTCACGTTCAGCACGATCTAGGCGTCTGTAAAGAGGTTATACGAGTTTGTGTGGGTTAGACTCCTGATCTCTGAACAGTGTGCGTTCTCCCCGTGTTGCTATGGCGACTATGACAGGTTAGAGAAAGTCGTACGGGTGAACTGGGGAATCGAAAGTGTAGTGACGAGTGGCTATCTCTGGAGCGTCCTACAAACGGCCGCAAAAAAGGTCCTGACAGAAAAACACGAAAGACACCGACGATCAATGACTGGACTAATTTTAGACTATTTTAATGGACATGCTTAAAATGGAAAAAAAAAATCACATTTGGACTTCATTTGAAAATTGACAAATTTGACAGACTTTGGACAAAATGGGACTTTTTTTTGTTCTTTTATTTATTTTTTTTTGTTCTTTTTTTTTTTTTTTTTTTCTCTAGGCCATGATTTTATTTGTTCAATTATTTTTTTTTCATTTATTTCTGCTGCTTTTACTTTGTGTCTGCTCTTCTCTCTGATTGTGTTTTTCTTTTTTTATATATATTTAACGACAACAACAAAACGAATAGGGCTGTTCCAAAATATCGATATATTGTGATGCTAAATTTGGTGATACAGTATCGGTATCGTGGGCTTCTGTATCGATATATCGCCACGAGTCATTTTGGTATAATTTCCTGAATTATTTTGTCACCGCGCTACAATTTTGTTCCTTGTTTAAAGAAAGGACAAGATTAAAATGTGCGTGTTTCATATTGAGTTCGTGCAGGTCGTGGTTTATTAAAATGTGTTGGGTTCTTTTAAAAAAAACAGTGATACGTCGTAAAACACCGCGAGCGATATGTCGAGTATCGCAAAATCGTGATCATTATGGTATCGTGAGCCGTGTGTCGCATCGAATCGTGAGGGACCCCGTGATTCCCAGCCCTACCTGTGAATCCAAACGTTTGCCTTTTTAAAGCTCCATTTCCCGACGTAAACGGCCCCCCGTGCGTTCAGAGCGCAGTTGAGTTGCCGTCGCTGCGTCAAAGTCTGTTTGAGAATTGGCAAAAAAACGGATGACGAAATAAAGAAAAAGACAGACAAAAAACAATAGCATGGAGGTACAAGTTGTTTTTTTGTTTTTTTAAAGAGCCATGCTTGAATCACTCTAAATGCAACTTTGAGCGGACAGCAGTGGCCCGGGTGTAGGGATGTCGAGCTTAACCGGTTAATCGATAATCGTGATTATTCAGGTCACAATATAATCGTAAAAACGGATAAACGTGACGATTATAGAAGCAAAATTACGTAGTTTCTATTCAATCTGGACCCCAAAAAGTCCACCCAAATGTATAGGGAGTTTTTTGTGGCGGTTTACTTAGCAATAACTGTATTTTCCCCGGAGTATAAAGCTGGGCAAGTATTAATGGAACCGTGATGATGATGATGATGATGATGATTTTGCTTTTATTTTCTCGTATTCCAGTAATCGTGAGTAATCGATGAATTGTGCCGTTTCTTCTCGCAAAAATAATCGCAACAGTAAAATTTGATAAACCACGAACGTTGAACCGTATCATTAGTTGTTGGGGATCGGAGCCACAAATGTCCCGTACTAATCTTACGTCTTAAAGTTTTTTTATAAGTCATAAATCGCGCATTCGGGGTCGATTTTAATGGAACCACTTTCTGAAGCCATTGGTAAAACATAATTCGTTAATCCTTGTGCGAGTTTTCCATGTGGCCAGGCCTAGTAATTACACATAATTAGACAGATAAACTACTTAAACTATAGGCATTTTTTTAACATCGCTTTCAGTTCTTGTTTGTTCGTTGAAACCCGCACGTTGCATAAGCCCGCTCTCATAGCCGCCCGTTTGTCTCCTGGCTGGTTTCGCCGTTAGCATGCCTGCGCGAGCCGGCGGATTAGCGTCAGCGGGTCATAGGTCGAGCTTGTTACCGATCGTTAACATGGGGCCACGTAAGCGGCTTGAGCGGTCAGCCGGGCCAAGCTTACACTCGGAGCAGAATATTGACTCCATTGGGCCAAGCTAAGCACGTCATTCACCGCACAACGGGACCGCTACTGCTGCTGTCGATTCTGTGCAACGTTTTCGACCGTCGTCCTCCCCCCCCCCCCTGAAATGTGGAACCCAGTCTCAAACGTCAGCGGCTACTGTGAAAAAACGAAATTGAATGTAATCATAATGAAACTGAAACTATGACTAAAATGTAGGTAGATGTTCATGTCAAATAAAATGACTGATATTGTTGGGAAATGGTAAAAACTAAACGTGAAACTAAAAGGAACGAGTGGAGCATAGCCCCAAACCAGTCCATATAAAAAGTCAACATGTGAGGGCCAGATTTCTCGGGGGGGCCTCTGGGGGTTGGAACCAAGACTAATCCAGAATCAAACCAGGTCCAAACCAGGTCTAAAGCAGAATTAGATAAGGACTAAGCCAGAAAAATCAGCAAACCAGGTTTAAACTTGTGGTGAACCGAGAATTAAACAAGAAAAAAATTATAATAATATTTGGAAGATGGGTTGCGGGCCGGATCAGATCATTTGGCGGGCCTGATCTGGCCCCCGGGCCTTAAGTTGAATAGCCCTGATATACTTTAAGCATCAAATAAAACTCTGGCTGACTAAAACTATAATAAGACTTTTCGTCTACTCAAACTAGACCAGAACTAAAATGAAATATTTGTCTAAATCTTGACTAAAACTTACGTTGCGGTCAAAACACTGATTTCTTGTCAAAATGAACCCTGGCTCGCCGTAGCCTCAGATCGACGACGACGTGTCCCACAAAAGGGTGAAGAGTGAATAAATGAG
Organism: Chaenogobius annularis; assembly: GCA_015082035.1. NCBI lineage: Eukaryota > Metazoa > Chordata > Actinopteri > Gobiiformes > Gobiidae > Chaenogobius > Chaenogobius annularis. The sequence continues at coordinate 826,862 of BJKM01000172.1, read as the reverse complement.
TGCGTTCAGAGGCTTGGAAAGCATGTACGCTCGCTCAAGCATGAAGTTTGACAAGATTTTGTGAAATGCAATGGTCTAACCACTGACCTTTTTTCAATTTTATTTTCCCAGACAGCAGAGACAACTCACTAATGGGTCAAGCAGCAGGTAGTTACATTAAAGCTGAAGACTGGACGCATCATAGCAGAGCAAAGAGTGACCGAGTTGGCCACTAAAACTTTGAAACTCCAAATGCACATAGATGAAAATGATTAACAACCATGGAACCTTGATAACATTGATTTGCCAGTATTTTCACAATGCATTGGGAATGTGCTAAAATGTGCTTGTAAATGTCTTTTGTTGAGCTTTAAACCTGAATAGATCCTAAAATGAACCACAAAAGTGCAGAAATATCACTTCTTACCCTTGTTTGATAGATTAGTGGGTGGTCTGTGCTCTTTTTTCCCCCCCCACAATGTTAAATAGTTTTAATTATCAATGATATACTCTATTCTACTAATTTTGCACATCTTCTGAACAGCAATTGCGATATCCATTTTTCAATATTGATCCCACATCTACCATCTGCTGATAAAGATGAAATCAAATAAACTGACACATAAAATGAAAAAAGCGCCTTTCCTATTTTAACCCTTGTTATTAAAGAGGACATTGTTTTCATTCTTCATGCCTGTTGCTGTCAGCAGAGGGAGCTCTAACGCAAATCTTATGACTTGTAAAAGGGACCTTGATTTGAAAAGGGCTTTCCAAACATGGGCATTACTTCTACTTTTAAAACATGAAACACAAAAGTAAAGAGGACCAAAAGTATGTTTACATAATTATACTTTATTAATGTCCATTGCAGGGTTGTTGTGTTTGTTGTTGTTGTTGTTGTTGTTGTTGTTGTTGTAATATGATTTCATTCACCTCTCGAGCTCATCTCACGCTCGGATTAAGGCGATTTGCCGTGAGCAGGTCACAGGGCAGAAGGCCACCCACAGCCGTGCCTGGGCTAAGTGTTCTGAGTTTTAAGCCGATTCCTTCTCTCCCCCGACCCCTTTACCCCGCCTTCGCGCCCTCTCCGCGCCCCTCCAAAGCTGACCCCGTGTCTGGCCCGGGCCCCTTAAATCGATCAGATGTTATGGATCTAATTGCCGGGGGGCTCTGGAGGTGTGACCCAAAAGAGGCTGGTGGAGCGAGAACGTGTCAGAATGAGCTGGAGAGGGCGAGGAGAAGCCGAGAGAAGAACACATGTCACAGGAGGAAAATCGATGGAGAAACGTCTAATGCTACGTGCCACATGTTTGAGATGAAGCTGCTGGGTTTTTGTTAGAAAAGTTAGAAAAATAATCCCTTTTTATTGTACGCACAAAGCATATGGGGAGTTGAAATGCTTTCTTCCAACTTTTCCACATTTTGGCTTGAGAGACGGGCAGCGTAGGAAGTAATCTCCGCTCACAGCAAGAAGGTTCTAGGTTCAGTTCCCCGGACAAGGGTGTCTGTGTGGAGATGGCATGTTCACCCCGTGTCTGTGTTTAAGTTTCCCCCCTAAACCACTAAAACGTGTGAAATATTGGCTTATATTTAAATGAGAATCCACTGGAAATCATTCCTTAGCTTGATCGATTTTTTTTTTTCTTTTTTTTTCTTTTATAAAACAAAATAAATGATTAAAAGTCAAGAAATCAGTGCTTGAAATCAAGTTTTAACTCAAAAATATTGCTAATTTTCTTCCTCTATAGTCCAGAATTGGTGGTAGACCTTTCAATTAAAAAACAAACAACGAAAACAACCATATCATTGGCGATGATCAATGACTGAATCTCAAGCACAGGTCAAATTTGAGGCGTGCCCAACCCTAACAACGCCTTTGACATTTTGGAAAAGGTATGACTTTAGCATGACATGGAGGAAAAACAGGAATAGCACCCTTAACTCATGAACAGCGACAAGGCCTCAACTGACGATATCGGAGCGTTTATGAAAGCTGATCGTTGGTTCATTTGTTGAACACGCATTTTGGCTCGTTTACGGTCAATCGTGGGCCGACGTTCAAGTGGCTCCGGGGCGTCTAAATGCTCCGGCTCTTTTTCCACGTTCGGTCCAAGTATACAAAGCATCTTACGGGTCAGTTGTTTTAACCTGAAATCCCGCAATTATGCAACGGACTCAGAGGCGACATTGATCTAATAAATGCTTGTGCTCATGGTGACGCTGCAAATACTGAAACTCTGGCTAATCCCGTCGCTAATAAGACCGGCCCAGAGGCTTCAGGGCTAACCAAACAACACTGATCTAATCGAGGAGGAAACGGGCCCTGTAATGGTGTGAACGCTCGGCAGATATTTGGTGACACGTGTTTGGCGTTTAGGGCCAAAATGAATTCAAGATGCGTAAAGGGCAACAGCGCAGAGGTTAAATCCAGTTAAATATCGATAATGGTCCCTGCGGTAGAGTGGTTTGCTGCAGGGCCGGTTCCAGGCATTTGGAGGCCCCGTAACAAGAGTTGGTTTGTGGACCAGCGAACGACACACACACACACACACACACACACGCGCACACACTGTTTAAATAGATGGACACAGCAATGGAATGTGATAAACTAAAGACAAGAAATCAGGAGTGGACTGGGTAGAACAAGTGATGGAGCAGGCCACATTCATCAGCATTTGCATTTTATCTTCTTTTTTTTTTTTAGAAGATAGAGCGCATGTAGCCCCGTTGTCGGTTGTGGCCCCGAACATTTGCCCGGATCGTTTATGCCGCGGGGGCCGGCCCTGGTTAGCTGCCTCACTGTGAAGGCGAAAGGGGCCCGTGTTTGTCGAGCGAAAACATGTTCATTTGGGGGCCCCCTCCGTTTGCTTGTTGTCCAGAATACTCACTCATCCAATTCATGGGTTTCAGGCATAGGGATTCCCTTCTGATTTGGGCATGGCAATTGTCTTGCGTTGTCATAGCGAAATCAAAATGATTTATCATTCGAACGGGGAATGGGCCTCACAAAATCCTTCAAATCAGAAAGGAGTCATTAACACTTTGGCGAGTGACAAAAGAGTCAAAAGTCTTGTCCGTTGTGCCTCGAGCCAAACTCAAACAGAAGTGTGCAATCAGATTTGTTTCATCTCATTGATTTCTGCGTAAAGTTTTTTTTTTTTGTTGCCTTCCACCCTCCCCCACCCCACACAGCCAGGTTTGTTTTGATACGAACAGACCATTCTTGACCCTTTAATGGCTAATCCAACCGTGACTCTCGCTCTCATCAGAACTCGGCCAGATGAAAACTGTGGCCAGACTGATATCGATCTAAAAAAAAATGCTGAGAGATATCATATTTAGACTTTCCAGGCAACTCCTCTGTGGCCTGCACCGAATCTCCATGGAACGTTCCTAAAATCTTAACATAAAAGTACTTGTAGTCCTCTTCGGAGTGCGGGTCGTACATGTTTTCAACTTCGCAAAGGTGTGTCCATATCTATGTTTCAATGCCATATAACCTTTTGGTCGGTGGCCCTTTTTGCACTTGCACTTGATATGGATTATGATTAGCTGCTGTGTTTCTTGTTCCCAGTTCGAAAAGAAACGTTGAGTTCTTAAAGTCCATATCTTTGTCTTGCTGTAGGGAACCCCAATAGAACATGCCACTTTACCGGTGAGTATCCAAGCTGTGGTTCTAACAGAGTGCAGTGTCTAACGTCCGTAACATTTAATCCCTTAGCGTTAGATATTAATAAATTAGCCTTGAGTTTGATAGTTAAAGTTTGACTAACGAGTGTGGCTTTAAACAACTGTGGCCTTGCTATTCTAGTAGTATTTTTTTTTTTTTACATATTGCACAGGTAGGCATGTAACAAAATTAAATTAAAACTCAAACCGCTAATGGTATAGTGAATTAAATACTTTTATGCTTACTGTGTTAGTTGGTTGAAGCAGCACGCTATTGAGTATTTTTCAATTTTACCTTCATTATTCTTCTTTTTAAAATAATAAAACAAGGAAAGCCAAACGCAAACTGTAAACAATAAATGGTAAGTAATGACGTGCTGAAAGAGGCTGCCGTTTGCATGCCACCTTCCATTTCCACTACACAGCTAAGTGGTAAAATAGTCTTTAAAAAAAACAAAACAACATTTAACAAATCACATCTCTGCTTTGTGCGTCCGTGCGCTACTCGAAGGTGTGGCGGCCGACCCAAGCGCAAGACCTCGAGGAACGATCAGTCTGTTGCTTTGTTGCGCTGAGGTCAAAAGATCAGCTCCAAGTACAAGAGTGATCCCTGTGGCACGCCTGCATTATTAGTTTATTAAACATAACCGGTACAAACAATGATGACGCCTCCCGATACTGCAAAACAAACCCCACGAAAGCTGCAGTTTCGTAGATTCATCCCAAACTCTAATCCCTATTTGGATGATGGCAATAAGCGAATCCCAAAACCGCACTTATTTGGATGACACAATGTTGTCTTGTGAAAGAGAAAAGCGCAACAATCCCTTCACGTTTGATTTAGAGTTGGGTTTGCGAGTTGCTCCACAGTTATTGTCGTCTCGCTCATATTTCGTCCCTGCTCCACGCTGACTCCTGGCTGCCCTTTGGCTCGTGCCTTTCGGTGACAGCACATTGGAAGAGCGCGCTGCACTCCCCCCCCCCCCCCCCCCCCCCCCCCCCCCCCCGCCCCCCTCCGTGTCCAATCTGATCCAGGAGTTTACTGACCGTTCTCGTTCTAAATCACTCCTAACTCAACAAATATTAAAGTGTTGCTGGGTCAGATATCAACTATGCAGATGTATGAAGTTCCTTCATTATTAATTGTTTAAAGCAATGAAATAAAAAAGCTTCCAGATGTTGGGATGAGATGTACGGTAAAATGGTCAAATTGTGCAAAAATGTTCTACACTCAAATCACTGTCGCCCGGACCCTCTGTAACATTTTTGAACCGGTGTGTAATATTTAAAATTATATACAACAATAACAGCAAAAATATGGGGTTAAATTTGTGTCATTGATTTAGTGATGCAGCCAGAACAAGCAATTGAAAATCCGTTTTTTTTGTTTTTTTTCACAATGCCCGATTTGCATTCATGAATTGACGCACATAAAGTCTAATTTGCATGTATTATACGTGAATAAAACGTATTTCTCGACGCAAATCTGTGCTTTCGCATGCGAGCGTTCGAATCTGAATTGTGATCACCGTATCATTGTTTAAAATCACCTAAAACTTTAAAAATTCACATTGTGTTTTTTAATCTGGGCTTTCGCACGTTGAGAGTTTGCATTTGCTGTAATGGCTCGTTGGAACTTTTGATCCGGCCTGAGAATCTTTTTGAGACCAACTTGCCACGCCTTGTACACGCTCAAAACGCAGTAAATTAACGGCACAATTTTCAACAAACTTTTAGCTTTACCAAACGATTGCCCTTAATAAAATATAAATCTCATCCAAGGTTAGAGTCTTGGCACATTTCGCTGTTATTTTGATACAAATTGTCCCTATTAATTTAGCCTTGGAGAGACCCCCCCACCCCCCCCTGGTGGCCTGGCCTTTAGTCCAGACATGTAAATAAGAGTTAGTGGATTTCACGGCGGATCGACTCCGCTCCGAAAGTGGCGTTCGGGGGATTTCCGGTCGCTCCAACAGATGCGAAGCCCTGTGTAATTCGATTTACTCCGCGGCCCCTTCGATGACCTCCCTGAACTACAGCTGTTTAATGCCGAACAATCCCCGGGTCACACAATGGTAATTTAATAAACAAGGGCTTGACGATGAGGGTTTTCAATTGTGTTTCTTTCATTCACAGCGGAGGTCATATTTCCTGTTAAATACATTATTATTACCTAAATGATGTCGTATGACGCAGTGAATAAACATTACAATTCAGTTAAAGAGGTGTTTCCCATTTATTCCATTTATACTTACGGTAGAACAACATTAATTACTGTTTTCTTCTAATAAGACAAAACATATTCTACTTTTGCTGTAATTAGACGAAAACTGAAAATAATATTCAAAAAGTAGATTTAATTGTCTAAATGTGGTGGCACAATACGTTTTAATATTTTCTCCTACGATGTGTGAAGCATAAATGGCACAGGTTATTTATTAATTGATACTTTTTGTTCTTATGGCAATGCAGCGCGCTACATGCAGTGTCATTTTGCTATGCCGATGCAGTCCAGTTAGTTTGAAGACTACGAGAGAGAATTTTGGACTGCGGATGGGCCAATTGTGACTAGTCGACCGTTAAAAAATAATTGTAGTTGCATTTTGATTGTTTATCTGGACGACGCAGGCTCTGAAACGCGTGCGAAAAATCGTCTTTTCACGCTCAAAGACGATGGCATCATTAACTAAAAATGCCAAAACGAATGAACGATGGAAAACACACTTTATTTCATGAACATTCCCTTATCTAGAAGCCTTCAGTGACCATATTTCAACCTTTTATTTGATTGATAATTTATAGAAACAGTCGCGATGTACAATAGAAATAATTGTTTCTAGTCGAAAAAAGTAATCGCTGACTACTGAAATATATGTTTGAGATCGGGAGTCGAACCCACAACCTCCTCACTGAAAGGAGGAGAGCATGACGACACAGGGAGGACACGGCACCACATTAAAACACAGGTTCTTCATCGTTACAAACTTGACTTTTCTCCCTAATTTAACCGATGGCTTCATGTAAAGATTCATCGTTAGCGTGATGCCTTCGCAGACCCCCCGCCCCCCCGTTCCTTTGGCGCCGTATTAATGCGTTGTCATACACTTCTACACACTCTGCTGTATTCTTATTACAGCGCTCCATCATCCTGACTTACCCCCGAACGCACCACAGCTCCGTCTAAATGAAGAGAACAAACTTTTGACCCCGTTTTGAACACAACGCGTTTGAGTGGAATCAGATTAACTACGGCACAGCGCGTAATGGCCCCCTGTATTATGCATTATTCTTGGCCTCTGTAATTTAATGTTAGGGCGGTACAACTTTAGGGGGGGGAAAGAAAGAAAAATGTGATTAGATTTGTGATATACTTTTTTAAATAAGTAGGATTTTTGTCCAAAGTGCGCATTGTGAACAACTCCATTCGCGTTAACATTTGAGAGATCTGATAAACTGACACAAGAATCCAAAGTATTTCAGAATATGTTTTTGTAGAGCTCTAAACTACAAGTACAACAAGATTTTTCTGTAAAAAGACTGCGGTTCATTATCTAAAATTGCGCCAACTCAAATTTTAATTACGATTTGGTTGCGATATATCTTGTAATACAAATTAAATGCGTCTTGGTAATACCTCGTTGCTTTTTTTTTGTGATGAAAATTGCACGTCGTGATTTTGTTTGTCATTGTGCCTTTTTCATTAATATTATCTTTGTTTTGTTTTGTCTTATTCCTTTGTTTTATGTTTCTTTTTTTATGTTTCTTTTTTTTTCTTTTTGTGAAAAAATAAAATACTTTACATTTGATCAACCTGGAAAAAAAACATATAACATTTTAAAGAAAAGTGGTCGTCGATTGCACTTGGACTGCATCTGCCGGCGCATTGAAAAGTGAAGCGCTTCGTGTGAGGCTAAAAACGCCGACTTATACCAGAGAGCAGCAGTGTTTTATGCTTTCAAGGCAGGTTTGTCAAAGGTGTGAATGAAGAACAACTCTAGACCGCTTTTAAACATGTTATAATGTTGTGTTTGAATGAAAAACATACCTGGAGTTGTGTTTTGTTTCATTCGCACGGTTGAATTGTGCGTATTTAGCCCTGTCAATGTCAGAGATTGGTCGATTAGTCGTAAGAGTGTCGTTACTTTTTGCACTTTTTGTAGTGATTTGTTGTGGTCCAAGAAATGTCTCAAGTCAGAGTAAAAAGGTTATTTGGGGAAGCTGCCGTTTTAGGAAGAGGAACTGAAAGAGTAACTGTCTGGACGTAACATTCGATGGAAAGGAAACAGAACTGTACGTATCAGAGAAAACAAGCAAAATTAATGGTCATCGCTTACGGACTAAATTTACAAACAAATGGACAAATTCTACAGAAAACTGGACTAAATGGGACACATATCTTGGACTTCTTGTACCTTCACAATTTTTCCTTTTTTTTTTTTCCTTTTTTTTAATGCCTCATTTTTTCCTTAGTTTTTATTTTCAATTCTATATTTTTATTTTTATTTATTTTTATTTGGTAAATTTTTCCTCTGGTCCTGTCTTGTTTTTATCATTATCATTATTTTATTGTATTTTTATTGTATTTCATTTTTCTATTTTATTTTTAATAGATTTTTGTTTTATTTAATTTTAATTTTGGTTAGGTTAGGTTTTGTCATTTTAATAATTAATTTATTTGTTATTTACAAATTTTTAAATATTTAATTTTATATATTATTTATTATTTATTTATTATCTTTTTTTTTATAAACATTTTTATTATTTTTGAAAAAAAATGAAATATAAAAATGAAATTGAAATGCATGAGATATATTTTGAAAAAGAAACAGTTGTTTTTTGCCGTCATCGACATAAGTGTCCGTCATCATTTTAAATAAAGGCGTAAAGCAGCGGTTGCGCACTGGCGCTGACGTGTGTCTGCCGTGGGCGTGTCTCCCTCAGGGTAAGGTGGCGCAGACGGCCTGCATGTCGGCCTGCAAACACATCTCCACGTCGCTGCTGCAGCTGCTCCTGGACCCGGACCTCCGGCAGATCTCCCTGGGAGCGCTGCACCAGCTCAACACGGACGTCAAGGAGTGCGAGAGTGAGTCGGGACCACTGCCTTTAAAGGAAGGACACGCTGGGCTGAATCAACCTTTATGTGCAGTACCATCTTATAACCCTTAGTGGAAAGTTTCAACATCACTATTTTTTTGTATTTATTTTTTTAATCAGCTTTTTTTGCAGTAAAAACACATTTTGCATATTTTCAAAACAACAGTCTCAATATTCTCTAAATATTTTAATATCTATTGTTCAACTAAAAAAACATGTCAAATTTAAAAGATAAAACTTTTGTATTTTTATTAAACTGTTTGTCTGACCATTTGACCCTTTCTCTCTTCTCTCCTCTCGGCCAGCCCTCTGTCCCCCACCCCTTTCTCTCGTTTCCGTCTTTCTCTCTCTCCATACCTTTTTGTCTCTCGCCCTTTCTTCATCATATTTCCCTTTCTTTTGTATTTGGCTCTCGTTCTCTCGAATCATGTCTTTTTCCCTTTTTTTTACAATTGAATAACGTTTTTTCCCTTTTTTTCTCTCTCTCACGGCTCCCTCTCTCATGCTGGCTCGGCTGTGGTGCTCTTATCTCGCCTCCCGCCCTCTACTTTTCTTGCAACCTCCACTCTTATGTCTCCATCATATCTACACTCCTCTCACGGTCTTCAACACTCCTCTCTTCCTGCCCCTGTCTCTTACTCCCCTCCCTCCGCCCCTCACTCGCTCTGCCACCCACTCCACTTCTTCATCACTCACTCTCTCTACCTCCTCTCTCTCTCCCTGTCTCTTTAACTGCCCTCCCTCCCTCACCTCCGAGCCCTCATAGCTGCTCTCACTCCTCTCTGTCTCTCACACTGTCTCTTCTCCTGCACTCCTTCGCCCTGCACACGGTCTCTCACCTCCCGTCTCCCGTCGACTCATCCTCCAACCCTCGCCTCTCTCTCTCCCGACTTCTACTCTCCGTCATCGCGATCGCTCCACCTACCACTCTCTTCACTTCCTCACAATCTCTCTCACATACTCCCTCTCTCTCTTTCTCCTGTCCTCTTACCTTCCCTCTCCCCTCCACACCCTCACTCTCTCTCACCTCACTCTCTCACACTCACTACTCTCCGCTAACCACCTCTATCTCTCCCTGTTCTCTTACTCCTCCCTCCCTCCCCCTACACTCTCACCTCACTCTCTCACCGTCCCTTCTTCACTGCCTTTCTCCCTGTCTCTTACTACCTCACACTTCCACTCCCCCCATCAGACTCTCCTCTACACGTCCGTCCCTCTCCGGTCCCACTCCACTCTCTCTCACATCTCTCTCTCTCACGCTCTCACTCCTCTCTCCCTGCTCCCTCTATTCTTCCCTGTCGCCTTTCACTCCCTCCCCCTCCCCCCTCACTGGCTTAGATCTCTCACCTCCATCCCTTAACCACTTCTCACTCAACGCTCTAACCGCTGTCCCTACCTCTCCTCTGTCCCGTCTCTTAACTCCCTCCCTCCCACCCCCACTTCTCTCTCTACCGTGCTCTCTCTCTCCCTTCCCTTACTCCCTCCCCTCCCTCACCTCCACACCTTCTCTCCACTCACCTCTCCCTCTCCTCCCCGCCTCGATCTCTCTACCCTCTCTTCACGGCCCCCCTCCCGCCTCACTCTCTCTTCATCACTTCACCTCAGCTTCTTACCTCCCTTCTCTCCGTCTCTTACTGCCCTTCTCCTCACACTCCCTCGACTCTTCTCTCACAACTTCACTCTTCCACTCTCACTCTCTCAAACTCCTCTCTCCATCTCCCTGTCTCTTTAACCCTCCCTTCCGCACCCCCTCACTTCTTCTCACATTACTCTCTCTACTCATCCTGTCCTTCTTACGCCTGCCTGCCCTGCCTCCTTCTGTCACTCCCTCTCCTCCCTTCACCCCTCACTCTCTCATCACTCTCACTCTCTCACACTCACCTTCTTAACCTTCTTTCTCCCTGTCTCTTACTCCCCCCTACCCCTCCTCTCTCACCTCAACTCTTCTCACACTCTACTCTCTCACCTCCCTTCTCTCTGCTCCCTGTCCTCTTTACTCCCTCCCCTCCACTCTCACTCTTCACTCTCTCACACTTCTCTCTCTCACCGGTCCTCTTCTTCTCGCGCTCTCCTGTCTCCTCTCTCCTCCACCCTCCTCCTCGCACCTCTTTCTCGTACCTCACTCACTAATCTCTCCTCCCTACTCTGCGTTCCACTCATTTCCTTCCCCTCCCTCCCCCCTCTACTCTCTCAACACTCTCTTCTACCTCCTTCTCTCGCTCCCTGTCTCTTCTTCCTCCCTCCCTCTCCCCCTCACTCCTCTCACACTCTCTCTCACCTCCTTCTCTCGCTCCCTGTTCTCTTAACTAACCCCCCCCTCCCCTCTCTCACATACTGTCTCTCACCCCTCCCTCTCTCTCTCTGTCTTCTCACCCCTCCCCTCCCTCTCTGTCTCTCACCCCGTCCTCCCCTCCCTCCTCCCCCCCCTCTCCTCACCCCGTCCCCCCCTCCTCCCTCCCCTCTCCCTCCCTCCCCTCTCCCTCCCTCTCTCTCTCTCTCTCTTCTGGTGTTTTTTTCCCACAGGTTTTGCCAGAGCCGGTCCGGTCGCAGGCTTCCAGGGCGACACGCTGCTGTTGGCCTTCAGTGACTTGAGACAAGTAGGTCTTTGTGCGTCGCGGCCGGCGCTGCTCCTCACTATCTCTGTCACCTCTGCTCCTCCTGTCGGGACGATCAGGACCCCTCTGCTTGCCCCCATAACTACACGGTTACACGCTTTAGGCACCGGCTGCTCCATTATAGAAGACAAACATTAGCACATTTATATACTTTCATCGAGGAACAATGTACTGATCATCTATTAACTGTGTTTTATTATGTTTTGGCTGCGTTTTGGACTGAATTTCACTCATTTATATGAGAAATATTTGAAATCACTGGTGAAATTTGCTTCCTTTGACAATGCGCTGCCCTGTTTTAATGCAATTTGACATCACATCTTTATTTATTTAGCATCGAGAGCGCTGATCATACAATTTTGATAAAACTGCCCTGTTTTAATCTTGAAATACAAGTTACAAAATGCTGAATTTGTTGATGGGAATCCGTTTAAAGGCACAGTACGCAACTTTTCTCCCAAAAATAGACTAATACTAAAGCATGCTTATTGATTCTTTTCATTTTGGATGGTTTTATTGCTCTAAAAATGTGTAAAAAATCTGTGTTTTTACTGTGAGCGGGCTCCACAAACCTGACTCCTTCTGCTTGTTCCTATGGCAATGTTGTTCTTTTAAGCTATACAAGTCTTAGACATATCTTTCTGCATGGAGAAACTTCAGACGTATGGTTTTTTCCCCCTCCAGAAAGTTGCATACTGTGCCTTTTAAGCACCGCGGCTGACGAGCACTGTCAAAAAGACTTTGTTTGTTTGTTTTTTTTAGAAAATTGTCGTGATTGTCGAGCGTTTTCCAGTTTGAGTTTTTTTGTTTTTTGTGGGAAAAGCGCCTCGAGCTGGAAAAAGGCGGAGAGTGACTTTGTGTTGTTGTTTATGAGAATCCCAGAGCCGTGACGGGAATGAACAAAGTCGGTGACAGACTTTGTGCTGGGTCAACGTGGGACAGAGCGTAGAAGACTTGGATTGTCTGAGAGAAGTTATTTTGACACCTGATCTGCCGTTTTTGTAGTTCAAGTTGTGTGAAGTTTAGTAACGGTAATTGTTGATAGTAGTGGTAGTCTTCACTCTTCTAGTACAGCCTGTAGATCAGCTGGTGTTGTCGTGGGGACCATTTGTCTCTAAACTACTTTTTTGTTGCAGTATTTTCAATTAAAAAGTTGTTTGAATTGGGGTACAACAAGCTACTAGCTTAAAGGTCCAGAGTTACCTTAGTTTGATGGGAATATGTCTAAATACCTTCAAACTGCATCAAAGTGCATCATGGAAGCTAAAGTGTATATGACAACGTTTCAGTTTTATTATATTACATAGTTTAATAATGACATGTTTCAAAATAATACAAATTAAACATAAATAATCAATTGAATCATTTAAAAAAAATAATAATAAATTTAAAATTAAAATGTAAATCATAAAAATGGTAAAAATAACATTAAAAAATAACATGTAAAAATAAATTAAAAATTACATTTAAAATAAATTTGAAATAATTTGAAATAAATATGAAATGAAATGAAATAAAATAAAAACAGACAAAAAACAAACAAAAACATGACGGTACCAGAGGAAAAATTTAAAATGAATAAATAAAAAATAAGGCATTATTTTATGCCTAAATTCTACAGTTTCTGTAGAATTTGTCCATTTCTAAGTTGAGTCCCGTGAAGTGATGAATACAAGTATTGAAGATGACATAGACTGAAGTTTATAGATTACATTTCATTGGAAAAGGAACAGCAGGTGGGTTCTACTCAAACACCATACTTGAGTAATGTAGTTGTACAGTGTAACAGTCTCCTCACTTGAGTAAAAGTGTTGGTGGGGGAAAGTTCAAAATGACAGGAAGTAGTGCCGAGTTCAAAAATCGAACACAGAAACATGGAAAACTCAACTGCCCACAAGGAGCACCTTTTTCCGACAGAATAAAACATTAATTTAAACACAAAGACGATTGCTGCCACTTGTAACTGTTCATCAAAGCATGACTATTGTGTCAATTAAACAAGCTTCGGCCCTTGTTTACAATGTAGTTGCTAGGGGTAACGGAATAAACAACAACGTAAGTCACATTTGCTGCCCGTGTCCCGACCAGGAAGCAACGTTAAAAACGTCTCAAAACACTTGCAAATCGCAAGAAAACCGGGACTCGCCCCAAGAAACTAAACCTGGCCTAGACCGCGACTGAACCAGGACTCGAACAGGACCGAACCAGGTCTACATCAGGACTATTCCTCGCTCAAACCAGCTTCAAAAGAATATTACAATACTGTGGCTGAAGAAGACACATTGAAGGATTGTTTGAAAGTCAATTTAGGCCCCATTGGGAAGTACAAAATACTTATTATTATTTATTAACATTTATTTATGCAGGGGAAACAAATTGAAGCCCTTGCAATTTAGAGTAAATACAATAAAAACACACTGAAGTCAGTCAGGAATATACATTTGTCATTTAATACATGTTTCAAAAGACATTTTCAAATTTGCAAAACTTCTTTTCTGTTGGCAATTTTAGAGTAGTTTTTCTATTTCTGTGAGGGGCATAAAATGAACAGGCAGTTTTCCACAATTCTGTTTTTTACCCACGTGTTTTTGTGTGTGTTTATGGCCTGTTGTTTTTGTTTTAATAGCCTAATTAAACAAAATGGTAGTTAGCTTAAAAGGGCTTCAACGTTAGGCCGCCCTACTTTCCCCACACGAAGCGCAGCGATTGTCCGAACGCCGCATCTTATCCAACTTCTCCCTTACAAACGCGGCGTTCGCAAAGCCGCCGCCGCCACCCCTGAGAACTCCCCTCCGGAACGCCGAGAGCTCTCCCCAAATCGCTCCCTCCGCCCCCGGGCCGCTCCCATTGGCCCGCTGGTTTCCCGTCGGGGAGAGAGTCGCGGTCGCGCTCGGCGTTGTGGGCCCTTGACAGCGGATGACGGATGGCGCCGGGACCAGGCAGGGCTACGATGAATGAGCGCGCGGACAGAGACGGATGGCCCATTCTGTGTCCGTCAAGACGCCTGTATTCTGCTGTCGGGATGATGCATGCCCCCCGATTTTGAATCCCGGCGGCAGCGAGGCAACGGGCACGGCAAAAAAATCGCATTCAGATATCAACTGTTTGCCCCCGATCCCCTCCGTCCCCCTTTGTCTTACGCTACCACTCTTATCATATCAAAGGAGGGGGACACTTTTAACACATCTGCCCCAATGGCATCTCGCCGCCGTTTTTCATTTTTGCCTGTCAACGCGGCGTCGTTTTTCACCCGTTTGACGCTAAGCCGCCCGTGAATGCCGGTAATGGTCGATAAATCATGCTTTTATACGCGATGTTTAGGGGTTGGTCGGAGTCCATTTGGGAGCCCGGGGCACACGGGGTCTTTGGGACGGTGCCGAAATGCAGTTCCGTCTCCCAAAGAGCTGGAAACGCTGGAAGAGAACGGGCAAAACCGTCGCCGATTTAGGTCAACAGTTCAAGATTATTATTTACTTTTTTTTTTCGCTCAATTTGGTAATTATATAGTTTATGAGAGTACGAAAAGCTTAAAGTTTTGCCGCACCGATTAATCGACTAATCGTGGCTTAAAGTGCGCATGATTTTCTCATTTTGACTTAATTCGGTGTATTTTTAACTGCTGTACTCATACATTATAGTTTTACACCAATCGAGTATGTATTTGTGGAGACAAATCTGTGGAAAATGGACAGGAAGTGACATCACATTCATTCCAGTCAAATTTTATGCATAATTTACACACAGAAACAACTTTTTTGCCCTTTTAAACATGAATTCTACAAAATATTTTATTTGTCAAAAAAAAATGTGACTAATTATTAGAGTTTTGGCCTTGGACAATTTCCTAGCGTGATGTCATCAATTACAAACAGGAAGTGAAATTATAAACCTAAAAAAAGTGCTATTCTGTATTAACATTTTTATAATTTTTTAGCTAAATTCCAAATATATTTGTTTAATGGTAATGTGGACTATACAGACTCTCAAACACACAATTTTCATCAAAAAATGCACTTTATCTTATGTTTCAGCCTTGTTTTGTTCGATAATGTGTTCAAAAAGTCTCACTCTACCACAGAAAGAAACATTTGACTCGTCGACTGCTAAAATGATAGTTTCCCTAGTTCTGATGCGACATTTAAGCTTTGGCATTTCACGTTTTGTAACAATTTGGGACCTGAAAAACGACGTTGAAAAGCGCACAGTTCACGTCGCTTACTGGGCCAATCGATGACTTTTGCTTCCACCTCAAATCTTCAATAAAACGCCGGATCAACTTGGGAAAAAACGTGGTTAAAAAGTGCCAAGAAAGACGTGAAAGTACGAACCGCTAAACGAATACAAGAATTCCGTACGTTTCAGAATCATCTTAAACTGCAGCAGGTTTTATACGGAATAAATTGCAGCCTTTGTGATTCGCTAAGTGCAACCATTCACGTCTTTATTCCGCAGCAGAGTATCTTTCCGACCTGCTGCGCTCCCAAAGCTAAAAAAAAAAAAAAAAGCAACCAAAAAAACACACACTACTTTTTCCCTCGTCAGCAGATTCCTCTCATAATTCCGGATCTTTTTATTTTTTTTTTTCCGTAGACGCGTTGCCTCTAAATTTAGTCGGTCGCGCAGCGGACCTTTGGCCGGCCTCCCCCGAAAACTGCGGCGTGTGGCGTCCGACCAAAGAGCTCCGGACGAGATGTTAAAGTCGTTTTTTTTAGTTTTTTTAAATGTTTGGCCCAGATGCTTCAGATTTTTGTGGCTCGTATGTCACTAATAAAGTGCAGCGTTTTTTAAAATTTTTTATTCAGTTTTGCAAATCAGTGCGACTTAAGCTATCTGTTTTTATTTGTATAGTATTGTTTGTTGCTATGGTTTTCTGTTGTTCTTCATTATATATTCCAGCAGTGTTTGTTTGAAGTTCAAAGCAAAAACTAGTGTCAATTTAACAGATTTTGCTGCGTCTTTGGACAAATACAACTGCATAATAGACACCTTTTAATAAGACTTGGAGCATTAATATTAGGATGGTATGTCATCAAAATGCTTAATTTTTCTCATTTCGCAGTAAAAAATACTACTTATTGCTGTTTAGACCAATTTAGCGGAGCCGGAGGGCCAACACAAAATGTGTCTGAGGGCCGCGTTTGGCCCCCAGGCCGTAGTTTGGACATGCCGGTTGCAGAGGCATAGAAAACGCTGCTCTTGTGTTTTGTGCGCGTGTGATTTTATTTATTTATTCTTTTCCTCTTCTAATTAGTGATAAATAAAGCGTGAAGCTGTTTTAATCCTACGTTATGTTTTTACACAGTAATGTAACGCAAACTCGGTGATAAAGTATTCAAAGTACGTATCAGTTCAGTCTTTTGTAACTTCATACATTTTCAACCGGAAAGTCATTGAACCTCTTTTTTTTTTTTTTTTTTTTTTTTTTAAACTGAAAGAAAAGGTAAAAGATGAAAAAAAAATTAAATTAAAAAATTTAAAAAAATTAAAACTATCATTTTAGAGATTACAAAAAAAAAATAATAAATAATAAAAAATAATAATAATAATAATAATTTTTTAAAGGGCATCTCATGAAACTTTTGAATGTTTTTCTTTTAAGTCGTTTTTATGTCAATATTTAAAATGTAAAAATGTCCAAAATATAAAATGGTATCCACAGGTGTCACAGATTATAACTATTCCGCAGACAAAGCACAATCCCTTCTTTTAATCCTGGCTAAGACTGAGTCGTCGAGACAGATTGTCCAATTCTATAAGCAAAAAAATAACGGTTTACATCATAATTGGGCACGATATGTGTTGTTTGCAAGTCATTTTTTGCGGATTTTTTGCTAATGTGCCTATTCAAAATCCAATTACAATAAATCTCGCCGCCCTTGTTGTCAAGTCTGAGGTTTTTGATCTATTACTCTCCCCCCCCCCCCACCCTCTTTCCCAATCATCCTTTGCTGCCGTCCCCGGTTCAGTCCTGCCGCTCAAATCCTTTCCGCTCTTTCCTATTGTCGTCGCCCTTTTGTTGAAAATTGGAGATGGTCCTTTTCTTGTTCATAAATTATTAACCGCCGCCTCCCGCACCGTCTCTCTTACGTGTCCGTCACTGTCCAAACCGCACTTTATCATCTAGTGCCGCAATTAATCATTCACACAATGCCGTTATTTATTCGACCTGCCAGTTTCACCCCCCAAAAAAACCCCAAAAAACATCAGTGTGTTTTTAATTTCAAAACTAAAAACGTTTTTCATTCATTGTAATCGAGAACACTGGCAATTATTAGGAACCATTTTGACTGTAATTGTTTTATGTCTCAACTGTTTTATTTAATGCCAATAATTATCTTTTTAAAATGGTCTTTAATCTTTTCTTTTCTTTATTTTTATTCCAAAGTACACTGAGGCAAATACACTTGTTTTATATAAAAATGTGAAATTAAATTGCGCACAAACGCCAATGATCAAGGACTGGACTGATATTATAACAGACATCAGGCAAATGGAAAAACTAACAGTATGTCTAATTTTGACTTTATTTTGTGTGTTTATACCTGTTGTACATATAGATATAGTTTTACACCAATGAGCAAGGTTTAGGAGAAAATGGTAAAAGTCTGTGGAAATGCAGAAGTGACGTCACACTAGGGCCTCATTCCAGTCAAAGTTTATGCAGAATTACACAAGAAACAACTTTTTTGACCCTTTTACACATTAATTCAACAAATATCACACATATTTTTCATTTGTCATATTTTCATTTTGCCTCAAGTGTAAATTATAAACTAAAAAATTTGCTCTTCTGGGAAAAATGTTCATTCATTTCGAGCAAAATTTAAAATATATTATATCTTAACTCTATTTTAGTTTAATATCGTCAAAATACAAAAAAAAATGTATAACGGTGATAATATAAAAATTTATTATAATTTTTTTAATTGTCTCTAATTTTGCTCTCTGGTTCTGTTCTATCTGTTATGATTTTATGTTTTGAACTTTTAAATTTTTTTTAAAAATAATTAATTAATAAATAAGTGAAATTATCTGCCAGTGCAGTAAGTGAATTTTACTCATCAAAAATACTTGAAATAAGCTCAATAATCTTAGTTATTTAGTATTTATTTAGTAGAAATGTCTTAAATTTAGACCCAAAAATCGGACTTATCTTGATAATAAGTCTTGGTTATATTTATAAAAGTCGAAGCGCTGCCAAAATAAAAGCTGCTCTTCTTTTAACTCGCGCTGTAACTTTCACACGCTTACATTTATCCTATTGTTTCGCCTGGAATTTTACACAGCAGGGCATTAAATGTATGCATTGTATCTCCATGGAGACAAACGGGTGACATGCCAGGCCCAGTTGCCGGTCAGCTCACGGTAAGAAATCAAGTTCATCGAGGCATTTTCAACCAATAAAAACAGGATAAATGGGATAAATACAAGACAAATTTAAACGCCATAATGCGGAACACTCCGGGAAACGCAATAACATGACCCTCCACCAGAAAAAAAAGTGGCATACCTTTGAATTTTACCTTTTTAAAACAATAAAAATGTCCAAAAAAATCGCCGCATGTCATCAATTATCAGCTTATCAAACATAAATAAAAAATAAAATACATTACATAATTGCAAATGAATCCTGATAAAATGCATTACTTTTCATTTTCAAATCTATACTTTTCATTTCATCACGTATTGGCAGTTTCAACCAAAAAAAAAAGGTTTAATTGTCCCTCTAAATACATAATATACAATGACATGTTTATAATGCCATATTCTCGCGACAGAGGAGCTCGCAACGCTTCCCCCTAGTGGACGGTGACGGACGTGGCGCGGCCGACCTAGCCTCTTTGCGCAGCCGTTTTTGAGAAATGTCCGTTGCGTCCGCGACTTGGAAAAGGAAGTGGCCCGCGCCGTAATTCATGATGCCGTTTGTCGTTTTATTGTTCTGCGACGCGCTTGCGGCTCGAGCGGCGCGTAATGGACGAGGGGGAAGCGATCGCTCACGGCCCAATCGCAGAGCTGAACCGCTAACCCCCGATCTATTTAAAGCCCCGCTGCGGAACCTCTCACCCAACTCTTTTTGTAACTCGGAACTGAATACAATGAATGGAAACTTGCTATGTTTTGCAGGTTTCTTTTTCGCCTCAAATGTCCGTATTTGAAGGTGCTCTCCGTCGATTTTTCAGGAATGTTCCGCAGTTTGGCATTAAACTAAGCCAACACACCATATACACTGGGAAAACTGCAGTCTAAAATAAGATGACAAGTTAATAAGTGCTTGAAATAAGTAGTATTTATCTTGTTTTGAGTGTATTTTGACTACTTTAAAGTAAGTCATGGAACACGTGCAAAATATCTTGTTTTATTTAAAAGACAAAGCATTTGAAAGCTCTTGAAATGAGAGAAAAATGCTACTACACTTGAAATAAGAACAAAACTTGCTTTTTCTATTGGCAAATGTTATTTCAAGAAAGTCAAAATATACAAAAATGAAGATGAATATACTGCTTATATCAATCACTTTTTAGCTGAGCACATTTTTCCGCTGTAAAGTCTTATACTCCATAGCCACCGAACCAAGTTGCAGTTTTATTTATTCATTCATAAAGCGTTGCAAACGAGCAAAAATTTTATGTTCTTGACTTTCTACGTTGCGTTTGTGATCTATAAAAAGACGAGTTTAGATAGAAACGGTTCCAAACGTCCGAACTTCGCACGTCAGGGCTTTCCGAGATGAGAAACTACCACGTTCTCTGAGGTTTTTTTGTTTTTTTGTTTTGACAGTACATACCGAGCACTTTTGGGAAGAACTCCATGTAAAGTTTATAAATGAAACCCCTGATCTGTGGCGAGGGTTTGGTGACGAGCAGGTGATTGCGTCTGATATCTTTACCAACTTCAACCCAGTAGATATTATTATTATTATTATTATTATTATTATTATATAAGTGTGAGAATGGCAACCCAGTAGATAATAATAATTAATTACTGGGTTTGCATTCTCAAACCTAATAATAAATAATTAATAATAATAAAATAATAATAATATATCTACTGGTTGCATTCTCAATCCTTATTATAATAATAATATAAATAATAATAATAATAATAATTAATAATAAGGATGAGAATGCAACCCAGTAGATGATATTATTATTATTATATTATATTATTATTATTATTATATTATTATTAGGATGAGAATGCAACCCATAGATATTATTATTATTTATTATTATTATATTATTATTATTATAATTGCTGTTTTACTCTACGCGAGCGCGAATATTGATGCCGCACATTTCGAGCCGCCGTTTGTGTCAAAAAGATCGTGTGCAATGTCAGCCGCCTCCACTTCTCGATTTAATGCGCTGAATGCACGGCGGTCAGAGATGCAGGAGTGCAAATTTTTCGCGGCAAAGGAAGAGTCGGATGCCGCGGTTCGCACAAAGCCCGGAGTGGCGTTTCTGGCCTAACGTGAATGACGGTCCTGAAAAGGCGCTTTATTTGTCAAAGGCCCGGTGATTGACACGGCGTCCCGACTCCTTGCGCGCTTCCTGACATCTCGAGTAGCGCTGAGAATGGTGTAATCAGGTGGGAAGCGAGAGGAGCCCTTCCAAAAAAAAAAAAAAAAAAAAAAAAAATCCGTCCGGGTGGTCTTCTCCGCTGGGACACTGGGGGAGGGAGGGGATGAGACCCCGCGGGACAACGAGCCCCGAAATCTGTGAAGACGACGAGCTGTTTGAATCTGAATCTTGGGGTCTGAGGGGACGTGCGGAACCCCAACAAGGAGTTTTGAACTAGAAGGAGAGCAATTATTTAGTTAAGCGATGATCGTGGTTATTCAGGTCACGCGGACTAAAAAGCAGCAGTCGCGGCAATTTTAGATGCAAACTCGAGTCATTTCAAGTCAGTCCAACTGGAGTACTTTTGTATTTGGTTGTTTATGACAGGTAATGTGGCATAAAAGTTAAAGAAGTCGTAGTTTAAAGTCGAAGAATGATGATCGAGGGGAACGAAAGAAAGTGAGGATTTCAACGGCGTCAATAAATGTGAATAATAATAATAATCGTCAAATGCTTATGTTTCTTCCCACAATCGTAAAACATTAAAATGTCGTGTAGGGTTGTAGGCGACTGGAGAAAGTCCAGGTCAACTAAAGGCATTATCTGCTGAAAAAAAAAACCTAAAAAAAAAAAGTACTTGGAAATTGTGTATTTGTATGTAAAAGAAGAAACTAACAATTCTCTGCCAAATCTTACACCAACTCGTTCCACGTCTAATAAAATGATCTGTGGACTTTTACAAATGTTGCGTGACTAAACCACAAACCGATTAATCGACTAAAGGCACAACTGTCCTAATTATGTGCTATCCCTAGTTACAAAATCCCAAATGGAACGTGAAATAATGTTGTCGAAAGGAACCCAGACGCGTCACAACTGTTACAATTAAGGCTTTTCAAACCGTGAAAGGACTAAGAAGTTACTTGGGATGTCGAGATTATTCGGTTAAGCGGGACTATTCAGGTCACAATATAATCGCAAGAGCCCAAAAATACGAATTTTAGAAGCTAAATTGGGTATTTATAGTTCAATCTATCAGTTTTTAGTCCAAAAAATAGACTCTTAAATGTAAATAACTTTTTTATCTGGCTGTTTTTGTAAAGCCGCTCACAAACTTGAACAGTAACATTAAAGAAAATTAAAGATTTCACTGTTGTTTAGTCACAGTCTCAATCATTTAGAATAATCGTTAAATCGGGATGTTTTTGTAACTAACGTTTTAAACCGTGACATCCCGAGTAGTTACAGTATTCAAATCCATCTTAATTACTGCTTTGGCACGTAGTATTCACATGCATGACTTTTCGGGCCACGCGCACGGGGGTTTCGAACGGCTTTTTCCGGACAAAGCAGTGACTCGGGATGGACCACCCCTGCACAGCCAATCACCAATCAGCGCTCGTCTCAAAGCGTCACATGGCTCGAAAACCGATTTGCGTCATTTACGGGGGGACAAGCAAAAGGTGTCTGATGCAGCTTTAATGACACATCGTTTGAGACGTCAAAAGTTTCCGTTTTTATCATCACTGGTGGAAATTGTAGGCCGATATCCATGCTTTGACCGATAACCGATATCTAACCGATATTTTCTATATGTCGTTTGGTTATTTGAAACACTTTTAAATATTTTGGACAAAGAAATGTTGCTCTCTCCTTCTTTAAACCTCTCACGCTAAAGTTATTTGGAGGAAAACTAGTCAAGTAATGTCCGCGATAAACCCGCGGTTATCGTGGGTCGCGGGTGAATTTCGTCGCGCTTATATTTCACGACAAACGTTTCCGTAACTTTATCGTTTCCGGGTCTTTTTGACCCTTGTTTGCCCGTCCTGTTAGAATGTCGCAGCAGAAAGCCTGTTGGAGCTGTCGTTCGCGTCCCGTCTCCGAAGTTAGCTCTTTCATTACCGTCGCGGGCCGATATCGCTCAATGACATGAATATCGACCGATACACCGATACTTGGGCCGATATCGTTGCATCCCATTTTAAACCCCCATTAACCATAGTCTCCTTTTATGGTTGACTTGCACCTTTTTTTTTTTTAAAACCAGGATTAGAATGTCTTTCAACATGATCGGCACAGTCGGTACACTCCCGGGGTCTCATTTATAAAGCACGCACGGTTGTTACGCACGCGATTGCCCCCTCAGCTTGACACGGAATCGGTCCAAAAAGTCTGAACTTTGCGCAATCGAGATGAGGCAGGAGATGGATATACCGAGCTTGTACGTCCTTTTTTTTTTTTTGTACTCCAAACTCGAAAGTCCTGGCGCTGCCGTAACACTCCTTGGCGTTTCCCCATCGCCCGTCGCAGTGCGTATCGGGACCATCTCCTCCCACAGACCTGCTTTTTAATACAGCGACGGGTGAAGCGCGGGTCAGGGGGATCAGAGCCGCAGACACGACTCTTATCTCCTCTGGGCCTTTCCTAATCTAAATGTAACGCTATCGCTTACGCAAACGGAAAAAAATACTGGCATTTTTGTTACGCGTACGCATCCGAACCCGCCTTTTTCTACCTGATTGTGAATGTTTTATCACAAAAACATGCATCGTTCCTTTCATATAGTGATAAGTAACGTCCCTTGTGGAATGAATGGATGAATAAAGTTTGTCTTAAGTCTAATACTCGTTTGTTTTACTATGTATTTACCGCCGGACAAATCAAATCCAGGTCTGTGCAGTACGGCGCCTTGGCGGAGGTCTGTCTTCTGTCGTTTTAGGTAATCTTCCAAAGTAAACAAAACTCAAGAAGAGAAGAATTGGCAAATTAAATTACGTTAAAAAGGACTAAATTAGGTCAGCGCTCCACGTTTCATCCTAAAACAAAAAAAAACATCACAGCGTTAGTTACTGGGTTAACCGTTTGATTTTTGACATGTAAGAAAAGTACAGGTTATTTGACTTGAGTACTAATCGGGGCTGCAACAATTAATTAAATAATTGCTAAAAAATTGTCAAATGTAGTTGACTATAACAAAATGATTGCAGTCGTGTTTCTTTTATTTATTTCATTAATATTTGATTCATATTTTGATGATTAAATTGTTATCTGGACTAAATTGACTCATTTTTTATAACAAAGACGTTGCCGTTATTAATTGGAAATGCTTAAAAAAGAATAAACAATTTCTTATTTTGATTTAGATGCTTTTAGTCGCCATATTTCAACCTTTATTTGGGTGATAATGTATTTAAAAATGGAGAAATAATCATTAGTTGTAGCCCTAAGGATGATCTTACTGCACTGGTTTGTGATTTAAGGGAAAGCTGCAGTTTTAAGTGCGTAACTCAACCTAAACTTCCAAAAAACAAGACGAAAATTTGAATTTTCACGCAAAATAAACTCATTTTCAACTTCATTCTCCATTATTTATTATCATCCTTTGGTTACATTTTGTTTGTACGGTCTGAAAATTCAACTTGTAAACAAATCTCACATCCCCCTTGGTTATAATTGAGCAAAATAAGTACAAATAAATAAATATCAAAGTAAATAAATGGGAACTAAACCAGAAACCAGTCATATTTTGTCATTTTCCCCCTCCTCGTGCAGCTCTAACCCCATGATTTACGAGCTGTACTTTTTTTTTTGGGAGAGCACTTTCCTCGGCTCCTGTCGGCGCTTCCTGTCCCGTCTATGACCCGCCCCCTTATCGCCGTGGCAGCAGGTCAAACTCTGGTCACCCGATTGGACGAAGGCGGGACACTTCCGAGCCGATGGTCACCCGGCGGTCAGGAGCTTAAACCCGGCGGCGGTCGGGCCGTGAACCGTCCCCGAATGTGTGCCGCGGATGTTCTTGTTGTTGTTGTTTTTTTCCCAGGACGACTTCGGTCACATTTACTTTGCGCGGCGGGAGAAGAGAATGGATTGTGGTTTGTTTGTTGCGTTTGTACCAAAGTAGAGGTCAGGAGATTGTTTTTCAAGATATAATAAAAAAAATAAAAAAAAGAGACCGTTTATTCAAAGTATTTCTATATTTAAAGCGTATTAAACCTGATTTTAAACGTATTATCAGTGAGAAATTAGGCTTGAGGTCAGATTTATTTTGCAGTGGGGATCGTTGGCGTGCTTCTTTTGTGGGTGTCAAAGGTGGACTTGATCAGGAATATTAGGATTATTATTATTATTATTAGAAATGAAGGGACCAACAGGGAAACAACAGTCTTATGTATCCTTGTAAATCCGACACTGCAGGAAAGAAACGCCGCAGAACAATCGCCGTTTTATCCTTCTGTACGCGGTCCCTACAAATAAAGACTGAACTAACCTGGGAACTAAACTAACCCGCTTCAAACGAAAGGAAAATCCACCTGTTGGACTTGTTTTATATGACGCGTAAATGAGGCAGAAATTGAGATGTCAAGATTATTCGGTTAAATCGATAATTCAGCTCACAATATAATCGGAAGAATCGAAACATGATGATCGTGACCATTTTAGAAGCCGAATTAAGTATTTTTTGTCCAATACACAGCCCAAAATGTAGACGTAAATGTAAAGAACTTTATTTATCTGGTGGTTTTTGTCGCTTTTGACGTTATTTTGTCTCTCGGAAAGTTCGTTTTATGTAAAGTCGCTCACAAACTCGAGGAACATGTCCGACCACGGCAATGAGAGAGTTTTCACTGTTGTTCGGGGTCTCGGTCACGGTCTCGGTCATCGCGAATAACGATCGTTCAGTCGTGACGCTAGCGTTCCATGTCGCGGCGTCAGGAGGAGAGCCGCCGCCGCCGCCGCTCCCCGAGAGACGAGAGGAGCGAGCCGAGCGTTTGACGAGACGGGTGGAGTTCTGCGTTTCGTTCGGAAGCAGGTCTCCACTTTTAGAAAGAATCCCGCGTTAAGCTTTGTAAATGAGACCCCCAGGATCCACCGCCCCACTGTATTCTCAGCCACCCACGGCGCAAAAACTTCCATAATAGACATTTTATCTGACCCCATTTCTATTCCCACACACACACACACACACACACACACACACACACATACACCACACACACACACACACACAGCGCTATGGCAATAAACAACGCCATTAATTTTTATTTCTACACAGTTTGGTTGTTTTCTTGTCAGGAATGCCGGCCCCTGTCCCGCGTTGGGCGAGGGGCATCACCTCATTCCGCCGTCCGAACGCGACCCACAACTGTAACTCTGTGGCGATGTCGTCCCCCCCCCCACAGTGACCGGCGCTTGACCGCGTTTCAGGGCATTGTTTGCTGTTATCAGCCGTGGCCTCTCGTCCTCTCCACTAAAAAACTCTTTAAAACACGCGCACCTTAAAACATTTCCTGTTCCAGTTGTTACCGGGACACACACACACACACACACACACACACACACAGAGAGAGAGAGAAAGGGGGGAGAGTGGGGCTCAAACGTTGTGTAAAGTTTGTTTTTCACATTTGAACGTTAAAAGTTTTGCGTCCTATTAGGGCCGGAAGATATGCCAAAACGATGACTCACGCAAATGTTTCCGTCCCGTTCATCAATCTCGATCGCGTTTTGAATGTTTTCTCTTCGAAGGAAACAAAAGTAAAAATGGCTTTAAATGACAATTCCACGAACCTAAACAACAGAGACTTTTGAGCAATGCCATTTTACACACACTAAATTGGCCTTTTCCTACAAAAAGTCTGACCTTTTCTTCCGAACCACACGTTTTTCTGTCTGAATAATCTCTTAATCTCGCTTCAAATTTGAGCACGACATCCGATAGAAAGTGCAATCGCGATCAAAATCGAAGTGTAACGACAATTAGCAACAAGCACAGAAGTAGCGCAATGCAATCGGCAAACGACAATCTAGCTTTTCTCATTCAGAAAAGCAGCTTATGTTGTAGTTTAGACCACTACAAACATGCAAAAATGCACGAGAGTCTTTTGTATTGTATTTGTTTTAGCAGAAGCTTTACAGGGCAGAACGTAACGCGGAAGTAGTTTCTCCGTAGCGAGATTAGCTAGCGAGAATAGCTAGCTCGTTTGCTACTGACAATTGGACACTTCAACTGCTGCATAAACAATTCATTTCCTCTGAAAAACATGTTATTTGAGAAGAGAGCGGTTCACCAGACACATGAGTGCAGCTGCAGTGTTCCCATTGTTTATCTGGTTGTCTCCGACCGTCAGATTTTTGGTACGAGCCAAATATTTTAGCAGAGTTGTGGATTTTTACAGTTGCTAATTAGACTCTTTGCAGCCCTTTCGCCTTTTACTCGTGCGTTGAGCTTTTAGGAGAGGCATTTGTTTTTTTGCGTTTTTGCGTTCGTTTTCACCTGCGTTGAACGTCTGCATCAGGAGAAGAAGAATCCTGCCAAACTCCTGGACTTTCCCTTCTCTCTCGCTCTCTCTCTCTCTCGCTCTCTGTCTCTCTCTCTCTCTCCTGCAGCGTATCGTGACCCTCGGCTGAACCCCTCCCCCCCGTGTCCTCTCTCGCTCTAACCCCCCGACACGAGTGCGTTTGCCTCAAATTGACTTTAAAAAGTGACTGTCTCTCGTTCGACCTTTTTCAGAGTGCCTCTAAATGCAGCCCACTTTTCTATCTTGATTTGCGGGGGCCGTCTCTTTCCCTCCCTCCCTCCCCCTCTCTCTCCCCTCTCTCTCTCCCTTTCCTGCCTTCCCCCCCCTCTCACGTTCTCTGCCGCGCTTTCCTCGCCTCCTTCTCTCTCCTCCCCTCCTTCTCTCTCCCTCTCCCTCCTTCTCTCTCCCTCCCTCCCTCCTTCTCTCTCCCTCCTCCCTCTTCCTCTCCCTCCCCTCTCTCTCTCCCTCCCTCCCTCCTTCTTCTCCTCCTCCCTCCTCCTCTCCTCCCTCCTCCCCCCTTCTCTCTCCCTCCCTCCCCTCCTTCTCTCTCGCCTCCTCTTCTCTCCCTCTCTTCTCTCCCTTCTCTTCCCTTCTTGCCTCCCGCCACGCCTCATCTCCACGTTTCACGCTTCCCCTCCCTCCTTCTCTCTTCCTCCTCCTCCTTCTCCTCCTCTCGCCTCCTTCTATCTCCCTCCTTCCCCTCCTTCTCTCTCCCTCCCTCCCATCCTTCTCTCTCTCCCTCCCTCCTCCTTCCTCTCTCCCCTCCCTCCCTCCTTCTTCTCTCCCTCCTCCCTCCTTCTCTCTCCCTCAGCCTCGCCTCCCCTCCTTCTCTCTCGCCCTCCTCCCTCCTTTTCTCCCTCTCTTCTCTCCTCCTCTCTTCTCCCCTCTCTCTCCCTTTCTGCCATCCCCTACTCTCAACGTATCAAAAAGCTTTCCATATGGCCTATCTTCTCCCGTCATCTCTTGCATTTTAGATTCTTCTTTTCTCTTGTATGTACTCTACCATCCACTTTTCTTTCTCTCCTTTCATCGCGGTCTATTTCTCTAACCGCCATTAGCGCCCCCTGTCTTCCCTCTATCCTGTCATCTCCCCTTTCCTATTTTCTTTTTACTTTCTTCTCTCTCTCACATCACTTTCCCTTTCGACTCCCTCCCATCCCCTTTCTATCTCCTTCCTGTTCATTACTCCATCATTAGCTGTTATCTCCTCCTCTCATTCTCATCCTCCTCTCCTCTCTCTCCTCTCATTCTTCTCTCAATTTCTCTCACTCCTTCTTTCCCCTTTATCTTCCCCCCCTCATTTACTCCTCTCTCTCTTCCCCTCTCTCTGCATCTCTCTGCCATCTTCCCTTTCTCTCTTTCCTGTCTCTTCCCTTTCCCTCTCCCTCTCATTTCCTCATCCTTTCTCCTCCCTCTCTATCTTTCTTACTCTTCCCTCTCCATCTCCTCTACATTCTCTCTCTCTCTGCATCCTCTCAATCCTCTCTCTCCTTCTCTCTTTCCTCTGCCTCTTCTCTCTTTCATTCATTTTCAGTTTTTTTCTCTCCTCTCTCCCTCTTTTCTTTTTTTTTAAATGTTTCACTTCTCCAGTCTTCCCTCTTCTTCCTTACCCCCGTTCCCCCTCTCTCTCGCGCTCTTCCTCTCTCGCTCCTCATCTCTCGCTTCCCCCGTAACTGGACTTGCCCGCGCTGACCTCCCACTCGTAATATTGTCGTTTTTTGCAGAGTTTTTCTGTCGTGTCTCTGCTCTGCATCTCTTCGTCTGACAGCGCAGACCTCGGAAGTGAAACCGCACCCTTTTTTTTTTTTTTTCTTCTTCTTCAACTGCCTTTTTTTTTTTTTTTCTTCTTCTTCACTCTCTCTCTCTCTCTCTCTCCGTTCCATTTTAGACCTCTTTGATAAACTTCTCTGAGTGGGTCGTGCTAGTTCAATAGTTCAACACTTCAGTTCAGGCTAATGCTCGCATCAGTATCAAGTATTATACGTTGTTGTTTTTCTTCTCTCTTATCTGCGCGAGCTGAGAGGCCCTTCTGGTGGTATTTACTGCAGGAGGGGCGGGGACTGGAGTCGGACCCACAACCTCTGACAATATCGGTGTGAAAATACATCACGATTTCAGGGTTATTCACGATTATCGAGACCGTGCACCAACAACAGTGCTCATTCTCGTGGTCTTGACATGCCACTGTTTGTGATCAGCTTTATGAAATTTTACTTTCTGAAAGGCAAAATAAAGACAAAAACAGCCAGATAAAATTTTGCATTTACATTTTTGAACTATAGATTTAAAAAAAAAATTTTTTTTTAACTATAGATTGAAATTAAAAAGAAAACTTTATGCCATAGTATGCGTTAACCCCTCTTTCCTTTGGATACCACCCTATTCATTTCAAATTGTATTATTTAGTTATCCTGAGTTCTTTATGGTTTTATTTTTTTAAATATTTTATTTCATTATTAATTAATTTATTATTTGTTTTGAATATATGCGTATATTTTCCCTTCTTTCTCTTTCTTTTCACGGGGTCAGTTCGTTGTATATATGTTTTTGTTGTTTTATGTTTCAAAAAATAAATAGTATATATATATTTTTAAAGCCAAAATGTCTTAATTTTGCTTCTAAAATGGTCCCGATTTATAATTTTTTAGTTCTTATGATTAAATTGTGACCTGAATAATCACAACGCTCGATTAAACGGACCATCTTGACATCCCACCATTCTCCCCTCCTTAAAGAAGCCATATATTGTGCTTTTGTTCTGCTCTAGTGATAATCGGAAAATCATTTAATATTTTGGACATTTTAAATTGCAAACATGATCCAAAATGGCAGATTTCCTGTCGAAAACTCCAGTGCTCCTGATTTCCACCTGCAAGAGGCATAATATGTCCTTAAAAATAACTAATACTAAATAATAATGGAGCCGATCTCAGCGTTTGGAGGCAGAAAATTTACTATTCTTTGTGTTAAATGGAAAGAAATAATGTGTTGCCATATCGCCAGCCTGGAGGACAACCGGGTTTGTAGACTTTGACAGGCGTGGCAATCGGTGTGGCACATGAATGTACTTTTAAATGGACAGTTGTATGTAATTACACGACAGTAACTCGAGTTTAACGTGGTTCAAATCTGACCCCCGTTTCCCTGTCCTCCGGGAGCGGCGAAGAAACAACGCGGTCTGGTCCGTGCGCGGCCCACGGAATTACTCTGGCAATTATGGTACTAGCCAGGCGCTCGACCAGGACTCGACTCGACGCACCAAATTATGGACTGAACGAGGACTTTTTGAGTCACTAAACGAGCCAAGGACAAAACTATAACCAGTCTTACGCCAACGTCCAATCATTGCTGGACTAAACTGAACTAAATGACGGCCTGTTCACACTTTCATCGCAGCAAAATTGGTATTAAACCTGAAATGAATCCCGGACTAGATCAGGACTAAACGAGGACTAGACAAGGACCAATCCAAGTCAACTTCAGGTCTAAAAATGGGCTCAATTTGGGATCAAATAAGGACAATCCGAAATCCCACGCGACTAGACTAAGGCTTTTCTCAAACCCGACCCAGGCCACTTTTGTATGTTGAAATAAATCCGACGTGTAGCCGTACTTTTTCAGAATGCGACTTCAGTCTGAACGCTCAAGTCCCATTCACGCGACCTCAACGTCATCAATGGGCGACATTTCCGGGATAAAGTCACAATTCTGAGTCAAAACGACAGCGAAAGCGGAGAGACAAAAGAGCCGAAAACTGTCAGTGGAAGAAGGACGAAGTTTGTGAACTAATCAATACACGGGGCAATTTATTAATCCAGGGTTCGTACCGTGAATCGGGGGGTATTTGAGGGGGAGTTGGCCCGAGCGAGGGATTAAAGCGCTCCTGGCTGCAATGACTGCGGAAAATGGAAAAAAAAAAACCTTCGTGCGAATTTGAAACTAAAGACGTTTAATAAACGGAGCGGACGCGGCCGGGTCACGTGCCCAAGCGCGGTGCGGCGTCGTGTTCGTTTGCGCGCGCTGCCCACCACGTCGAGCCGCAGCCCTTCACGCCAGACACAAACGGCAAGTGCGTTTTTGCCAAGATCCGTTTTGGGCATGTAGACCGGAACTACACCCAGAACAAACTTAAATATGGTACCAAATTCATGTACTAAACCGGTGCTTTTTGAAGGATTAAACCAATCAAGAACGGAGCTAGGACTTGACCAGGACCAGGCTTTGACCGATAAATAATCAGAACCAGACCGGGACTTGACCGCGGACTAACCGCTCCCTGATGTCATTTACTTCTACTGGTCTAGAACTGGTCTGAAATCAGTCAAATCCCAGCGCTGGACCGGTGCGATGACAGGACAGATTGCAGCTGCCGCCTTGTGCGTTCATTCGCTCGCGAGTAAAAGTGACGGAGTAAAACAGTAGCCGGACCCTGACCCCTGATAACCCCACAGATGACCTTTTGACCCAGGCTTTTAGAAGCAGACGCTGCGATTGGTTCCAAGTGGTCGGTTTTAAGAAGCTACTGTCGGTTAATGGAATTATCTGTGTAACCGTGACGAACGAGTGGCGAGCCTCCACCGGAAAGTAGGTCTTCGAACAGTTTCCAACAAAGGAAGCGTTGAAATATCGAAATACAAAATATCATATTTGTGATACAGTACAGATAACTGCGGTATTTTGTGCTACATTTTTGTGGCTTGATTAGAGAAATGAAACTTGTTTATGCACCACATTTCTCTGTTTGATGAGTTTAAAATGTGTGTATTTTATATGAATTTTGGGTAGTGTTAAAAATAAATTTTAAAACAATGGCTGCAGTTACATGCACTGTCAGAATCGTCAAAGTTTTATTTTATTTTATTTATTTTATTTATTTTATTATTTATTATTATTTATTTATTTATTTTATTTTATTTATTTTTATTTATTTTATGATTTTTTTTTTTTCAAATGTATTTAATTTTTTTTATTCAAACATAGATAGATACACTTACAATAAGTCATACATCCAGTAAAAAGTATATGTACAGAAGAAGAGAAAAGGTAATAAACTAAATTGCACTGGTATTTTAACAGCACATCTGAGTTCTTTCTGATCATGGTCCTTCTGATACACCCACTAAAATTATAAATAAAATAATTATACAATATAAAATTATAACAATCAGAGTTGTGCATGAAACAAGTGATATGTCTCAGAACCTCATGTGCAGTATATTCATTATTGCATGTGTGGCAAAGTTGGTGATGAATATCATAATGTGGGAGGGACTCCTGTGATCCCTGCTGAAAAAGTCCCCCAAAAATGTTGCCATAGCCCCTAGTTCGTACTCTATAATGGATATTTTTAGCGTCAATAAATGTGCTAGTTCATGTACGCTATTATTTTTTTTTTGCATGTAATTAAGTCAAATCTGTTTGCCCGAGTACAGATCTATTGCAAAAGCATCTGTCCGGGTAAAAATAAGACCACAGCGCTTTCTCTGCATCTAAACACAAAGCGTTTAATGCGCTGTGAAGCGGGAAGACTGCGCCGTTAGCATGCTAATGTTTGTTAGCGGTTACCCGGGACGGCAAAACTCGCGCGGGGACTGAGAAGTGCTTCTAAACTCCATCACAGTGAATATTTGGGATGCCGGGAATGCATTAGGCCAGCGAGTGAACCAGTTTGAAAACGAACCAGGTCTGTTTCCAGTAAAGAATCGGGCACCGCGTCTTTAAGTCTTCCTTTTACTTGGTCGGTAGAAGACTTCACTCGTCCGCGGCCTCCCGTCAGTAAATTCGACAGAAGACGGAGACGTCCTGCTTTGGGCTCGTGCCGTTCCGCCTTCACCTCCACTTTCCTCCCAAAAAGACTTCCAGGATTTTAACCCAAACCCACTCAAAAAGTGTGCGCGCGAGGGGCAGCTATCAGTCCTGCCCTATCTGAGACTGTACCACGCAGACCGGGTGGGGGAAAAGTGGGGTTTAACCTTTGATCTCTTATCTTCGACCTCTCCTCGCAGACGCATTAAGGACACTGTTGGCTTCCTAATCCCCTCTGGTATGGAGCTGCACAGTGGGTGGCACTTCCTCAAAAGAGTTTTCCTGCCAAAATTGGACTTTGGTAGTACAATTCAAAGTAAAGGCTATTACGAAGCTATTACCAACAACGAAGCTATTACCAACAACCACCAATAAGCTATTGGTAGTTGTTGGTGTTTTGTGATGATTAAAAATGCACTTTCGCTGTCTGAAAGTTGTACATTTCATTCCCTGTTCTCTGTTCAACAACTACAAGAGCGAACACGGACTTTAGTTTATGTATATATTAGACCCAAATACAGACAACAAAGAGAAGAATAATGTGGTCCAACAGCTTAAATGTGTGTAAATATCACGAACGCCAACGGGATAAATGCTACTGCGACGTCGTACTGCAACATCCACAGAACAACCGCCCACGCCCGCAACCTCCGTTAAGACTTAGTTGTGCTTAAAATACACATGATTTGCCAGGAAACGTCTTCAAATCCCATCGATTCACCCACGACAGAACAGATATTGATTGGTTTTCGCAATATCGTATTTGAGAGACGTTTAGCGCCAATATTTGTTTTATTTGTGTCATCGGTGCGTCAGATTTGTCTTTTTTGAACAGACACATGAGCACAAATTAAAAAGAAGTGCGATAAGGCTACAGAAGACAAATCGGAGCAAGATACGATACCGACGAAATAAAAATCCATTTCAAACCATTAAAGTGCCGTATGACAGGTTTTTACGATTTTCTAATCTTGACTTTATTTGTGTATTTGTACCTGTTGTACATATAAATTATAGTTTTAACACCAATCGAGCAGGTATTTGTGGAGAAAACGTTGAAAAAAATCCTGTCGAAAATGACAGGAAGTGACGTCACACCTCATTCCAGTCAAAGTTTATGCACAATTTACATTACATTTACATTTACATTACATTTTACAACTTTTTGGACCCTTTTAAACATGAATTCAACAAAATAAAGTCGCTCTCATATTTATTTGTCAAATAAAAAAAAAAATTGTGACATTAGATGAGTTTTGGCTTTGGACAATTTCCTAGTGTGATGTCATCAATTACAAACAGGAAGTGAAATTATAAACCTAAAAAAGTGCTATTCTGTGATAACATTTTTATCATTTTTAACTGCATTCCAGTTCAATGAGTCGTCCGACCTGTAGGGGGCACTTTTAACTATTGCTATTGGTTCATTCATCATCCTGCGTTCCCTTGCCGTCCTCTGGCTCACTCCGTTTCTCCCGTAACAGATTTAGCGGCCGCTTTTTTTCCGGCAGCTGAAGTTATTTGTTTTGGGACTTGGGGGAGCGACTGCGAGGCCGTTTGCCGCGGGGGTCGCCGGGAATCCAACCGTACGAGTGATAATGTTATGTTTTGAATGCGCACGCAAACGCCACGCACCGTTAAGCTGATAAAGGCTCGCAAAGCGCAGAGAAATTAGGCCCCGTTTCCTCCAATAATTCAAATGGGGAGGAACGAGGGCCACACTTTCTTTGAAACCGCACAGAGGCTCACTTAGGCACTACTTATCCGTTTTACAAATCATTTACATGGACATAAATGAGGAAATCGAGTACAAAAATAATCAAGAAATATGCCTTTTACTCTATTGTGTTTATTATGAAAGAATTTGTGGTGGAGAAATGTCGACTGAATTATATAAATGTTTTAAAAGGCATTGTTTTTGGTAAGAAACATCAAGAGTTAAAGTGACGTGTGACAGGTTTGTACGATTTTCGAATTTTGACTTTATTTAGTGTATTTATACCTGTTGTACGTATAAATGATAGTTTCACACCGATCGAGTGGGTCTGTGTGGAGAAAAGTATGTGTGAAGACCATTACAGGAAGTGACATCACACCAGGGACATTTATTCCGGACAGTTTATGCAGAATTTACACAAAATAAACAACTTTTTTGACATTCTAAATAATTCTCTACAGAATAAAGATACGCTCATATCTTTTAATTTGTCAGGTTTTTTTTGTTAGTTTTTTTTAAACATTAGATGAGTTTTCTCCCAGTGTTTGCTGGGTAATTTTCTAGTGTGATGTCATCAATTAGAAACAGGAAGTGAAATTATAAACCTGAAAAAAAAAAAATCTATTCTGGATGATTTTTAGCAACATTTTCAATATATGCATTTCAGTTCAATGATTCATCCAGCCTGTAGGGGGCACTTCAACTCCCAGGGACAGACAATTTTCACATTTGTCTCTTTATTAGACTTCAACCAATACTTTTAAGGACATTTCTCTTTGATTGACATAATATCGTTTATGAAAAGGGGATAAATAAGGGCTTACTTTATGCACAGCAAATAGTTCATGATAAACATTCTGAATACGTTTGTTAGTATATTATAATTATAGGCTTTTGCCATTTACCTTTTTTTTTTATTATTATTTTTTTATTTACTGTTTAAAAAACTAAAACAAAGCAAAACACAGAACTAACAAAAACAAACGAGGCAGGGCCAGAGAAAGAAAACAAAATGGTAACATTTGAGAAGAAAAATAAGGCATCCCAAAAAGGAAAAGTTAAGAAACAAGGTCCAAAAGAAGAGTCTCATTTAGTCGAGATTGTTTCAAATTTGTCCTTGTGTGATTTTATTTATTTACTTACTTATTTACTTATTTATTATTATATTTATTATTATTTTTTTTAATTTTTTTAATTATTTTTATTATTATTTTTTGTATTGTCTGTATGTAAGTTATAATGTCGGCCCAGTCCTGAGTCATCGGTGCAGTTTGTGTTATAAATTGGCCTTTTTCTCAGTCGCCAGAAGTATGTTACAAAGGTATCCATTTATTGTGCCCATGGCAGGAGTTTTGAGGCCCAAATACATGGTTCTGAATTTGAGTGGGGTGATGGGTGTCGGGCATCATTAGCTTTCAAGCCATTTTATTGTAATACAAGTTTGGAGGAAATGTACTTTTCCAAGCAAATACACGTGAAATGTCTTTCAAAACAACGAAGAATAATCCATACGAGACACTAATTTGATGAAAAGTGGTAAATAATTGTATGGTACAGTGTAAAAAAACAAAAAAACAAAAACACATTTTCATCATTTTGGTTTTGTAATCAGTATTGAGTAACGCTATAGTTTTTACATTTTTGGCTTATGACATGACACAACACTACATTCCAGGTCACCTCGTTATATTGTTCTGAATATGGATAAGTATCTAAGTTGTTTTTCCGCCCGCGCACTGAGTTCAGATGGCGATCACGTCAGCCGTGGGTTCCCACTTGAGGGAAACCAGGCGGGGAGCGGGTGCTGCGCTTCGACCGCCGCAGAAGAATGACAGGAAGTAATAATCGGGAGTTAGACGCTGGCGATACGGGCCACAGGTCACGGAGAGGTGAGGAGGAGAGCGGGCGAGAGGAGAGGTCAGGAGAGGGACAGAAAGGGAGAGAACGAGGGAACGAGGGAACGAGGGGGGAGGGAACAGGAAGGTAAAGAAGGTGAGAAAAAAGGCGATTATGTTCATTGTACACTGAGACTCTTTGCATACATTTTTAAACCAAATAAAAGTTAAAATATGGCAACTGAACGCTTTTACATAGAGAATATTTTCAAATAAAGTGTATGATTAATGAAATCGAAGTTTTGATTTAATATTGCCACGTCTTTGTTATAAAAATCTTTTCGGATGTGTTTGAGTCTGTGTAGTCCAGATAGTGATGATCAGCTTCATTGGAACACTAGAGTGCGGCCAGACTTTGTATTTTAAAAAAATATTTGTCTCTCTTCCTGTTTAGTTGAAGTCTATTTGAGTTATTTTCTTTTTATTGTGTTTAATCTTTTCTCTTTTTTTTTTTTTTTTTACAAATAAATAAAATTAAATAGAATAGAATTGCCCAATCTCTAGCTTTAGTGACAATTTTATTATTATTTTGTATTTATTATTACATTATTTGGAACTTCTACTAGTTGAAGTAAAGCTCGCAAATTAATCAAAAATAATAACAATGTATTTATTTGGAATTTAAAATAATTTGTTGCATGATGTTGTCTTTTTTTTTTTTGTATCGAAAGAAACAGAAAAAAAACATTTCATTATTATTAATTATTATTAAGTTATTTGGGACTTTTACTAGTTGAAGTAAAGCTCACAAATTATCCCAAAAATATTAATTATTATTTAATCATTTGTTGCAGGATTTTGTCAACATAGGCATATTTTTAGCTTAATTGTTGCATTTTATCAGTCATTATTTTGTTCAAAAAGACGTTACAAACTGTGAAAGACGCACTATCTTTCATTATTCCCTCATTTTATTACTTAATTCTCTCTCATTCACACTGTCTAATACATCAGTCCTCTTGTGTGTGACGGTTTTATTAAATCAAACTTTCCCAATGACAAACAAGCCGCCGTTTAAAAAGCGCTTTACGTTGGTGTTACTTTCCGTTTTAGGCTGATGAAAGGTTTGTCGGTTACTCTTCACATTATGCAGTTCTTTACCGATTATATATGGTGACCTACATAACTGCGAATGAACCTGGAAAAAGCTTGACGTCCCGGCCGCCAGACCCTGTAGTTTTCACCACGTCCACACATGCGCAATGCGGTAGTGAACAATCCGCACGAATCTGATCGCGTCGTTTAAATTAAAAAAAAAAAAAAAAAATCGCTTTCCTCCAAAGTTATTGAACGCTCGTCTTCACCGTCGAACTCTGTCGCTCGCTCCTCTCTCTCCTCTCCCCGTCCCAGCGCTGCCCTCTGTCTGACTTTTACCCCGAGTGCGTGCGCGGGTTCAATCCCGGGTCAAATGCGCGCACCCTCCTCCTTTCGTTTCTCTCTCCGTGTGTGTTTCCCCCCATTTTCATCAGTCTTTCTTATGCGCTCTACTGTTTTCACCCCGGCGTTACCCACTGACCCGCTGTTCACCCAGACACGCTCCGAGATCAAGTTGCATCACTCCTCCTCCTCCTCCTCCTCCCTTCTTTTCAGTTCTTCTTTTTTCTTCTTCTCCCCTACCTCTCCGGCGCTCGCCTGGTTTCGTTTAGCCCGTCACAAACGCCGTCAGGGCTGCACACTGGCGATTAGAGGAAGCGTGCGCGTGCGGGAGGAGGTGGGGGGGGGGGGGGGGGGGGGGGGGGGGGGGGGGGGGGGAGATGGATTTCAACAGGCAGCGAAATGACAGGGTTTCGACTCGCGGGCGAAATGACGGTCGTTTTCAGAGGATAGAGGACCAAAATGAGGAACACGAGCGAGCTTGGCTGAAGGGGCGGCGCAAGAAACGCAAACGTGCGAATCAGATGTCGGACTTGAGTCAAAATTGTTGAAGATTTGACTTGATAGAATGGACTGAGACTCGGGACTTGACTTGGACTTAAAACCCCGTGACTTGAGTCAGCTTGATACGTCTCGAAAAGGTTGACATTTGTTAGAAAACGCTTGCCTCTAGAAGAAGTTAGATACTTTCAGTGACCGTTCCACTGCTCCATTTGTGGCCAGAGATGTCAAGATTAATCGGTTAATCGATAATCATGATTATAATCGCATTGTAATCGTAAGAATCAAAAAAACGTATAATCTTGACAATTTCAGAAGCAAAATGAAGTCTTTTTAGTTCCAATCTATCGTCCAAAAAAGAACCAGATAAAAACGTTATTTACATTTAGGTCTGTTTTTGTAACATTTAGCTTTACTTTGTCTTTCAGAAAGTTTAATTTCATAATCTGGTCACAAACTTTAGGACTAGCAGCATGTCAGACCACGAGAATGAAAGAAAATGAAAGATTTCTCTGTTGTTCGGTCACAGTCTCGATAATCGTGAATAATCGTTCAATCGTGGTGTTAAAATACGATATTTGTATTGTTTCGTCATTATTCACCTTTATTTAATCTGGTGAGAAGCATTTAGATCGAAAACCGTTTTTTTTTTTTCAAGCGTGAACTGGGGCAAAGTGAAAAAGTAACAGAAATCCTAAAAAACCCAAAAACTTACACATTTAAAAGAGACATTTAAGAAGAAAAAATCTACATTTAAAGGCACTGACAAAAGATCAAATAAAATGCAAAAAATATGGGAAGAGGAAGGTTTTATTTTCACTTTTGTACTGCCGCTTCCTTGACAACAAATAAATAAAAAATAGACAATAATAATAAAATAATAATAAAAAGATTAAACTTTTTTTGTAATCTTTATTTTTATTTATTTATTTAGTTGTTAAGATCTTTGTTTGAGACAGGAGAAGATTATCTTTTTTTTCTTTTAAAAAAACACACAAAGGAAGGAAAGGTGCGCTGCGTAACTTTTCTTCGTCTTGCGCAGAAATGTTACCGCGTTGCCAGGAAAGTTCCGCGATATGGCAGAAAAAACACACGTAACACTGTCTAGAGCTCAATTCAAGGTGTTCAGGTGTTTTATTGGTCGTAAATTAAAAAAAGCACAACGTGGATTGGGCCTGGGTACGGTTCTGTTCCAGCGCCTCGATAGTGCCGAGAGCTGGCGTCATGGCGACCGGGCGATAAAGCGGGTCGAACTGCGGGAACAGAAGTCTGCAGAGGTCAGAGATGATGTGATCGGATTGAGTCGCGGGAAAGTTTGGTAAATACTTACGGGAGAAAACTGGTAGCACAAATAAAACATTGATACCGGGATTTTAAAAGACTCTAAAAATAGAAATTAGATTCTAACCTGAGCGATGCTGGAAAGAAATGTCTTGTAAATAGGACAAAGTTGGACCTTTCCTCTGTAGTTTTAGAATGGTCTGTGTAAGGACTGATATAAAACCTCAAGAAACTATTCGTTTGAACTGAAAAACTGAACCCGAAAAACAAAGAAAGAACGAAAAACAAGAGAACGAAAAGCAAGAGAACGAAAAACGAGCTAAGAGAACGAAAAGAGAACGAAAAACAAGTAAAGAGAACGAAAAGAGAATGAAAAACAAGTCAGAAAGAGAACGAAAAAACAAGTAAAGAAAGAGAACGAAAAGAACGAAAAAACAAGTAAAGAAAGAGAACGAAAAGAGAACGGAAAACAAGTCAAGAAATACAATGAAAAACAAGTCTTTAAATCAAAATCAGGTTTGAAAAACACTAATCCTCACAAATGAAGTTTTTCCTTCAACAATATGTTTACTAGAATTATTATGACACTACAGTATTAGTGGATCAGAGGTGTCAGACTCGCGGCCAAACGCGGCCCGAGGGCCCCTTTCCATTGCCCTTCAGGCCCCTTTCCATTGGCCCTCAGGCCCCTTTCCATTGGCCCTCAGGCCTCCTGCCATCACAACCTAAATGACAAACACCTAAACCAAAGGAAAAACCCAACACGTTGTACATTAGAATACCTTGTAATGTCTGAAGCAGGGCTATTCAACTTAAGGCCCGGGGGCCAAATCAAGCCCTCCTAAGCGATTTAATCCGGCCCACCACCCATTATCCAAATATTACACCAGCAACAAAAAACATCTTGTTTACTTGTTTAAGTCTGGGCTGGCACTCATTTATACCTGGTTGGTTGTTAATGGTTTAGTTTCATTGTGGGTTAGTCCTGGTTCAGACCTGGTTGGTACTAGTCTAGTCCTTTTGTACGTCATTTCTCACAACAAATCTAATCTCTCAGTAATTCATGTCATGTAATTAACTCTGTTAAAACAGTGTTGGGGATCTTTTGTGCGACCCAAAATGTAGCTATAGTGGCACGTGGGCCACCTCCGGCCCCGAGGACTTGGCCCTCGAGAAACTTGAGTTGAATAGTCCTGGTCTTAAGTGTTGACTGAGCTCCATTTCAATACTTTGTCTTTCATTGTCCTTTTGTCCGGCGTCGATACTTCAAATGAGTATCTCGTGCCTGT
The DNA here is from genome assembly GCA_015082035.1 of Chaenogobius annularis. Taxonomy (NCBI): domain Eukaryota; kingdom Metazoa; phylum Chordata; class Actinopteri; order Gobiiformes; family Gobiidae; genus Chaenogobius; species Chaenogobius annularis. The sequence goes on along the minus strand of BJKM01000172.1, from coordinate 785,787 downwards.
GTATCGTAGCCCAGTATTTACATTTCGACTCCTCCCTCTTGGCTTCTCCGCCGTGATATTTATTTACGTCCGCGCCCTCGACCGTATCTCCCCCATCGCTCGTCTGTTTTCTCCTTCCTGTTTTGTACCTGCCCTCTATCTCCCCATCTCGCCCGGCTCCTCGCACATGTGTTTTTACTCTACTCGCGTGTGCGTGTTTTGGAGCGACCCGGAGTTCACCAGGGCTCCCTCGGATTCGAAGAGGGGCGGGATAGAAAAGTACGAGACGGCGGAAAAGCGAGGAAGGAAGTGGGCAAGATCGCGAGAGATGAGCGAAGAAAGTGTGTCTGTCGTTCGGAAACCGCATCGGGAAAACGGTGAAACGGTGCTAAACAAACCGCGTTAAAAACAAAATACATGAATTACAAAACACTAAAAGTACCAAGAAACGTTTTGACACCGTGAAATGAACTAACAACAGAGGTTAAGTTGCTAAAAAAAAAAAAAAAAAAAAAGTAAAGTGTTAGATAAAAGCTTGAACGCGCGGCACTGCAATTAGCGCGCAAACATCGGTCGCTTATTCCGGCCGACGTCACGCGAAGTACAAGCGAACTTCTAATATCCTTTTACTCCTATTAAACGGGTTGACGCGTTTTGAGGTTAAACGGAAAACACAAGATTTAACCGCTCATTAAACACTAAGTTCCTCCAGCGAGCAAACCTGACCCGCGGCGGAAAGAGAAGAAACGTCAAGATCAACTTCAAGTATGAGATTTTACTTTATTTTTTTTTTTTTTCCTTTTATCTAAAGATGAAACTTTCTTCGCGAATTCTATGTAACTTAACAGGACCCGCCACGGCTACGGACCCGAACAGGCGCGTTTAACAGGCGTTTTGGCTAAATGAAGGAATATTTTACCGTGCGCTAACGTGGCTAGCTATGAGCGACGCAGATCCGCGTAAACGACTGAAATTGGGAATGACAGGTGGCAAGGAAATGAATGAAATGGCGGAAAGAAAGAAGGGTAGAAAGAGTGACGGAAAGTAGAGCGAGAGAGTGGTGGCGAAAGAAAGCGATTGGGGGATAAGGGGGCAAAGAGAAAGAGCTATGAAGAGTAAGAGGAGAGAGGAAAACTGCTAGGAAGAGGGAAATGTCGTGATGCCAGAGTACAGAAAGGAAAAAGAGGAAGGTGAAGAGTGGAGAAGGGATATGGGAACGAAAGAATGGGGAGAGAAGGAAAGAGGGAAGATGGGGAGAGGAAGAAAAAGGCAAAAAAGGAGAGAAACGATGGAGAGAGGAAGTTGAAAGGGTGGTAAGGAGGACAAGGAGGGAATGGAGGAGAGAGCGAGGGTCAGAAGGGAAGCGAAAGAAGAGAGACGGGAAAGAGAGTAACTGAGGAAAGCAAGGTAGCGGAAAGGCATGGAGGAGAGAGAGGGAGGGGGAAGAGAGAGCAGGGTAGATGGGGGGAAGGTGGGAGAAAGGGAGAGAGGAGGGGAACGGGAAAGAGTGGAGAAGTGAGAAATGAGTCCACGAGGGGAAGAGCGCAGATGGAGGGGAAGGTGAGCGAGATGCAAAGGAAGGAGGAAGAGATAGCTCGAGAGGAGGAGGAGGAAGAGGAGAGCGAAAGGGTGTGATCCAGAGTTCAGCGGGGCACTCGGAGGTTAGCCTCTGCGCTCGGGGGCCAAGTTCAAAAACAAATGCTTCATGGGAGTCGGCGTGGCGACAGATGGACTTGTACTTCTTGCTCCCGGTGCGTCAGAGAGCATGTTTTCTGGTTGTAACTTTCTCACATATATCTTTTTTATATATCTTTTTTGGACCATTCGCAATTGTCGGGTTTTAAAGGTGCATTGCGTAACTTTTCTGCTTCCTTTGCTGTCGATTTGATCACTTAAAGGTGTCGACACTGGGGCAAAAACACATCTAATGTCACTTTTTTGTTTAGAGAGTCAAAAAAGCAGTTTCTTTGTGTAAACTCTGCATGAACTTTGACTGGAATGAGTGTCCCTACTGTGATGTCACTTCCTGTCATTTTCTACAGATTTTTTTTTTACGTTTTCTCCACCAAAACCTGCTCGATTGGTGTAAAACTATAATGTATATGTACAGCAGGTATAAATACATCAAATAAAGTCAAAATTAGAACATCGTACAAACCTGTCATAGGCACTTTAAGCTAGCATTAGCCTATCCAGTTTTTGTAATACATTTCATAGTGAACCTTTTCAATTGCCTAAATTTGACTTCTTCTAGTGTTGGAAAAACGCATTTTACTCCACAAAGTATATATATATATCTCGTAAAAGCAGCTGCTCACAGTGATGTAAGTTTAATGTAAGACCCCGCCATGAAAAGGAGCTAAAAAAATAAAACAATCTTAAATCGATAAATGTTCAGTGAAGTTATTTTAAATGTATTTTCTTCTGTTGCAGTTGCTGGACCTGTTCACTCAGTGGGATTGGTCGACGTATTTGGCCGACTACGGAAAGTCCAACTCCAAATATCTGAGAGTGAATCCACACACGGCGCTGGCTCTGCTCGAGAAGTGAGCATTTCCCTTTTTGACTTGATTTTGACGATGTTTAGCCCTCTGAGACCCTCTAAACCAGGCCTACAACAGGATCAAACCCAGGACTAAACCAATGTAGACCGTCACAATGTCACAATGTTCGCGTTTTGTGCAGTGATCTTAAGAAAAAACATGAATATTTTAGCTTTAATCAGGATTATTGACACTTAGTTTATCTTAATTAGCTTTTGTTCAAACGGTCTAATAGATTACCATTTTTGTGGAGTATAAACACATTTTACGTCGTTATAATCTGAATAATCGTGACTATTAACATCATCTTTCTCTATTTTAATAACGGTTCATTGTTATCTGAACTGTGCGCACTAAAACAAAGGACGTTTCCGAACAGGGAAAGCGTTATTATTGGAGCGAAATGGCAAAAGGCTGTCACTAATGATTATTTTAATAGTCGACTAGTCAAACTTTTATTTCTATTGCACATTGAGACTTTTAAAATACATTATCAACCAAATGAAGGTGGAATTATGGCGACAGAAGGCTTCTGAATGGAGAATATTGACAAAGAAAGTGAATTATTTATGAAAATCAGAAACGCTTTAGTATTTTTTGACGTTTTGATTTAATAAAGCGCAAGTCTTTGTTATAAAAAGGTATTTCTGTGTGTTTTTTAGAGGTGTTTAGTCCAGATTACGATGATCAAAATAACAATTACGATTATTTTTTTTTTTATAGTCGACGAGTCACGATTCGTTGATTAATCATCGTTGCAGGCGCTGAACAAAAGATCAAACTGTTTATGATTTTGCTAATAAAATACTTTAGTTATATTTAGTGTTCTCTGTCTAGAATCCTTCAGTCAGAATATGTTAACTGTATCTCGTTTAAAATGTATTTAAAAAATCAAAATGTAGTAAGACAAAAAATAAATTGCTGACAAATTGTAAAATAATGGTTTATTATTATATTATTATTATTATTATTATTATTATTATTATTATTATTATTATTATTAATTATTTAATTATATATTATATTTTCTTCCGTAGGTCAGTTTGTTTTATATCCCTTTTTGTTGCTGTATGTTTAAAAAAAATAAGATTTAAAAATATTATAAATAAAGAAAACAGTTTTCATAGTATAAAGCCAAAAAATGGCAATTAATAAATGAAATTAAATAAATAAAAGAAACGAGTTTTTATCATGACAACCCAAAAAATAATGATAAAAATGTAATTAAAATGAAATGAAGGTTAGTTCAGCCTTACACGTTGCTATGACTCAGGCCACCGTATCCTCACTTGTTGTTGCTTGTGTGTCCTCTCTCTCACCTGTCTTTCCTCTCCTCGTCGTGTTATAACAGGTTATCAAAGCCGTGAGTACGCTTTGCACATGTGTGGCTTTTGTCTAACTCTCTGCAAATACAATTCCCCTCTAAAAAAAACAAACAAAACAAAAAACACCCACGATTTGATTTATTTTCCTTTTATCCGCGCATCACTAACACAGTCCGGGTGAAGATGGTCAGATTAGGAAACCCGCATAAACACGGAAAAGTAAAAACACCAGAACCGTTGGCCTCCAGGAGAACCCGGGCCTCGGCGCTCTCCCCCGGCCCCAGGAGGAAGCGCCACGCTGGGCCGAGGCTCGGAGCACGGCCCCCCTGAACTTCCTGGAGGTCCCGGGACACGACCCTGCGCTTTTTGCATGTGCAGTTGTGGCAAAATCGAGTTTAAATCTATAGAAATTACGCAATAGTGTTATTTTTCCGTGATTAAAAAAATTAGAGATGGGACAAGATTGGAAGATAAAGTTGATTAGATTGTCCACAAATTGTATCGATATTGACTTTTTTCCCAATTGGTTTCATTCGCTTTGGACAAGAGAGTTTGCAGAAGAAGACGCTATAGTTCCAAAAAAGCAACGCAACAATGACAAAATAAATATGTCGATTAAAAAAACAACAATTTATTCAGTCAAATTATGTCAAAAATGTCTTCTCGTCTCGTTCATTTGGACCTAATTTTATGTCTCGTCCCATCCCTAAAAAAAATGGAAACATACTTAATTTTTTTTTTTTTTATCTCTACTGAATTGCACTGAATCCAAATTTTAACAAACCCGACACTATTTCTTGAGGTTGTTGGATGTGTGTTTGGAAATAACACCGCAAGTTTGTAAAAGCATGTTCATGAGGTTTTGATGTGAAAATGATGATTATTTTTTGCATTATTATTATTATTATTACTTGTTTTTATTGTTTTCTGTGTTGATTTTCAGTGTTGCATTCATCTTATAGTGTTTTTCTATCACCAATAACGTTCCGCCGGTGAAAAATATTGTCGAGCCAGAGCAGTTGTTCCGTGTGAAATGGGTTGAATTGAGAATGACCCTAATGAAAGTCCAGAATTTCCGTGGCTTATCTTCACCTCCAAAGGCCGTCATCACAAAAACATGGCGGAAAATGCAGCCCTGTCGTACGTTTCAAGGGTTTTTTGCGCAGTTTGTTCATCTTGTGTGGGTTTTTGAAAATGCAGAGAGCGAGGGCTTTGGGGCTGCTAAAACAAATATGACATGTTAAACGCACCAGAATGCAGAAAAGAGGACCACCTTCGGGGCTGTGACGATGAAGGACTTCAGCAATAGTCACTGGAGGTTGTGTTTCTGCCTTCAAAGTCTTCAAATGACTGGCAGCGGCCCTGTTTCTGCCTTGTTTTTTTTTGTTTTTGTTTTAACATAATTGTGACTTCATTACCCACACTAACGAGCTCTTCCTTTTGCCCGTACGTGAGGCTGTGATCTGATGGTTCTGCTCCGTTTTGCAGGATGAAGGAAACTGGGAAGAAGAACATGATTTTGGCTCAGCTGAGAAAGACCGACCGCGACCGGCAGAAACTCATCGACACCGTGATCAAACAGCTGAGAAACCTCATATCGCAACATTAATACGACTACAAACCGCCCGTAAACCGGTCTGAACCCGTCTAAACTAGTCTAAACTGGTCTAAACTGGTTTGGTCCAGTCTGAACCCCTCCAAACCAGCCAGAACTAACCAGAATCGTACAAAAACCCATTGATAAAGCTGAAAAAACATCCATGAATACCCTTTAATATCAACCGTCCACAAACTTATGTTCTGTCCTTAGGGTTGGTTTCACAAAGTTAAAGGAGCGCTATAACGTTTCTGTTCGTCTCCATGGAGATCTTACTGCTTTGGCTGGAATGTCCCACAGTATGGCATTAAACCTGTCTCGTATGTAGCTTCTTTTTTTTCTTTTCTTTTTCCAATTACAGGTGTTTTTAGCTCCTTGAAAAATGCTTTCTTACGGATTTCCTGCTCCACAGATCCGACCTGTAACTTGGTGTGGCGGCGTCACATAGTTGTCCCGGCGTCACATAGTTGTCCCTATGGAGATTTACGCCTAATGCCATACTGTGGTACATTCTACGTAAAGCAATAAGAGTTCACCATAAAAAAATACCCAAATCAGAAGAATATTTAGTTTTTTGAGTTATATTCCTCCAATAACCCATAAACAGAATCACAGATGTATTTGTTTGATTTATTTGACTACATTTTTAATTCTTTACATGTTTTTCTGAATTGAAGAACGCTTAAACGTGCTTGGATTCCTTCCCTAAGTTTCTGCAAAACCTCACCACAAAACACTCAGATCCACCGTTCCGCAGCATACAAATGAACGCGAAGCCAATTCATGATATTTAAATGTTTATTTCAAGATATTTATGTCATTTATCTGCTCTCCTCATCAGCAACGTGTAAAAGAGCGTGTTTAGTGTCCGTAGATTCTTGCCAGGCGCACGCCAGTAATCATACTCTTATTGTCAGTTAGCCTTTAGCTCAGATGCCAGTTTTTCATGCTAATTAGTATCTAGACTAAAACGCCAAAAGGTTTACACACTCATCAACTGACTTTTGACATAAATGTGCTCAATGTGGTTCAAGCCAACGCACTCTGGATTATGCGTAATTCATTTTTTTTTTAAATATATTTTTGCGGGCTAATGCTAGCGGCTAATGCTAACGGCTAATGCTAACGGCTAATGCTAACGGCTGTAGCTTAGGGCTGATGCTCACCGCTTATGCTAACGGCTAACGGGTGATGCTAAATGCTGATGCTAACCGCTAATGCTAACCGCTAATGCTAACCGCTAATGCTAACCGCTAATGCTAACTGCGATCCATGGGTTTGTGCTTTATGCAACATTTTGAGGACTTTTTTTCCATTTAAAAGCTATTTCGTTTTAAATGGTTAATCTCTATGACAACCGTCCTAACTTTTCATCCTGAAACCCATGGCGAATCGGTCAGGGGACTGGCTCCGGAGTCCTTTCGACTCTTCCTGAACTAGCCGAGTTGCTAAGCCGATCGATAGCGTTAGCATCGACCACCAACTGCACGTCTCATTCCGATCACGAGAAAAGCCGACCTTCGTGAAACCAACCCGATCTCATCTATGCACTTTAACGAAATACCAATCCAAGTTGAAATGACTTTGACTTTGCGGGTTGCCGTGCCGCACGTGTAGCTTTGGACGCATTTGTTTTGTTTTTTACACGCCGTGAGTTGTAATCGCCGACGTCTTCCATGTTTCGCCAACGTAGCAAATACGTAACTGTCAAATACGTGTCGCAGTTGACAAGAAAAAGTATAAATGTTGTGTCCTAGATGCTACTAAATGACTAATACTTGGTCTGAAAGCTATTTTTGAAGCTTATATTATAAAATGCGTGTCAAATTTAGCCAAACTTGTATCGTAAAATGACATCTTAAACTTGCAATTGTCTTCCATGTCAGCGTCTAGTATTCAAACTATGTATTACAAAGTTATTTGACTCGCTCGTATTGGGATCATGGAGCATATTGTCAGACCTGGCAACGTGCTTGTATTGAGATGTCTTATTTGTGTTGATGTGTTTTCTAACGCGCTAAACTGAACGCGAAAGGTCGTACCAATGCACTGTTTTGTATCACATGTAGCGCCGAGCGATGCCAAAAAAAAGAGCTTAGTGCGAGTTACTGTTACATTTAAGTGTGATGCCACTTATTAAAAAGCTCATTCAGCAAAATGTACCGAGGTAAAGGCAAGGCGGGGTTTATTTGTAGAGCACAATTCATACAGATGCATTCAAATCACACAAAAAAAACATACTTATTTGTAATTAAGATTATCCTTTCAGTCATATGTAAACACTGCTTTGTTGAACAGATTTGCTCAAAGTATGTGCCTGGAATGTTACGCAATATGGCATTTAACTTGACTATCTCACATTTATTGAAATTACTGATTTTTTTATTGCAAAAAAAACACTTTTCTTTTGTTTTTCTTCTTTTTTTTCTTTATTTCTTTTTTTTCACATTCTCCAAACAAATTAAGATATTAACCTGAATATTTGGCAATCCGCTGTTTTTCAGGTAAAAACGTATAAATAGTTGCATTGGTTTACGCTGCAACTATGGAATATCATCAAACATAACTTGAATTCAAAATGCATCTTGACTTTAAGTAGATTTATTTAAATAGGGCCCAGATTATTTGACTTGTTTAGCTCTATTATTATGATTTTATTTTTTATTTTATTTTTTATTTTTTTGAATTATAATTGCACAAAAACGTTTTCTAATTGTTTTCCTCCATTTTTTTTTTTTTAAATGTATCTATCACTGAAAATGGTCGTAAAAATCATCTTCACCTCAAATCAAAGTCCTTTTAAGTTGCATATTACATGATGTTCTTACGGTATATAGCACGAATGGCGTGTGTAATCAAACATGGCAACCGGCCTTTTATTTTTTGAATGTCGTATTTTCAGTGTTGCTCAAAGTCTTAAAAAAACGCATGAATACCAACGACAGACTGGAATTGTATAGAAAACCACGTACGAAGCACATAATGTTTAAAATATTTAGTTTAGTGCTGGCTTTTAGTTATATCATATTTTATAGTCATTTGAATTTATGAAATGTTTTGTTTTGTTAACGTTCCCTTGTTGGTAAAAATGACCTGTTTCTCTTTCATTAGTTTATTTGTGCTCTACTTTGATTTAGTTACGTAAAAATGCATAATAGTTGATAACTATCCTTAGTATCCTTTTATCCTTAATAAAGCATGAACAAACTTAATTCATAATAAAAGTGGGTAATATATTGAAATGTTGATATCGCACATATAGATATGCTAAATTTGCATATAGAGTTTATTGTTTATAGTTTAAAAATGCTGTAAAAGAGATCATTAAAAGATAAAACATTTAAAAAGTTCAGTTTTATTTCTGCACTTTTGTGATTTAACTTTACAGACGTTTCATTTTGGTCTGATAATTAAACCTCAACTAATACGTTTAAAGACGCGTTTTAACACATTTCTGCTGGGTTGACGTAATGTCTGAATATTAAAACAAATATTTTTAAGAATTATTAAAAACAAGTAGAATAAAAACTATAATAGATCAAATAAATTTAAAAAGTAATAAAACAGTAAAAAAAAAAATACAATTTATAATAATATATATAAAATAATAATAATAATAATAATAATAGTACAAAAACAACTCATGTGGTGTTAAAAGCCATAGAACAAAATTGTGCAAACTGTTATTTAGCATTTAGCATTATTTTTTCAGTCCTGACACTTTGAATCTAATTTCAATGATAATATTTAGCATCGTTTAGTAAATGGTTATTGATTTGTTGTAATAATTCTATTCAGACTCGACTGGGCTCAAACCAGAACATGTGTGAAAACGGTCTTAATTAAATCATTTCTCTGGACATTTCTCTGGACATTTCTCTGGACATTTCTCTTGACATTTCTCTGGACATTTCTCTGGACATTTCTCTTGACATTTCTCTGGACATTTCTCTGGACATTTCTCTGGACATTGCTCTGGACATTTCTCTGGACATTGCTCTGGACATTGCTCTGACATTGCTCTGGACATCCTCATTGCTACTCTTGACATTGCTCTGGACACATTTCTCTGGACATTGCCGCTGGAATTGCTCTGGACATTTCTTCTGGACTTGCTCTGGACATTGCTCTGGACATTCTCTGGACATTGCTCTGGACATTTCTCTGACATTTCTCTGGACATTTCTCTACATTCTCTGGACATTGCTCTGACATTGCTCGACATTGCTCATTGCTTGACATTGCTCTGACATTACTGGCTTTCTCTGATTTCTATGCTTCTGGGCATGTTGGCTCTCTGGATCGATTGCTCATGGACATTCTCTGGACATTGCTCTTGACATTTGCTCTGTGACATTGCTCTCTGACATTGCTTCTGGACATGCTCTGGACATTTCTCTGGACATTTCTCTGGACATTTCTACATTTATCGGGAAATGAAAAACAAACCCCTTAAGTTACTGAGCCTGAATCATTCTCGATAAACTTAGTCCATTATGAGTGTTGTTGTCCGTGCTTTATTAAGGTGTAGTATACATTTTGAATTTCGACAAAACAAACCAGATTTGAGTCGACGGTAGTGTCTTCAGTTGCTATCGAACTACTTCACACGTACTTGATGCCTTTCCCAACTCGAGCTACCCTTCAACTCGCTTCAGACTGAATAGTTCTAAAACCATAACAATAATATTTGATGACGAGAAAAAACGATCACTTTTTTTTCCTTTCCATTTTCAATTACTTTGTGTCGCTCAAACTACCATTAAATGCCCTACGTCCAGTTTTGAACCATGAGAGAAGAACATTTTGAAGTTTTAAGACAAAAATGAAAGAGAATTTGTTGTATTTTGTCTTCCAAATACAAAAAAAAAATACTCTTAATACTAACTACTTAATATTAACTGTCTTGAGGTAGTTGCATAAAAGGTTTCAAAGGTTGTCATCTGGACGCGTTTTCTTGATTGAGACGTTTCAGCGATCTGACATTGCAGATTCCAGATGGATTTTTGGCAAATTTTCTCGATTTAAAAAAAACAAAATAAAAAAAAACAAAAAAAACCTTTTCTACCTTGGAATTACAAAATGTCATAGGGAATGTTACAGTTTTTCATGTGTGCAATAACGTGTTCACTTTATAAAGGGACAAATCTGCTGTTTGTTAAAAGGGATTCACAAAGTTTTTTTCACAGTTATATATTTGTATGTATTATTTTTAAGGGGGATTTTCGGGACACTTCATAAATGTGCCTTTGCTGTATCGTGTAAAGAATTGTTTTGTGGCGGGATTTTTGCAAAACAAAATTGTTTTTGGGTTTTTTTGGGGGGGAGATGTATGTTTTTGAGGTGGTGGTCTTAAATGAACTAAAAAACAACTTTTGAATCGCAGTTAATGCTTGAAAATGTAAACGGCTAAAATTCTATCAAAACGTGCTAATTTGCTTTCTCTAATTTTCTTGTTTTTGTTTTTTTGTTTTGTTTTTTGTTTTTTTTTTCACTTTATTTTCATTTTTGGGGACATGAGCACTGTAAAAGCGTCTCTAAAAAACCACTAATGAAATACTAAAACTACTTAATAAACAACCCTGAAATATATTGTGTGTTCTTGTGTTGTCATTGACTCATTTATTTACCGTGATTTTTTATTCTAATGTTTATTGTCCTTTTTATTAACCAGGTAAGAAGAAGGTAAGATAAAAAAATCATAAAAACATTTACACATTTAAAAAAGTCATTAAAATAGAATCTGCATTTAAAAGTACTGACACATTATGTAGGATTCTCACTCTTTGTTTTTTAAAAATTGTGCGAAAACCTGTAAGCAAGACGAGTTCACGCAACCCCATGTCCGATTGAAGAGAGTTCCAAGCTGAGGGAGCAGCTTGGAACAGTCCACACTCGAAGGGACCGACGAGCCTCAGATAGGTTGGCGCATAGATGCTAGGTTGGCGCACAGATGCTAGGTTGGCGCACAGATGCTAGGTTGGTGCACAGATGCTAGGTTGGTGCACAGATGCTAAGTCGGCGCACAGATGCTAGGTTGGCGCACAGATGCTAGGTTGGCGCACTGATACTACATCGGCGTACAGATGCTAGGTTGGCGTACAGATGCTAGGTTGGCGCACAGATGCTAGTTTGGCGCACAGATGCTAGGTTGGCGCACAGATGGCTAGGTGGGCGCACAGATGCTAGGTGGGCGCACAGATGCTAAGTCGGCGCACAGATGCTAAGTCGGCGCACAGATGCTAGGTCGGCGCACAGATGCTAGGTCGGCGACAGATGCTAAGTCGGGCACAGATGCTAAGTCGGCGCACAGATGCTAAGTCGGCGCACAGATGCTAAGTCGGCGCACAGATGCTAAGTCGGCGCACAGATGCTAGTCGGCGGCACAGATGCTAAGTCGGCGCCAACAGATGCTAGTCGGCGCACAGATACTAGGTCGGCGCACAGATGCTAAGTCGGCGCACAGATGCTAAGTCGGCGCACAGATGCTAAGTCGGCGCACAGATACTAGGTCGGCGCTCAGATCGGTCGGCGCTCAGAAAGGTCGGCGGTCGCAGCACAGATACTAGGTCGGCGCTCAACCTGAGTGAACCTCCGAGCTGTCAAAGAGGGCCAATCGTCCCTGGCATACGCGTCACAGCGATGGGCGAGTGCCACAACCGGTCACAAAACTTAATGCACAATGATTAACAGTGTTTAGGGATTGAAGGTATTTACATAAAGAACAAAAACATAATCCAATAAAGCTAAAAAAGTAGCAGATACAAGACTTACAAGGCTTTATCTTCAATTTCCTAACCAAATTTTGCAAGTAAGCATTAAATGAGCACTCTTGATCTAGTAGTACAAAGCCAACGTACTACAAATTGATGTTTTCTACAAGTCAAAAAGATGAACAGAACGTGATTTTATGCTACTTTTAACTGATAACTAATTCAGACATCTTTGATCATCTTGATTCATAAACCCTTGAGGAAAGCAACCTTGTTAAAATGTGTAATATTTTTGTTCATGGTGTTTAAAAATCATGTAAAATTAAGCCTGCGTGGAAACTGTGGTAGCCACCTTTCCGTTATAATTGTAAAATTGTGATGTTCCTTCTCGCAGGAGATCCGGATAAATCTGCGATAGCGATAGCCTCTTTAGCGTCTTTAGCCCTCCGTCCCGCACGCAGAGACAGTCATGGTGAGTGCAGTTAATGAAGATGAACGAGACTCGGCTCCGTTTCTGTGAACTGATGACTCCAGGGGTCACAGGCTACGCACACTCTCGCTGGCACTGATTTAAAGCTGCAGCTCAAAGACACACTACGCCTTTTTAGAGATCCTTTTACGTATACATCCGCGCGTAATTGGAGATATTTGTGGAGCATTTTCAACAGCGTGGACTTCAATAAAGTGTTACCATAAAAACAAATACAATTTTTTTTTAAAACATAAAAGTGCTTCATCATGCCTCTGTTTTTCTTTATTCATCTACTGCCAGAATTTACAATCATCAATGTATTTTTTGTTGGCGTACGAACCATGTCATGTTCTTGGTACTTTCTAAAATCCCGGTCACCCTTTGATGCGTACGTAGGAACAAAAGGGACTTGGGCCAAGCTCTTGCTGAGGGTCAGGTACTTTCCAGTCAAACCAGGAACTTTTTGCTTTGCTGTGAACACGTTTTCAGACTTCATTGATCCACAACATAAATAACTTGGACACAGTCGCTCCAAAAATACAACTCGTGATTAGTAAGTAGTAACTAAGATTGTGGTTATTTGTGTTTTATTGTTAATTGTTTGTCATTGTTTGTTGGAGGTTTTTATATTTCATTAGCTGCTCAAAGGGAGTAGAACGAAGGGAACGATTGCTTTCCCAATGTTTTTCAATCCCTTTGCTGATTAACAAAATGAAATGTCCCGCCCTTTACAGAAGCCATTGTCAGTTAGACGCACTTCTAGCCATTGTTAGCTCGCTGTGTGACCGCGAGCAAGGGGGGGCTGGGTGGTTCCTCCGCCCAAATGTTCTTGGCGCTATTAAATGCCCAGTCAAGCCAATCTGCGTCCGCAATCGCCATCATTGAAACACACCAAATTTCCTACGTAGACAAATGTGGGTGAAGTGCCTTGCCCGAGGACACGGCGGCGGCAGCCCGCACGTGTCGGACGGGGCCGGGTTTGAACCGTCGACCTTTTGGGTTTGTGAGGGTTTACGTTGGACTCAAGCCCGCAAAGACGTGCTCATGTGGGAATCATTGTTTTTAGTAGGACTTTTAGGGGAAACATTTGCGACTCGTTACAAGCAGACCCACCGCGGAAGTTACATCGTTCACCTTTGAAATAAGTAGATATAAAAAATGAATCAACAACACTTTGAAGATTCCCGTAAAAGCGCCATAAAAACAGGCCTCAAACATCTCTGTTGTTTCATCTCTGTTGTTTCATCTCTTTATTCCGTCATTACGTTTGATCGAATTCTGGTCGATTCATGTCAAAGTAACAGTAACTCATTAGATCCTGTGAAGTTCACCACGTTCGGACCCCGACATGATTGAGAAATGCAAAACGCATAAACCGGAAGGTGACTAAAGCAAGTCATTTCCGAAAAGGTCGTTAAAAACCCCCCAAAAAAACGTGTATTTGGAAAAGTGTGTAAGATGTTTTTACGGTCTTGTACTTTCGGCTATGAGCAAAGATCTGTGACTGCGACACGTGTTGGCGCGAGACGACCAGATATGTCCAGACTGAGATGGTTTGGACGTGGAAAGCAGGGATGACGAAGAGCTAAAGCTGACAGAAAACAGGAGGTTTAGAGGAAGACCAAAGAAGAGTTATGGATGTAGAGACCAGAGGGGGTGGACTTGTAATTACTGGGACTTAGTTGATCAAATGGACTACAACTTGGGACTCGACTTGGACTTGGAGGCCAGTGACCCGAGTCTTGATGTGGACTTGAGATGACTAAAAATAACATTTGGCTCTCAGTGCTTAATATTACATGAACAAACTTGGACTATTTGAGACCAGGATTTACAAAAAACAAAACATTTATAATATCTTATAAAATGCATATAAATTGCTAAAATACAAGCCGTTTTAAGCAATTTTGTACTTGGACTATGACTTGGGACTTGACTTGGACTTGACTTGGACTGGCCTTTCTTTGAGATGTGATTAGACTTGGACTTGTGGGACATTGAATTTTGACTTGACTTGGATTTGTGGTCCATTGACTTGGGACTTACTGGCCATCAACTTGGGACTTGACTTGGACTCGTAGGCCATCGACTTAAAAGACTTGACTTGGACCAGTGGGCCATCGACTTGAGACTGGTCTTGGAATTTTGGGCCATCGACGGAAAACGTACGTGAACTCTGGTTTTCGAGGTCATGTGATTCGTCACTTGTAGGCGGTACTCGAAATGGGAAGAAGAACCAAAACGTTGCAGGAAAACGACTCCGAAAAGTAGGATTTCTTCAAACCGTGACCACCTCTGCCCGTGACGTAGGGTCCAGAAATATCACAGTGAACGGTTTCTCGCCATCATGAACGATTTACCAAAAGCGACTGAAACCCTTCTTCTCAAATCCCGTTGAGAAGAACCGACGATCCCATTGGTCTTCCTCTGATCCTCCCGATTTTCTTTTCATTTGGTCCAAACAATGATGTCTTTCTACGCATTTTTACAGATTTCATGTATTTATGTGTTTTGTGTCGTTTTGTGTCGTTTTTCTGCCCCACATTTTGCAGATGAAGTGTCCGCCCGCTCGTTTCGTTGTCTGGGATGTTCCGCGGTGTGGCATCAAACGTCCGTGAAGACCAGCAGTGAGACCGCCAAGTTACAGGTCACGTCTGCGGAGTGGCGTCCACAGTCGCAGTAAGAAACGTCAAGCAATTTTTGACCAATAAAAACGCCTGTAATTGAATGAATGCAAGAAGGATACGTTTGATGGAATTCAATCAAATGACATGACACAAACAGGTGGCGGACCCTCCAATGGAAAAGTTACATAGTGCGCCTTTATGGGACACATCTTATGCTAAATGGACTTTTTTAAGCTTCATCAAAAACACACCTGGGGTAGCGTTCGGCGTCATTCACGTTAGTTTGATGAATCCTGGTTAGAAAGTCCGCTCCCCTCCGAGCGTCAAAAACACTCCGTTCTGAAATTCTCTGATCTGTGATGTCATAAATCGAGATCTTCTGTGTCTTTTTCACACACATACGTGTCCTTTTGTCGTGTCTTCCTGTATGTATCGCCCCATTTGCTCTTTATGTTGTCAAATAGAATTCTGTCAACCATGGACAAATGTTTGGAAGTGGAAAAAAATAGGATTATATTTTAGTCATGTTTTAGTCAACTGTAATACATGAAAATTGAATAAACGTGATCATATTTTGAATACTTTTTAGTTTATTTTTGGTTTATTTTAGTCTGGAAAATCATTGACGAATATCTGAATATATTTTAGTGGATGAAATTAACACAGTGGACCAAAAATAAGGTTCCCACGAGGTAAATCCTTCATTATTATACCAACAACATGACTTAATCCAACAAGTGTGTGTGTGTGTGTGTGTGTGTGTGTATATGTGTGTATATGTGTGTGTATGTGTGTGTATGTGTGTGTCTCCCCCTTTTGTCTTTTATTTAGAGAGCACGAACAATGAATTAGCCCTGGCCACTTTCCCACATTAAAACCCTCTTGACAGTGAGTCTTGTCTTCTGTCCCTGTGAGCTCCTCTAGGCGGCAGCATTGAGCTTCCTTCCGCGCGGCTCTGAGGGAATCCCACCGACACGCAACAAAGTGCGCTCCGCGTTTGAACCCGAGATGGAACATTAAACCCTCAATCACGGTATTATGTGTGCATTGATCTCATTTCTTTATTTATTTGCCATTGTTTGATCAATTCGTTTATTTCGACTTCGAGCCAATGGAACTCTGACTGCGTCATTTACATTTACTACACACACAAAAGGAGAATTGTCCAAATTGTATTGATAATGTATGCACATTTCTTTGTACTTTCCTGCGGCTGTCTCCGCGCACAGGCGGCGCGCAGCACGTGTCACTCTGACTGTTCGACTTTGGCAGATTGAAACTTGCCTTGACTTGGGCTGAAGCTCTTTGTGGAGGTTGCATGTTGGAGTACCTGTGGTTGTTGAAACGTGAACAATGGCGTCGCACTGACCCCGCGGACACAAGCACAGGACCCTCGCTGCGCCAAAGCGGAGCGCCGCTTCTGCGCGGGGTGGGCACGCTTCAACTGGAAACAAACACTACTTTGCAGCAGTTCATTGCCAAACTGAAATCCTCATTATTTGTGTCAGCCCTCTGCAGAAGGACGCGACCCGAGCCCGGAGCGCAGAGCGGGACGTGCCTCCGCGCGCGCTCTCTCCTCTGTGTTTGAGTCTGGCGTGCGTCCAGAGGCGCACGCTCCACGCAGCCTCCACGAGCTCCAGGCTCAGGGGGCGGGGCTAAGAGTGAGCGCGCGGGGAGAGAGAGAGGGAAAGAGAGAGAGAGAGAGAGACGAGGCTTTCATTGAACTCCACTGCGCTGTGTAAACACTGCACGCGCGCGCGCACGTGTACAGAAGTGAGAGAGAGAGTTAGAGAGAGAGTGAGTTAGAGAAGGACAGAGAGAGAGAGAGAGAGAGAGAGGGGAGGAGGACCTGGAGCAGAGCATCTCCTGCACCTTTTCAAAGGCGCTCTGAGGCGCAGAGCCGCAGTCCACAGTGAGACGCGCTACATCTCTGAGCTCCAGCATCCTCTCCCTCTGACTCCCTCTCTGGCTCTCACTCTGGCTCTCACTCTGGCTCTCACTCTGGCTCTCACTCTGGCTCTCACTCTAACCCTCACTCTTCTGTGGAGCGGGGCGAGACACATCTGAGAGTTTAGAGCAACTTTAGATCAGGTTTTGAAGACGTTTAAAGTTGTGCTCGCAGTTCCTTTTACGCACGTCTCTGAGATCTCCTAACGTCACTTTTAGACTCCCGTTTGAGGATTTGGACTTTGCAAAGTTTTGAAAACTTTTGTAAACTTTGTAGAACACAGAATGACTTTTCCAGTTTCAGCCAAACGCAGAGCAGCGTGCCGCGCGCCCCGTGCGTAAAGGTGGATTGTACTGCTGTGGTGACCCTGACAGACGCCTTCTGTGGGTCTTTTCGCCGTGTTCACGCAGAGACTGAGTCCATTTAGAGCTCTGCAAACGGCCCATTCATTGAGCGCACACGGCCACCTCACGCGCGCCCAGGACCACTGCGCTTTTACGCAACAACGGAGCGCTCTTTTTTGACTTCCCACGGCCTTCTGCCCGCGCTCCACCGCTGCTCCGGGACAAACGGGACTTCCTTCGCCATGGTTTTCAGCACGTTTGACCTGGTGTCGGCGCTGGCCACGCTGGCCGCGTGCCTCGTGTCCGTGGCGCTGCTGCTCGCGGTGTCGCAGCAGCTGTGGCAGCTCCGGTGGACGGCCACGCGGGACAAGAACTGCAAACTGCCGATGCCCAAAGGATCCATGGGCTTCCCGATCATCGGAGAGACGTGCCACTGGCTCGTGCAGGTAACGGGGCGGGACGCCTCATTCAAACGCTCTGAATCTGCGCAAATACACACGTTTATGTGGATGTGCCCCCTGAAGCCCCCACATCCACATAAACGTGCGCCAAGGCTCTGTCAAAGAGTCACTCACTTTGAAAGCTTTGGTTTTAGACTTTATGTTTATTATTAGTACTTTTTGTGCCAAATGTCACTCTGCTTTACTGCTAAAATGATGAGCACTAAAGCAGAGTCTTCCTCACTTTCACCTTCGTCTCGACTGAACTTCATTCATGCAAATTGTTCCTGCTCCAAACTTTAGAAGCTCAAGTGTTTCAGTCCCGTTGGTCCCGTTGGTCCCGCTGGCACGGCTCGGCTCGGCTCTAATGCAGCCTCTGGGTCACTCATTAATATTCAGGTTGCCTTTAATGGCAGATTTCTCTCTGATTTATTTCCCACTCTCCCCGGGACCCCGGGACCCCGGGAAACCGTATCGCGTCTCGTCGTCAGTGATCACTTAGTTTAGGTCACGTGTGATCATATTTTGGGTACTTTTGCGTTCTCTCTGACGTCAGAATGACTCTCCAAAAGCGCACGCGCGTCCTCAGCTCCATCAGGAACAGTGGAAGTTAGTCCACTTTTAATGACACGATTCGACAGGTCGTTTTTCAAGACACATTTTGGACGTAAACGTTTAATTAATTAATGACGTCTAATTAACAGCCTCACGTGCTCCTTTGATGTGTCACTGCAGTCGGCTCACATCAAAAAGACTCACTTTTCTGATGAGTTTAAACCGTGTCACATCAAAGGCGCGGATGCGCACGAGAACAACGCGCCTGAGGCGCGCGCGCGTGCGTGCGAGTCAGAGCAGTTGTACAAAGTGTACTAAACCTAATGATATCAAAGGGCACTTTCCTGCAACCGCACGGGACCCTCTCATGGGCCGAAGAGGAACTGTTTATTTACATGAACAACTGTCCAAAGACCCCGAGAAAACACTCGAATTGACTCATTTGAGAGTCCAGTGCAGCAGGTCAGATATTTGGACTGTTTTAAATGTGCTCATAAAGTCTGCAGGAGCTGACCCCAACTCCACTGTCAGTGTGAGGGAGGAGAGGGAGTGAGGGGGGGAGAGGGAGTGGGGGTGGACGAGGGAGTGGGGGGAGCGAGGAGAGGAGGGGTGAGCTAGAGAGAGAGAGAGCGGGTGAGGGAGGGGTGAGGGAGGGGTGAGGGGAGTGGACTTCTGCAAGTGCACCTTATTCCTCAAAATATGCAGCATAAAATGATAAAGTCGCTGCCAAAACATTGAATTCATATATGACGTTACATATTTTATAATACAGTACTTTCTGTATCATATTTAGCTTTTTAATATTTTAATTGTTCATATGTGTGGCTCATTGGCACTATTTAGTAGTATTCCTGTTTTGTTCATTTATTTATTGTTTCCACACAAAAACATCAGCCGACAAGTGAATTTACAGTTCATAATTTATTTATTTATTGAATTAAAAAAAAAAAAAAATTACAAACTTTTCATGTTAGTTTTACCACAAACAAACTTGGTGGTTTTGTCCCGGTGGTCGTAGTCCTGGCCTTGACTTCTGGGTCGTGACCTGGGTTTGAGGAGGAAATCTGAGGTTCAAAGGTCAAAGGGTCAAAGGTCAATGTAATCAATGGCTCTAAAGTGTCTGTGAACGGTGATGATTGTAAACTTCACAGGCGGATGTGATGCAGACTCATGTACAGACAATTACAGTTGAATAAATGATGCCAAAATGCAGTCAAAATGATAAATTATCTCATTATATTAAAGTACAGGAAATTACAGTGAATTTGAGAGTAGTATTTTTCATTCCCCCAAAAAAACAAAGAGAAATAATAATAATGTATACATTCAGCTCGAATCACTAGAAATAGCCTGAACTGTTTATTGATTTGAGTGTATTTTTTTGTAAACCATCTTTGAGTGGCGCTAATTATTTTTTACATTATTATTATTATTATTATTATTATTATTATTATTATTATCATTATGATCTGGTATAAATAGATACAAACAAATATGTAAGCACCGTACATTAACAATTATATAGCCTCCAATAGACATTCTTTGCTGTAAAATGTTGAACTGCTGAATCCAATTAACCAGCAAATGTAATTACTTCTCATTAACAGAAAAATTATGTAAAACCAAAATTCAGGCCAATTCGTGTTTCCAGATTTAAAAAAATTGGGACTATACAAATAATGAAAAAGTCTGTTAAAGTTCTGTTTTGTTTTTTTTTCAGATGTTTTACGTTTATTTTTTATTTAGCATTTTTGGCAACTGCACAAACAAACATTGCTCCTTTGTAATATATAGATATATTTTTTAAAAAACCTTTAATTGTCCATTCGCCGCCTGCACATCTCCGTCCTTCTGCCGAAACTGTTCACTGTGACCACACGGCCGCCGCAGCAGCAGAGCCTCGTCTTTCGAAATTGTTTTGTGGATTTGGGTCCAAAACGCTGTCTGCTCTCGTTAGCGGCCGAGTCCTGGTGCCAAAAGGGAGCCACCGGTGGAGAACACACGTGCACTGGAACGCGAGTTAGCCTAAATACATAGACGGCTGGTCAAATAAACAGGAGTACGTGATATATGTACGTTGGAACGCACAGTATTGGCCTAGCATGTAGCGTTTAACATTAGCATGTGCCGGCTAGCCTAAAGCGGGCTAAAGTGGGCTAAAGCGAGCTAAAGCGAGCTGCTCCGCGCGGCCACTTTGCTTTTATGTAGTACAAACGTCACATCACGTACCTTTTGTATGTTTGAATACTTGCTGAAAATATCTCTACAATTAATTATAAGAGTTGCATGTCGCAGTTGCATTTTTAGTGCTTTTTGGTCTCATTTTCCATCTCTCCAAGCCCTGCTGCATCTGTAGGTGTCATTTGCTTCGTTTTGGGACAAGCCGAAATATTTTTAACAGCCAAAAACGTTATGCCTTTAATTCAACTTTATGATGTTTTTTGTTTTGTTTTTTTGTTTTTTTCCAAAAGAAGTCAGAAAGACAGAGCGTACGGACAGCTTTACGTAGTCGCCATCACGTAGTCCGGCATCCCATTTGGTCACTTTTTTTTTTTAAATCCCCCAAAACCTTGAAAAATGACTTGGGTGATTTTTGACTCTGTACTATTTTCACTACTGGTTTTATCTCATCATCATCTTCTACACTTCAAAAGTCAGATCATTCAAACCCTTTGGCGCAAGGCGAGCATTCACATGCACGCCTTTGGGGCACGTGCACAGCTTTAGAACAGCAAAGTGGACGGCCAACGCGCTCTCATCTCGAAACAAATGTTTGGTTTCTGCTTTTTACCGACATACAGTATCAGGCTCGTTAGTCCGTGTTTGCGATCGATAAAACGACAAGAAAAGCAGCAAGAACAAACACAGCTGAGTCACTTTTTGGCTAATTTCTGCCTGGTTGTGGTGAGGTTTTTGCCTATAGCCCTGCGGGATTGGGTTTCTGCTGCTGCCTGTACAGTGGACACAGATGGAGCGCAGACAGGATTCCGAAACTGGGTCAGACCGAAGGAAATGAACGCGGGGCAGGAACCGGCGCTGAACCTCTCCCCAAAATTATTCATTGAACGGGCTGCAGTTTGGGACCAGGGGCGCCGAGGCTTAGGACACGAGGTGCAGGCGATCCTGGCTGTCTGCGAGCCCTTCCTGTCCCGATTTCTCCACTTTTTCGAGATATCGCTTTGGCTGGCTGGTCCCAAGCCCAGTGAAACGGAAGCGGAAAGAAAGAGCGCGCGGTTAACTCATAAGGTAGTTCTGCATTTGACCCAATTCGTCAACGAGTTCCGTCGCGGTTCTACAGATCTGAGCCTTGTGCATGGGCATTTCTAACCGAATACGGCTGGGAAATTAATCGAAATTTAATCGCAATTGAGCTTCAGTTATTTCTTATTGTCCATGATCATCTTGGGTATTTTAAATCGAGAAGTCAGTAAAAGCATGTGGTTTGGAGTGCAGACTTTGGCAATGGTTAAATGTCTGCGATGTTTATGATCGTGAAATCCATACTGAAATCCATATTTGTTTTGTTTTTGAAAAGAAAAAAAAAACGTTATTCAAATAAACTAAACTTCTAGAGCCAGAATCCCCCGCGATCCATGCATGGTTCACGCTTTGGTTTTTCTTATTTTTAATCCAAATCCCCCCCCCAAAAAACAGAGAAAAACCGAAGAGCTAAAGAGCGAATCGTACACGGACCACCAGCTCACGGTTCAACGTTATCAAGCGAAAAGCCCAAATCCTTTCTACCAAAGCGCCAAAATGCCATTTGTGACGATGCCGCGTTATTCCAATGAGTTGTACTGTTGCTGTCATTGAGTTTAAGGTACGCTCTCTTGACACAGCAAGGAAATCTGTCCGTTGGCATTTGACCCATCCTTCAAAGTCGAACCTGTCAGGAGCCAAAGATATTGAGCTAGGATTGGTCAGGAGGACCGTAGTCGGAGGATTATAATTGCGCATTTGTGAGGTCGACGATCATAGGCTGCTGCACGTGTTTCATTCATAACATTCTTCTTCATCGGATTTATTTGAAAAGGTGACGAGTCGAAAAACCCGAACCAACGGAAAATCCACAAAACCTCGGACACGATCATTTGCGTCAGCGGCAAAGTTCATGATCCCAGTGCTTTTATCCGGCTGCAACCGCAAAACCCAAGGATTCACGGTAGATTTTTGGGATACATTTTGCCCGCTCCGTCTCAATTCAAGATTACAGGACTTTATAGCGTTGTGGCGTTCTCCCAATCCACGCACTTCTTTTTCACAGAAGCTTAAAGCCCTAAACTTTTGTCGGTACATTTCTCCCCCCACCCCCACCCGCCCACACACCACCCACCCGTCCGTTTTCTAGCAGTTGGCGTCGCGACCACATCAGAGCGGACCTGTTCTAAACCCGGACCCTTTTTTTTGTTGTTTTGGAGCGCCTGGTGCCTCCGTGCCGACTGCGTTTTCCTGCGGTCACACACGGCACATATCATACGCACATTTACAGTGAACACAACCAGACCCCGCTCCATCTGATGTCCCTGAACGCATCGGGTTTCACTGGCGCTGCGTTCGAGATCCACAGTTCACCGTGCGGGCAGAGAGGGCAGACGCTTAGAGTAATTGTGTTGGAAGCAAAAGGCCCCGTTTTTTTGGGTTTTTTTTTGTTTTTTTTTGCAGTCGCGTTACTTAAGCTGGTTTTGTAATGAAAGAACTGCGGAAAAGCGCGGATTCTTTGTGGGTTTTCCGTCCGGCTAAGCCACTCCTGATCGCGAACCGAGTTAGCTAAAGATCTGGGAAAGGGTCCAATGCCTAGGGACAACGTCAACAGCGAAACAGTAATGCGATAACACGATATTTGTTTGCATATGCTCCACGACCAAACTGCATTTTCACAACACATCAAGAACGTGCAAACTGCAGAAATATCACCTTATCACCTAGATTACACTAGGCGTTTCTGTCTCTTTTTGAGGTAATTGAAAGATATTTTTATTATAGACGATACGCACAATATTCCAACGTAGCATATCTCCGAAACGCTAGCTACAATTGAGTAATGTTCACGCTTTTATGCCAGTGTTATTGCGGTTTAAGAAACACGTGCTTCTTTTTTTTGGTTGGTGAAAATGATGGCAAACGATCCGTCCCATGCCAAGATTCTTCTAAGTGTCACATGGTTTTACAATTCAATCATCAGACTTCATTCATAAATTCTGTCTCACAAACGGATCCAGACACAAATATGACGCTTCTTGGCGAAAATACGAGCCGGCTGTACACTGGTTCTTATGCCAAGAATTTAAGGATTTAATCTAGCGTTCCATTTTTAAAAAAAATTAATACCACACAACGTTTTACTGTCCTTTTTACAGAATTGTTTCTCATTTCAATCAATTTCATTCATAATTTTTAATCACATAAATATGGAAACAAGTACGTATAATCTGTGAAAAATAACATCACATAACATTAGGCTTTATTTATACTGGTTCATGCTGTATTATAGTGTTATTATGCTGTAATATACACTGATTTTATTTATAAAATTGCCACGTAGTGTTACAATTCAATTCAATTTCATTCATAATTTTTATCAAATAAATACGGAAATAAATACGAAAACAAGTATGTATTTTACCACATAGCAATATTAATCTTTCAAATAAATACAGAAAAATGTATTAAGTTAAACATTCCCATGCCAAGATTTATTTTCATTTTATTAATTGGAGCGGAATCGTCATGTAATATCGCACATTCAGTCCACTTTCATTCCCAATTTCCCCGCTCATTCACGCTAGTATGTGTCGCATTTGCCGCTTCTCGCCACGTAGCCCTCTCGTTAGCCGCTCCTTGTTCAGATTAGCGGGAGGTACTGGCAGTGACTCTCCGTGGCCTTTGGTTCACCCCGGAACAACCCTCTGGCCCCTGCGTTAAACCTGCCCTCGCCTGGTTCAGCCAAAAAAAAAAAAAAAAAAAGCCGCAGCGCAGCCAAATGGACACTGGAACAGGTCGAGTCGTAGCGCTCGGACTACACCGCGTAACATGCGCTAGTCGTCAGACAAACGTGTCATCTTTGTCATTTTACACATTTTAACAACGTCATCCTACAGTTACGTAACGAGTTTAATGCGAAAGAGTGTAATGAAAAAAAAAAAAAAAGTGTAATGAAAGGCAGATTATTTACTTTTATATTTTATTTCAGACAGATTTTGTTATTTTAATAGCGAGAAATGTGAATTAGTTATTAAAAACTGTTTAATAAGCAGCTTATTAATACTCTTATTAAAACATTTTATAGGGTGTCTAAACGCACATGTTTTTGGGTAATGGATTTTTATAGACCATCTTCAAATGCTAGTAACTGTCGTAGCGATCATAAAGAAATAACTAACTATTAACGTCTTTTAAATAATAAAAAAAAAATTCTCCCTTTTTTTTATTTAACCAAATAAACCTTTAATGACATGATCAAATAAAATAATGATAAAATGATGAAAACATGAATAGATAAATGTGGAAAAAATACTTCTTTGTGAACGTATACTGCAGCCGTAAAACCAAAAGTATTGTCACTATAGTTCGGCCAAAACACAGTCTGTACCACTCCGGGTCAAACCAGGTTTTGGTTTTTAAAAAAAAACTCTTTTTGTGCACAACTACAGAAGAAAATCACAGATTGTTCCTAAGCAGAAAAGATGGACCCTGAAACCGGTACAACCAAGAATAAACAAACCCGTGATCCGAGCGCGGCGGTCCCAGAAATCTAAAATGTAGATGGACTTCTTTGACGGCGTCCTGAGCCGGTCTGAGCCGCGATGCAGCTACAGTCCAGTGATCAAACTGCATCGGTGCCAATAAGATGGATGGCAGATATAAGCACAGCCTTTGATGGAGCGGCCATTGTGCGGTGTGTGTCGGGGTATTAGCTGGGGTCCTGGGGTGAGTGCTTAGAGAGTTTTGAACAACCATAATCTGCCTTTCTCTAGTGTCCGCGGGTCAGGGGCCAGCCTTTTCTCTCTCTCCTTCCCCCTATTCTTTCACACTTTGCCTATTCTTAGTGTTTTTTGGCTGAACTACCCGTAGCCCCCTTCTTCTTTTTCTTTTTTTCTTTTTTTCCTTCCTCCTCGTTTTAATCCGTTCCCTTTTAAAAAAAAAAAAACCCCGCCTCCTCCGCCCCGTCGCCGCCCGCTCTTCACCCCGTTCCGGCGCGCCGTTTCGGCGACAGTTTCCCTCTTCTCCTTCGCTCTTTTCGCTGCCGGTGTGATGGCGGTGGCGTGACGCAAAAGGGACGGCGGCCATTGTGAGCGGAGCCGCGATCGCCCCCATTCAAACCGCGCTGGTTTCCTTGGTATCTCTGGCACGACTGAATGATTGGCAGTCAAAGAGAAGGAAGGATTCCCTCAAAGCCTTTGACCTGGTTTCCTCCTTTCGACGCCGCCTCAAATTATTCCTGTAAAACCGTACGCCTGACTTTGCTCAATGCCCCCTCTCCGAGCCGTGGCACCTGCCTTTTGCCCGCGATTCCCAGAGAGATGTTTACAAGGCGCATTTCGGCCGAATGGAGATCGTCAACGTCATAAGCAGAACGCTGGTCTAGAGCTAATCTGTAAACTCTGAAATGTTAGCAATTAAATCTACTGTAATATATATTGTTCGCGTTTTGTTCAGGGCGGGATTTAACCGCGACAAAAGTAGTTTCGCACAATTCTTGTTTATTTTGTTCTGTTACGTTGGTGGTGGTAATTTACAGTTTGACCTCAAATTCTTGACGACCATTTACGTACAAGCTAAGCTAAAAAAAAAAAAAGGATTGAGGCGAGGTTACGAAGGGCTGTTCGTTTACCGCATTTACTTGGTTTCATTTAGCGTATTTTGGTTTTGGTTTATAGCACATGCTGTAAACGCATTTAACAGCGGGATACTGTGGATTACGGTTAGCGGTTCAGATTTGTTTCTCAAATACATATCAATTATGTTCTCCTCGAGCGTGATAACTTCAAACAATACAAGGTACATCTTCACACTAAAGTCTATTTAATTGCTTTTGACCATTTTTTCGGCATCTTCAACTCAATATGTGCAGTTTTTCTACGATTTTATATTTTATTGTATGTGAATAATCTGCGTCACTTCATGAATACTTGCCTCTGAAGTTGAAATGATGAAAAAACGCTTCGTACCCAGCGTCCACTTTCCCCTCCTCCGCGTCACTTCTGCGTCTGCGTCCCGGCGCGCTGATCTGCGTAAACGTAATTAGCTGTGTTTTTTTGTCTTGCCCTAATAAAAGCCTCATTTGTTGGACATTTCCACTGCTCTACAAAGAGGACATTTATAAGGCTGGTCGCAGGTTCGCCCCGAGGCCAACCGCAACATAACAGACGGGGGTATTTTTAGCCACCTACCTTCTACCGCTGCCCCAACCGTGAGCGCGCGGATTCGGGGAGGGGGACAAGAAAGACAGACCCGGAGTTTATGAGTTTTCTGTGATGGCGGTGGCATTTGTCTAGCGCTTGGGGAGCGTGCTAAAATCTAATTACACCTCAAAACCTGGAACAAGCCTGTGGAAAAATCCTCCGCGCCACCCGTTCTCCCCTTTCTCTCCCCGCCTTTATTGAGGTTCTTGTAAAATATCTGATAAATCTCTGTTCAAAAAATATAAAAGGGGACTCTGTGGAGGTTTACGATACAAGAACGGCCCTGTTCGGCGCGCGTTGGGAACATGCGGTCTTAAGCACTCGACTTGGAGGGCTGTCAAGCTAACCCGGACTTGAAGCAACGCTAACCTTTGGCCCCGCGGAAAAAACCCATCATTAACGTGAAATAAATGTGCCAATACTGACCCAAGCTCCCAGATCTCATGCGTTCAACTGTTCAGCAGCTGTGTTACGCTGAGAATTGATATTTTTGAAGCGAAATAGCTGTATTATTTAAGCGTGCAATGCTAATGCGACATGTTTGGCGTTTTGTTGGCAGGACACGCTTGCATATTTCCAAGTGTTAAATAGTAGATCATTAGCTTCAATCACCCTTCTCAAGCTACAATGTCTTGGCGTTTTCTATGATAAATACACTATCATGCTACCACTGCTAATTAGCGCACAAGCTGTTAGCGCACAATTCCCCCGCCAACCCAGTTATGCCACCACTTTATTTTAGCGGCTATACTGGCCATTTTGATTTTTGTCGATGTGTTATTTCAGAATAAGTTTAAAGTTAAGGCTAAGTTTTAAGTATTTTGGTTAAGATTAGGGACAGTCATCGTTGCGTCGTTGCCAAACCTGGACCACGTGATTTTGTGAACCATTTGCAAAAGGTTTTAAGTGGTGAATTAAAACCAGTCTATGCAGAGTCATTGGCTGTCAATACAGGACAACAGCAACTGGCCTCGAACACACGAAATGTTAAAAGTCCTTTGCCCTTTGCCGATTTGGCGCCACTTTTTGTACCGCGCATGCCCAGATACTTTGGTGAAAGCGCTGAACCGCACTTTGTTCAATCAAATTTACTCTTGGAATATTTTTTCTGAGAAATACGTCGCTAAAGGCTGCAATAATTATGCTTTTACAGTTTATAAATGTTCGAAAACAGAGCGAACCTGAGTAAAGCTTGACAAACGGCTAACTTTGATGAATGAATAAAACTGAATAAACTCTGAAATATTCCAAAGATAACGTATATACAGTACATGTAAACATAGCACTACTTCACCTCGTCACCCTGTTGCTAGCTAACGGGATAAGTTTAGGTGCAAGAACACAATCGTTTAATTGGCGAAAATAACTTATGATAATTATGACAATTCGTCTTATATAAGAATGTGTTTTACAAAATAGCAGACTGCTACAACTAATCTATACGCTACATTACAGCGAAAACTGTTAGCATACCGGTTTTCAGACGCGTTGAAACTGCTCCAAAGTTGAGACTTGTCGTACAAATAATGTAAAACGCATCAGGGAATACGTGTAATTTTCTGTCAGAAGTGGCGACATCAAATTTTCAAATTACCCCGTACCATTTGAGCGTGTGGAAAGTGCTGCTTAAGCAATCTGAAAGCCCTTTTTTTTTTTTTTTACACGTATAGGTTTTATGGCGGCATGAATATACAGCCATATTTAAGTATACGTAACGCTTGGGGCTCTAAAAATCAAAGGCAGTCCTGGGAATCGCTCCACGGTGTTCCCCCCCACTCGTACTTCTTAGTTGCTGGGTAACGTTTCCCCAAAGAAAAAAAGTGTGGCTTTAAAAACTTTATGCGCGCCATCATTAGGAGAAGCCTTTTTATGGTTTTCAGCTCAGATCAGTGCTCGCTGCCTGTGACCCCGGTGGTTAAAATCAGCCGTGATGTTGTGGTAGCAATTTTGGTTTCAACAGTTGTTTTTTTTTTTGGGGTTTTTTTCTCAACGCTAGCTTGTTTGCACATCACAGCTACAGTCGAGATTTTGGAGGGAAAGTGCATTTTTAGTCCATTTTGAACTTGTGGTAACCAGGATTTTTGGATAATTAGGTTCAACACATCCCGGTTTTAGTTCAGCTTTAGACCTGATTTAGTCAGGCTTTAGACCTGGTTTTATTTTCATTTCTGCTTTTGTTCTAATAAAATTCCAAGTTTGTTTTGACATAATTCCTTATTAGTCCATCGCCCTTAGTTCTGGTTTATAGTTCTGGGTAAGAGTTTAGACCAGGTTTTGACCCTGTTCAGGCTTCATTAAATCCTGGTTTAGCCTTGAATTAGACTTGGTTTAGCCTTGAATTAGACTTGGTTTAGTTCTCCTTTTTAAGACGCAGCCGAAACATCATTTCTGGTTTTGTAGTGTCCTTGTTAGTTTTGATATAGTCCTGTTTTAGTCCTCATTTTTAAGTCCTGGTTTATTGTTGGACTGAGTTTAGGTCAGGTTCACGGGACTGCTTTAGTCCTGGTTTAGTCTGCTTTCTTTAATCCTGATTTAATCCCAGTTCTGAATTTATTTTCATACTTGTTTTGAACTAATATAGTCCTGGGTTGGATTTGGTTGGGTTTGTCTGGTCATCGTTTGGGGTTCAGACCTTGCTCGGGCCCTGTGTAATCCTGGTTTAGTCCAAATGAAGTGGATTTTGTCTTAGAAAAGAACGCTGCTCGGACCAACTTCAATCCTAGTTACGTTCTTCTATAGTCCTGCTTTACAATACAACACAACCAGCTGTTTGGGGTTTTTTTTTGCACCGTATTCTTCATGCTAAAAAATCACATTCTCTTCATGACATCAGAGCTTTTCCACGGCTTGCTCTTTAACTCCGGGGGGATCTCGAGCTGTAGCCTTCTCACTTCTCACCTTTTTAAAGCGAGCTGCCATCCAGACCACACCCCTGGCTCGCACACACGCACACATTTTTCTCTGTCACTTTTGTTTTTTGCCTCTCTCTCTCTCTCTTTTTTTTTTTTCCACGGAGGATGGAATAGGGCACATGAAATCCCACCGTACAGAAAGAAAACACAGCGCAGTGGAAAAGTGAACACAATAGAGGACCTTCAGGAGCTAAAAGTTTGGTTCAAGATTATTCAAATTTGGGAAATCTGATTCCAAAAGAGGTGTTTTTGCGTTGCTTGTTCTACTACAGTATTTCATTAAGTTTACTTATTTCCTAGGAGACAAGCAGGTGTTATAATAGTCCCAGGTTAGTTTTGATATAGTCCTGGTTTAGTCCTCTAGTTTTGTTCTAATATACTGTAGTCCTTGGTTAGTTTTGTTGTAGTTCCTGTTCAGGCTTTTTCTAGTCCTGGTTTAGTCCTTGTCTAGTCCAGGTTTAGTCTGCTTTAGTCCTGATTGAAACCCTTTTACCCTTTTCTAAATGTATTTAATCTGGGTTTTGTGTTAATATAGTCCTGGGTTAGACGGCACAGGGCAATGTTTTTGTTTCTTTTACGGTAGCAAAAAAAAAAAAAAAAAAAAGCCTGAAAAAAAAAAAAAAAAGCCTGTATTTGAATATAAGATATGCGTTTAATGCCATATTGTGCAACATTACAGGCAAAGCAGTAACATTTCCATGGAGATGAGGTGGTGCAGGACCTGAAATGTTACACAGAGCACCTTTTAAGTATCTGATATCAACTTCCCACAGGGTTTAATAAACAGGACTGATGTACTGTGAGTCAGAAATGGGGGTGAAGATTGGAAAGAGACATCCAGACGCTTAAGTCGGTGCAGTGGCTTGCATAGCCAAACCACAAAAAACATGCTTAATTCTCAGAACGAGTCGAGCGATAATTTAGGGACATAAAAAAAACAGCGCAGAAGATCATGTCACAGAGTGTCTCTTCGAGCGGTCAGGGAAGACTACCTTGTAAAAAGGGTGAATGAAACAAGCGCGAATGATGCTAAACGTGACTCCGGTTCTGTTTTTGACAAGGGAACAACGTTACAAAAGCTCCCAAGAAGTCAAAATTGCCTAATATTTGTCACTTAAGACTTAAAATCCTGCAATAATACGCGTCTGCGAGAGAATGCGCGTGCACAGTTTGTCATCTGAAACGCTGCAAAGTTGAGGCTGCGCTGGATAAAACATTGGAACTCATGGCCGCAGCTCAAATCCAGTTGTTCTGCATTTGGCTGATCTTGGAGGGTTTTGCTGTGTGCGCCTGCAGTGAAAGGGGGCCTTGTCTGCTCGGCCCAAGGAACTCCCTCTGCCTGGAGCGGCCAGCAGACATACTAAACCACTCTACATCCATGTGGCGAGCAGGCATGGCAGGCAGCGGAGTGGAGGAAAACAAGCCTCACTGCCGCACACACCCCCCCCCCTCCCGCCCCCCAGGGCTACGCGACCGGCCGCTGGGAGGGTCCGGCGAAGAAGGGTCAATGTAGCTGTGAAAACATCAGGGTCAAAGCACAGGCAAGCAAAGAGAAAGGATATAATGACGTTTATATGGACCTTTTATACAATTTCACACAGATAAACCAACCAATTACGCAAAGTCAACTAGTTTTGAGTTTGAAGCTTCAGTTTAACGTTTCAATAACCTTATTTTGAATGCACATTTTCAAGTATCACATAATTAATAAGAGAATAAAATGGCAAAATATACACATTTTAGAAGCCTTGAATCGCTTCTTTCACTTGCTTCTGGTGGATTTTAATGTGACAGTTTTGGAAGCTAGAAACGCATTTATTGCTTGATTTGGGGATGTGCAGCGTGTGATGATGCCCCTCTCTCAGATGGGGGCACTGCGTCGCTGTAGTTACCTCACGCCACCACAAATATCTGCACATTAACAACACTTTGCCTGTGCCCAGCGCAATTTAAACATGACATAACAGGTCTGTGTACGATGCTGCGATATCAGACTTATAGCAATAATGATCATTTCTAAAACGCTTGAATATCAATAACAATAACAAAACATCCCAAAAATGTAGCTTATTAACGGGAAGTTGAAAACGTGTGACTGGTTTAATGTGTGTTATTGTGTATTGTTTGCGTCGTCGTGAAACAAAATTGGTTCTCAACTTGACCTACCGTGATAAATAAAGCTTAAATAAATACATAGATATCAAAAATATCAACTAATACAAATCTAGGGACTGGAGCAGGCATTTTTTTTCCAACTTCAAAACAGTTTTAACGTATTACAAAATGGATCAAATTGTGTTACGTAACTTATTTGTCCTGCAAGTAATTACCGAACAGCTTTGTATGAATAAAAGTTCAAGGCATTATGAGACGTTCTAGACCAACATCTGTCAGTAAATACTCTTATACTTATTACGTCCAATAAAAGGCCCAGACCAGGATATCGGCAGAACCAATATCATGTGCTACAGCCCTGGTTGAAACCCGGGACCAGGCTATGGCTCTCCACCTATGTCAATATTTGGCCTTCTGAGTACCACCACATCTGAAAAAACGAAGGTCTGAACTAGGTCTAAAATAGGACGACGGCATGACTTATTACTGGGACTGACCCAACAGGGAACAAAAATAGAATACAAATCTAGAGTCCCCGTGCCAGTTTGAGAATCACAAGGCTATG
Organism: Chaenogobius annularis; assembly: GCA_015082035.1. NCBI lineage: Eukaryota > Metazoa > Chordata > Actinopteri > Gobiiformes > Gobiidae > Chaenogobius > Chaenogobius annularis. Next base: position 753,250 of record BJKM01000172.1, on the reverse strand, counting down.
CTAGCACAAAAAAATCTGAGGAAGCCATTCAGTTCGATGACCTCGACCAGTAAAACCTTTCTGACTGATGCCCATTCTCCCCACGTTTACTGTACGAAGGCAAAACTGACAGAAATAAGAAAAAACATTGATGATAACATAATCGGCGATCGGATCATCCCTTAAATTGACTTCTAACCAAAATATGTTAGCATCACCGCGACGCATAGTAGTTACCCACAAAATGCGCTAGGGTGAATCAGCAAATTGAAGGTCAAGTCAAGTCTACGGTCAGTTGTATTAAGAGCTTAAAAGCTAAATCAAATCATCACTCCCAAAGCCCGAAAGCCATAACCAAATTTGAAGTTAGATGTTTAAAACGAAGCAGAAGTAGCCCGTGTAGATAAATTACCGTCAACACCTCATGAAAAGGTCTTAACATCTGAAGTAGCTTAGGCGCAATTACAACTGCTGCTGGAGAAGGCGGGGCTCGCTCGGGATGTTAATTAGCAGCATTTTTCATCCATAAAAGCAGTCTGGCAATCAGCAGAGGTTTTCAAAGCGACACGGAACAAGCAACAGAGCAGCCCCGGCCTCGCATCTGTCCTCAATTTGCAGCAAAGAACGCGAGACAAGAGGCGCTCGGAGATGAGGAGGGACAGACAGGAATGACAAGTTAGCCTACATTTCAATGAGAGAATAGCCTAAAACCAAAGGCCTGGCTAATGTTAGTGTCATCAGAATGGCACCAGTCCAATTTCGACCTATAGGGCGCGTTAGACATATACGGTGAGCTTTATGCAGTGGCTTGCAAACCGTTTTGAGCTACTTGGAAATAAATGTATTGTAAAAAAAAAAGTATTGTAGAAATATGTGCTCGCCGGTCGCAGCGGTTTTAAGGCGTATGTGGTTGTCGATTCCAGGCGGCAGATCGTTCGCCGAATGTCTCTACCTTCTGTCTTTGACGCTACGGCTATGGTAACAAACGAAGCCTTCGAGACAGAAAATCTTTCATAAAATCTTGTATTTGGAGTAGGCGTAGTACGACTTGTGCGTAAAATGCGTAAGTTGTTGCCGTTTGTGTGTCATGTACGAGATTTGTGGTTCAAAGCAAGCGATTGAATGTGGGCCACGTTCATCAACAGAACTTTAACCAACAATTATTGAGAAGCCTTTGGTTTATGTGCTCAGGCTGTGAACACCTCAACCACATCTCTGCCCGTCAATATTTGCTTACGGTACACTCTTGAGAAATCCTCTCTGCCAAGCATTGTGAGAGAACCCTTCAAGCCATCACAACGTACCCTAGACAGAAAATACCACCTTAAAAATGTATGTTACGTCGCTATTTGGAGCGACATACAACAGAATTTACACGCGTTTACGATGCTTCATATACAGTAGGTGACCCGTAATAGATTGGACGCACTGTGAACCGAAAAACCATCCAAAAATGTACGCAAAGGCAAGGGACATAACGTAATGCTAAAATACTTACAAATTGATGTCGTAGAGTATGACCTTGGCTCGGGACATGTTTATAGTACTTAAGCTCTGCAAAAACAACATGCATTCAGAATGAGTGACCCACGCTAGCAAAAAGGCAATCCAGGTTGAAAATATAACCCCAAATCCTGTGCAAAGGCCCAAGACATTACGGAATACAAATATATGTTGTAATCTTTGCTTGGGATTTAGCGTTTTCCACTGTATTTTATGTTACAAAAAAAACACTTGAGTCCAGGTGACGCATCTTAGACTAAAAATCCATCCAAAAATCAAAGCAGATATAAGGTTCAAAGTGCCTCTGACAGGTTGGACAACTCACTGAACTAAAACGCAGTTAAGCAAAATATATTTAAAATTTTGCCAACAAATCATAAACATTTGATCCCAGAAAAGCAATTTTTTAAGGTTTGTAAGAGATGACATCACACAAGGAAATTACCCTGCAAATGTAAGCTTTACTTTGTTGAGCCAATGTTTAGAGGGTGTGTAATTTATGTATAAACTGGAATGAGCGTCCCTGGTGTGATGGCACTTCCTGTCATTTTCTACAGATTTTTCAACGTTTTCTCTGCAAAAAGCTACTCGATTGGTGTAAAACTATCATTTATATTTACAACAGGTCTAAATACACCATATAAAGTCAAAATTTTAAAGCCATATGCACTTTTAATGCTAAAAAACTTAAGTATACAGAATTGTGCCAAAAAAAAACAACAACATGCATTTAATAAGTGATCCGCGCTATCATAAAAGCAAAAAAGTGCAACAAAAAATGTCTACAAACTTATGTTGTCATCTTTGCTAGGTCATGTTTACAGTGTTTACCGTACGTTCCCCAGTGCCGCGTGTGACAGTGGGCGCTTGCCTCTTCCCCCCTGGAGTAAAAAAAAATGCTGTCACTCCTGGCATGTTTGTTTGCTTTGCCTGTTTTTTTTTTTTTGTTTGTTTTTTTTGCGACTTTTACAGACTGCCGCGCGCGTTTGAACGTGAAGGACGCGCTTGTGCCGCCGCCGCGCGTCGAGTTTGTGGTGTATTCTCTTCACTCAAACGGCCCCATTTACAGTTGTGGGGGTCGCATCGCTCCCCCTCGCTCTCTCTGCCGTGACCCTCGCCGCGCACGGGTCGATGGCAAAAATGCTAACGTGCTAAAGGGCTAACGCTAACCTCTTGGGAGTTGTGGTTCCTACTGCTGTTTATAGTGCTCTGAATCTGTTGAACAAGGGTCTTTTCTGTATGAGTTTAGAAGCCTACTCTTTGGAAATGACTCAAAATAAATAATTTCTGCTATTTTATTGCTTAAAATGTTGTGTTTTCCTGGTTTTTGCCCAATTTAGTCATTATTTTTTCATTTTTCCTTTGGCCTATTCCTATTTCATTCCCGGTTTAGCGGTAATTTAGACCAAGAAAAGTTGTGTTTTTGACCTGGTTTAGATCTGGTAAAATATTATCTTTGGAGGTACTTGGTGTAAAAAGTGTCAGATGCACTGTTTTAGACCATTATGTTAAATGTTTATCTTGGTCTAGTCGTGTCCTGGTGGTATTTAAACACATTTAGTAAATACTGGTACATCACGTGGATGACTTTCTTTTCTCGATACACCTCATGTCCAAGAGGGATTTCGCTGAAGAACAATCATACCCTGTCTAACCGCAAGCTCTGTTTTAAGAGTTTTGGGAGTCAAAGGATATATATTGACAAAATTGACCTTTTTTTGGTAAAGCTTTAAACCATGTGTTTCCTCATCTTAAAATACCTGAAATTGCATTTAGTTTCATTCACGTGTGTTTAATTTACCCTGTTCACGAGGTTGTCTTGCTCTGAGCTGAATTCAACTTCGATTTCCCTTGCTTTTGACGTCAAATGTCAAAATCCAGAGGTATGGATGCGTTCATCAATCACTGCTAAATTGTTCTGAGCATTTTTGCCATCAAATCATGTTCATTACAACTGCTTACTTATATAAGCATGGGCGACATTGCTTAACTGGCGTTTTGTTCTTTTTTCCTCGGTTGACTCCCTCTGCTGCCAGTGGCGTGCTAACCCCAAATCTTGACGATTTGTGCGTTCAGTACATTTGAAATTGTACAACACGAGCTGCCAAAGCGAAGTTACTCCAGAGCCTGTCCTCTGAGCAAATCTACAAAACTGAATATTCACCAAAGAATCTAATGTCGAGTTTCGCGGCCTGTAACGACAGGGTTAAACTGCACTTGAAAATGCTGCGTTCTTGTGCACATTTAGCCGTTTTTATTCCATTATTTCAGCCCCGTGGGACAAGAAATCTCATTTACTGTACTGAACCCTAAATATTTGGAGAACCTTTGACCTGCTGTTACGATTCCACGTCTTAAGCGCGGCTCGGATCTCGTCCTGGAGGCATTTGAAGTCGGGTCTCATTGAATTAACCCGTTGTATATACTGTTCTTAAACATGTGCAGAAGTCCAACGTAAAGAAAACGCTCTGTCCTCGCTCCAATCCTCACAGAAAAATGCTTATAACTTCTAAAACTACAAACTAATGGCACTTAAATGTAACGTAAAACTTGACGTACTATAAGGTTCAAGGTCAAACACAGGGCTTGGAATGCTTTCTTGAAACTGAAAGTAATTCCTATTTCTTCATGAAAAATTCTAATATTTCTTGTGCGTTACCTTGTATGTTATTTGAATTCACAGTTTTTATGTTGATCACTATTTTCTACAGTTTTATTTTGTCATTTCTGTAGCTTTACTCACGTTTGTACAGTTCTCATCTGGACCTCACATTGAAGCTGTGCAAACGTTCTCACTTACTTCAAAATCCTCTCTTTCCTTTCAACACTAACTGGTTTAATTATTCATGATAATAATACAAATACGGTAGCATAATATAGTTTTTTCTTAGTCACCATCAATTTCCATGGTATTTTCTTGGTCAGTGGCAGAAAGTAATAGTACTGTACTTTTAAAAATCATTGGGAATCTGTACTTTACTGTAAAAAGTCGTTTTTACAGCGGATACTTTTCACATTTATTGCACTACATTTGAGAGCAAATATCTTAGTAGTAAAAAAGTACTTTCTGTTTGTTTTGAAGGGTTATTTTTCGCACGATAATGATTGATGACATTCTGAAAACTTCTAAAAAAGTAAAATTATTCATTATCAAGATCACCATTTTTCACTCTTTAATAGTTGCCAAAAATCTACACAAAATAAACATGTACTTCAATCCTTTTACTTCCGTAGGTGTCATACTTAAGAAATGTTTTTGTTTCGTTCACCAAAATGGACTACTTCTTGCACCACTGCTTGGTCTAAGTTTTGACATTTTGACTGTAAAGACGTGACTGCAAACAAAGCAGCGAACGTTGCATTTCTCCTCACATCTCACGCTAATATCTCGCGGGTCTCTTTGTCCCCCCCGCAGGGCTCGGGTTTCCACGCGTCGCGGCGGCAGAAGTACGGCAACGTGTTCAAGACCCACCTGCTGGGGCGGCCGCTGATCCGAGTGACCGGAGCCGAGAACATCCGGAAGGTGCTGATGGGCGAGCACACTCTGGTCACCGTGGACTGGCCCCAGAGCACGTCCACGCTGCTGGGGCCCAACTCGCTGGCCAACAGCATCGGAGACATCCACCGCAAACGCCGGAAGGTAGGAGCGAGCGGCGGTACCAGAGCGGGAAGATATATTCAAATAGAAGACAATGCAAGGGGACTATTTATTGGTTTCGATGTGGTGAAAAAACGGCGAAAAGTCCTTGAAATGTCACCTTCAAGACGAGGCACGTTTGTTTGTTTAGCGCAATTTTACAGAACAAGAACATATGCATTCAAACCACATAAATAATCATAATTAAATTGCAGATAAAAAGCCTGCATTTGAACCTTCTCAGAGTCTTTGAACGGGAAACTGAACCCCATGAAGTTTTTGACAGTTTTTGAATGAAATAGCAACGACAAGAAAGTCCAGAAATGTTGAAACGTTTGAATATTTTTGGTAAAGAATCGTCCAAAAAAGCCTTATTTTCGTGTTAAACCTGTGCCGTGAAATCCTTAAAACAAAACAGTTACGCCTGTGCGCTCACATGTCACAACTTATTTCACCTTAGTTCAGTTTGTTGACGGAGAAAAAGCCAAACCTCATGTCGTGTTGATACACCCAATAATTACGGCGATATTACATATTTGCAATGATATTATTTTTATTTAACCAGGAAAGCCCCATTGATATCACCAATCCAGCAGACTGACATCAACACACATTTAGACAATCACGAGAACTGGTTTCCCAAAAACGATCCCATTTCCAAACCTTTCAGCGCTAATTTAAACCCATTGGAATCTATTCTATTTTACTTTCCAGACCTTTTTTTTGTAAATTATTCCCGACAGTCTACTAACTAAAAATTCTACCATACACCGGACTGGATCTACAAGAGCTTTAAATCACTTGAAATCAGACATATTTTTCAAGTAGAATTGACTTGTTGAGATCGATTTCCTTATTTTACGTCATCGTTTGACATTTTTTGAGGTATTTCCGTCCGACATCAAGGCAAAAACACTTGAAATAAGATCATTTCATGCCATTTGTTTTACATTTTCTTGCTCATATTATACTAAATAATCATCAAATCCATAATAATATCCAAAACAGCGCCAGTAATTGTAATTAAGTTCTAAAACAGTCAAATACGCTTGCTGCTTGCATTGTAGATCCTCATTTTTTGTTCTGTTTTGCGTTGTTTCCATGTGGGTTTCCCTAGTATTTCAGGTGAAATCAGCCACTTTGCCCCCTCCGTTTGCCCCCTCCGCCCGGGGCACATACCTTTCAAGTGCGTAAGCTTTTTTTTCCGGTAAATTCTCCCTCTCTTTTCAGCTGCCAGAAAATTCTTCATAGTTCTGACGTAGCAGACTGCGGTCGGCTAGATCATTTCTATTGAACACGGAGACTTTTTAAATACATTATGAGTCAAGGAAAGGTTGAAATATGGTGACGGAACGCTTCTAGAGAATATTTATGAATAAAGTGTGATGGAGAAAAAAAAAAAATCATAATTTTTTGACATTTTGATCTAATAATGCCGTCGTATTTGTTGTAAAAAAAAAAATGCGTTTCGTATGTATTTTACAGTCTGTACGGCCCAGATAAAGATTACGATGAGCAAAATACGACACAATTATTTTAAGTCCGAAAATGCAGTATTCAACGACAATTTTAGGTTTTCCATCGCTACTATTTACACATAAAAAATGACATTATTATTGTTTATCATAAGTGTACGTTTCGTTTAACTTTGGATTTCAATTTGAGCCCTTTTTTAATTGTACTTTCTGATGTCTTAGAGCCGATTTGAACGTCAAACTCTATTTCGATACTGAGGAATAAACTCGACACGCGATACCGATTGTTCGATACCGCGCCGACGATTAAAAATGCTCTTTTGGAGGTCAAGGTTTTGGACAATAGACTTGACATTTTTAAACTGAACTAAACGGATCAAGTTCAAGATCATTTCAAGAACTGGCCACGAATGGTCAGACCTTTTTTTTTTTTTTTTTTTTGATTTTCGTGTCAATACTTGCTCAAAAGAGAGAGTATCGATTTGTATCTGTGCTTTATCTTTGGACAACCTTACATCATCACTTCTAATGCCCTGGTTTAGAAAAAAAAAAAAAGAGGTCTATAAAACTGAATTTGAACCATGTAACAGGAAGGAGGGGAGGTCAGGTTACGTGGCCAGGGACGCGAGGGGTCGGCTGGGTCTAATCTGGGCTGTGATCCCCTCTGGTTCCCTGGAGACCTCCGCACTAACCTCGTGTAATGACCCTTGATTAGGAAACGGCCCTGCGACGCGGCACAAAGGAGGGCTTTCTCTGGCGCTTGAGCGGGTCCGCCTCCGCCACACCTGACCGCGCAACGTTTCAGGAAACATTACCCGTCTGTGTTCGCATCGAATTTACTTACCGATATGAAAAAGCGCTTAGTCTCGGATCGCTTATCCAATCAAAGCGCTGAATAAACTAGCCGAACGTTTGCGGTAATGATATATGATACTTGCTACTCGATACCCAGTACGTGTCATGTCGTTGTGTCTCTCTGTCAAATCAATATTTAGTTTTATTTAGTTAATCAGTCGTCATTTGGAAAGGGACATATTACGCAAAAATCTAGCTTTTTTTGTTTATCTCGGTGACGTTTGCGGTGGGATATTTTAAAAGTGCTGCAGTTTTGCACCTAGTTTTATGAAGTTGTTTTAGATTCATATTTAAATGATAGAATATATAATAACATAATGAGCCACGGGTGTCAGATTATAACTATTTCTGTTAGCTGTAGCTTCCTCGCCACAGCAGAAGGCATCGTCGTACAAACTAGCTTTCGGTTATTTAGCAGCCAAATTGATTTCATTTATCTGGGCATGGGGCCGCAACAAAAACTTTTGCTGGACGGATATCGTTGGAATGTCCGCTAAATGGGCATTACGTAACTTTCCAGGTCTTGTCACACTTGTTTCCATGGAGATGTTGCTTTACCTGGAATATTCCACAGTTTGGCGTAACATGCATTTAGCTAACATTTCTTTATTTACAGGTGTTTTTTGCTCAGAATTACTTTGGAAAAACAAGTATTTTCACTGTGAGTGGGCTCGCCTCTCAAACAGATCTGACCTGTAACTCTGCTTTGTATCCATGAAGAATGCTAATGCTAATGCTATCGTGGCTACATTTTTACTTCGACACCGGAAAAGTTACACAGTGCACTTTATAAGCTTATTCGATGTGTTAGCGCAGTCGTTTATCTGGAAAGCTGGCGCCTCAATTTCAACTCCAAGGGTCTTTGACTTGTTGTAGAGAAAACCTAGGGTGACCAGACGCCCCCTTTTACCCGGGACGGTCACAGTTTTGAAGTCTACCTTTTTACCCCCTCTTTTTAACATTTTATTACCCCCATCCCAACCCAGGACACATATTTATATTGTTATTAGCCTTTAAACATGCCCTTGAGTGACTTTGCTTTGCCATCGTTAGTTCTAGAACATGATGACAGATGTGCTCCTTACACTGAGTTTTGGTGTTGGCCATCTGCTAATGAGGCTAAATACAACTCCAGGTATGTTTTTGGTGAGGGAACAACGTTGGTTCAAAGCTCAAAAGAAGTCCGTTTCGCACCGTGAAAAGCCCGTCGAGCTCAGTGTAAAATCCATCCACTTTTGTTACTTCGGGGCAGCTCGTTTCGCCTCTTGTTGTGGAATAAGATCGCACCTGAGACTTTGTGGTCCGGAGCAGGAGCTGGCGGCGTCGGCCATGTTTTCTGCCTAATAAAACCCGGCGAACAGACGGAGCCATAACTTCATCCGCTGAACCCCGGACTTCCCTGGCTCGCGGTGGGCTCGTGTTCACCGCCGTTTTCGCTCCAGTTCAGATGTTTTTCCTACGTGTTTTTGGAAATCGCACAAGACAGTCACAAGATCTTACTGGAAGGATGGCCAATTACGCTTAAAGGCGCACTACGCAACTTTTACGACACCTGCTAGTCTCCTGCTTGTCTGGAATGTTCCACAGTATGGTAGTATCTATATAACATTCATTATTATATGTATTATATGTATTTTTAATTGACAGCCATGGTTGTCGCACTAAAAATGCCTTGAAAAACATTCTTACAGCGAGCGGTGTCAACCCTCCACCAGAAAAGTTACATAGTGCACCTTTAAATGATATTGAATGACCTTGAATGAAATGCAAAATGTAAAACTACAAACTGGGCGCTGCAATTTGGTACAGAAAGCTCACGCGTCAAGATTTGAGTTGGGGCTCCATCTACTGGCAGCAGAGGTAATTGCATGGGGGTGATACACAAACCTCGCGTGCCCTCGCCACGCTAATGCAGCCGCGCAGTTGTAATGGACGTGATTTGACGTCAGAAAAGCTCGGAACGAGTCTGGCGATGATTTACGGACTCAAAAACAGTGCAAGGTCTTTACATACACTGTGTTTTTTTGTGTGGTTTTTTTTACCCTTATTAGTTTTTGTTGTTCTGTTGTTTTTGTTGTTTTATGATCTTTAAAAAACACTGCGTAAGGTCAAATTTATTTATATAGCACATTTACAAACAGATACACTGCCTCAAAGTAATTAAGCTTACCAGTTAAATACTAAATTTAAAGCAAAAAAATAAACAAAAAAGAAACTTGGCGCTCTATCTATGATGTCACAAATCTGAGAAATTTGAAACTGAGTGTTTTGTGAGGATTACTAAACTCCTTCTCCTGCTTTTGTTTATCAAATCAAGACTGCTGATCGACCGACACATTTACCACACTGTCCAGCCCGAAACGCCTCTGAACTCGTCCCCACGACTCCCCGAAACGGTCTCGACTCTCGCCGATGCGATGTTGTTGCCGTGTTGACGTAGGCTCAGGTCTGCTCGTACCCCCGCCGCTGCCTGTGGCTTTGGACGGAAAAACAGACTTCTCACAGAACATTAGACTTTGGTGGCTTAGCGGTGCCAACCACTTTCCATAGAGCCCCTGTGTAAAGCCCAAACCCACTCAAGACTTTTCCACTACGAGGCCAAACCAAGCTGGGAACAAGTCTACGGCGAGACTGGTTTAGGTCAAGTCATTAAAACTAATTATCGTTTGAGCATGTTTTCTGTGTGTCTGGGTCTGGAAAAGACGAGGCTAATTTGAAAAGTCACTGTATGCGGAGCTCAAGACAATGGAGATATTAAAAACCCGAAGGAACAGGCTCGATACCAGTTTTGATTCCACAATAATCACAAAAGAACGCTATTGTCTTGAAACAATGGACGGCAATTTTCAGCGCAAAGTAATAATAGTTTCTGTAGTTACCGTGTGGTTTTTCATACTTGTTCTGATAAACGCTCCAGATCATTCAGGAATGGTCACATTTTGTACTGTTTATGGGATTTATTTTGGTACTAGTTTTAGAACCGATTTGGATCAATAACACAATATACAGTGGAATTGGTTGAAATGTAGAAAATATAAAAAACAATAGTGCATTTTTGTCACAATTTATCCAAAATGAACTCTTGCTGCTTCTTGTGCGAGCTCACACTTTACTGTGATTGGTCAAACGCACCTGTCACTCATTCAGAATGGGAATACACTTCACTGCCTTTGTCGTGTGATGCAACGTAAAACAAAGAACTATGATCCAATAATGCATGAATAAAAAAAAGAACGTGCTGAATAAAAGGGAATAAAAAAAATCGGCACATGACAGAGACTGACCAGTAGGGGGAGGCGGTGTTAACAGAGAAGCACTGAATCAAAAATTGTGTGTTGTTGTTGTTGTTGTGTTTGTTCATTGTCATTGTGGTATCGAAAAAACCAGCTGGAAATGTTTGTATCGCGACGAGTCAGAAGCGAAACAACAATTACTGGAAGCGAACATTTACTGACTTGATCTACGTTTTTTCTGACTCACCGTACGATAACGCCGTGTGTGTGCTGCTCTGTGATTGGTTTACTGCTCGTTAGTCGCACTGGCCATTGAAGAAGAGTAATTATATCATAGCTTTGAGTGGCAGGAGTGAGGGGCAGGAGCGAGGGGCAGGAGTGAGAGGCAGGAGTGAGGGGCAGAGGGCAGAGTGAAGGCAGGAGTGAGGGGCAGGAGCGAAGATGAGATGGCAGGAAGTGAGGGGCAGAGTGAGGGAGGTAGTGATGGGGCAGGAGTGAGGCGGAAGTGAGGAGGAGCGAGAGGCAGGAGTGAAGAGGCAGGCAGTGAGGAGGGCAGGATGTGAGGGGCAGGAGTGAGAGGCAGGAAGTGAGGGGCAGGAGTGAGAGGCAGGAGTGAGGGGCAGGAGTGAGGGCAGGAGTGAAGGAGCAGGAGTGAGGGGCAGGAGTGAGGGGCAGGAGCGAGAGGCAGGAGCGAGGGGCAGGAGCGAGAGGCAGGAGTGAGGGGCAAGAGTGAGAGGCAGGATGAGGGGCAGGAGTGAGGGGCAGGAGTGAGGGGCAGGAGTGAGAGGCGGAGTGAGGGCAGGAGTGAGGGGCAGGATGAGAGGCAGGAGTGAGGGGCAGGAGGAGGGAGCAGGAGTGAGGGGCAAGGAGTGAGGGGCAGGAGTGAGAGGCAGGAGTGAGGGGCAGGAGTAGGAGCAGGAGTGAGAGGTCGGACGCAGTTAGCCGGGCAGGAGGAGGGTTGGGCGTGAGGAGCAGGAGAGTGAGGGGCAGGAGCGAGGGGCAGGAGCGAGGACAGGAGCGAGAGGCAGGAGCGAGCGGCAGGGGTGAGGGGCAGGAGTGAGGGGGCAGGAGTGAGGGGCAGGAGCAGGAGTGAGGGCAGGAGCAGGAGTGAGGGGCAGGAGCAGTGAGTGAGGGGCAGGAGCGAGGGCAGGAGCGAGCGGCAAGGGGCGAGCGCGCAGGGGCGAGGGGCAGGGGCGAGGGGCAGGGGCGAGGGGCAGGAGCGAGAGGCAGGAGCGAGAGGCAGGGCGAGCGGCAAGGAGTGAGGGGTCACAGGAAGTGAGGGGCAGGAGCAAACGAAGTGAGGGGCAGGGCGAAAGTGAAGGGGCAGGAGTGAGGAGGCAGGAGTGAGGGGCAGGAGGCAGGAGTGAGGGAGGAGTGAGGGGAGAGAGCTGGAGTGAGGGGCAGGAGCAGGAGTGAGGGGCAGGAGCAGGAGTTGAGGGGCAGGAGTGAGGGCAGCAGTGAGGAGGAGTGAGGGGCAGGAGGTGAGGGGAAGGTAGGCAGAGTGAGGGGCAGGAGTGAGGGGCAGGAGCAGGGTGAGGGGCAGAGCGAGGGGCAGAGAGCGAGGGGCAGGAGTGAGGGGCAGGAGTGAGGGGCAGGATCAGGAGTGAGGGGCAGGAGCAGGCGTGAGGGTAGGAGCAGGAGTGAGGGGCAGGAGTGAGGGGCAGGAGTGAGGGCAGGAGCAGGAGTGAGGAGCAGGAGTGAGGAGCAGGAGTGAGGGGCAGGAGCAGGAGTGAGGGGCAGGACAGGAGGAGGGCAGGAAGCAAGGAGTGAGGCAGGAGCAGAAGTGAGGGGCAGGAGCAGGAGTGAGGGGCAGGAGCAGGAGTGAGGGGCAGGAGTGAGGGGCAGGAGCAGGAGATGAGGGGCAGGAGTGAGGGCCAGGAGCAGACGGGAAGAGGCGGAGGCTGCCGAAGAAAGGACTCTTTACATGTGAGACGCAGCACTCTCACATAATGTCAGACATATGGAGGGTGTTAGCAGAGACAGTGTCTGCGACAGGGGGAAACGTGTTTCGCTTTTTATCACTGCGGGGGGAAAGGAATATGAAAATGGTTGAAAATGTTCTGGATTTATTTATTAATTTCGGTTATTTTTGATAGGCTTAATGCATATTAATGAACACATTGAATTTACAGTGTAAACATGCCAAGATTAAAAATACAAATTATTTACAAGAAAGACAACACAGGACAATTAAAAACGAGTTAATATTCCATAAGTCTGGATATTTGACTTGTTGTATTTTAGATTGTTTAATAATGGTTATAATTTTCTCATTTAAAGCCAATTTATCCACCAGAGGAAACGGAAAATTGCACTTAAATATTTATTTTTTATTTTTTTATATTTTATATTTTATATTTTATATAATAGTTTAGATGAGTTCAAAATTATTTCTTTAGAATATGTTATATATGCACTAAAAAAAACACACAACATAAACGTAATTGAACATAAATTTCCCATTGTAATGATTTTATGTTTGAATGAAATTAATTTACCATAAAACATTTACATGAAAAAAAATTGACATAAATACATTTATTTAAAGCAGTGATTTTTGTCCATTCAGTAAAATATGTCTCGCTCCAGTACAGATCTATAGTACAAGCAGCTCTGAGCGTTCTATCATCCGGAACCAGGAAGTGACGGCGTTGCGCTGTTAGCATGCCTAGTCGTTTGTTAGCAGTGGCGTCGTGAAAAGCTCTTATAAACTCATCACAATGAACACTTGGGATGCTGGGACTGTGTTTAATACATTTAGAACTGCTGCAAACCACTTTCAAATGAGCTTCTTTTTTTTTTTTCCTGGTTTGAGGACACCTTTAAACCAGTATAAGCCAAAATATCATCACGTGCGTGCTTGCGGCGGTCCTGAAATCCTTGCAGGAAAAAAAGAAAACACAAGTTGCAGCCGGTGCCTCCATGAAGTGACATTGCGGTGTGTGAAATGTGTGTTTTGACCTGCAGTTACCTCTTGGCTCCTGAGCGCACAGACAGAGCGTACAGTAGTGCAGTGGCACTGAGACTCCAAAATTTGTCCAATTACGCAGCTTAAATGGCCAAATTCACTCTAACACAGGGACCTTTTGCTCCGAGGCAGTTTAACCAATCATTGTCTCGCCATTTAAAGGCATTTATCGGTATTTATTGGCACTTGGACTTGAACTGCGCGTGGAAAATGTACTTTTTTTTTTTTTTTTCACGGTGATGGCAATTAGTTTTATGCTGTACTTTGGATGAGCAGTTTTAAAACAATGGTATTTGTTTTGTTCACTTTTGAGTCATTTTTGTCATGTTGTTACCGCTTCTTTGAGCTGGACCTTATTCAGACCTGGTTTAGTCCCACTTGGGTCCAGTTTTACGCCTGGTGGAACTTGAGAATCGCAGCTTTTCAGTATATTTTTTCATTGATGGCACATTATGGCACAGTGCAATGGAATTTAATAGCAATTTGAGCAATAACTGAATGTGGTGACAATTTATGGTGTATTATTTTTCATTGTTCTTGGCATGTAAACATCCTCTCGAGTCCCTTTAGTATGACGTCTCATGTTTTAGAGCTTAAAGTGCGCGTGACAGGTTTTTATGATTTTCTAATTTTTACTTTATTTGGTGTATTTATACCTGTTGTACATATGCATGATAGTTTTACTCTAATCAGGTAGGTATTTGTTTAGAAAAGTAAAAAAAAATCTGTACAGGAAGTGACATCACACTTGGTACAGTCATTCCAGACAAAGTTTATGTATAATTTACACAAAAGAAATTACTTTTTTTGACGCTCTTAATATTTATTCAACAAAATAAAGGTGCTCTCTTGTATTTTCATTTGTCAAATAAAAATCTTTTGACATTAGATGAGTTTTTGCCCCAGTGTTTGCTGGGTAATTTCCTAGTGTGATGTCATCAATTACAAACAGGAAGTGAAATTACAAACCTAAAAAATGAGCTATTCTGTGATAACATTTGTATAATTTTTTAGCAACATTTTAAATATACAAAACTTAACTGCATTTTAGTTCAATGAGTCGTCCGACCTGTAGGGGGCACTTTAAAGTATTTGTACTGAATGAAAACATACATTAAAAACGTACACAAATGACATGTTTTTGATGATTTGTTTTGTTCTCATCATTCAGTGTTAAAAGCGCATATTCAACAGCTCGCAGCTATTGTTTGCCGTTGATTTAAACTGCACTTCACTCCATGCCGCGCGCCCTCTGCTGGCAACACGTTTGCAAACAGCGCTAACGTGTTCGCTTGTGCTTTCGGGGTCCTTTTAAATTCCCATATTCCCTTTTTTTCTTTCTTTTTTTTCTTTTTTGGGTACATTTGAGCCTGCTGCACGGCTCTGAGGCCCATTGTTCATTCATACCGAGCTTAAAAGCGAAGGAGGGGCGACGCCGAGGAGGGAAAATGAGAGGAAAATTCAGCTCAATGACAAAATAAAAGGCCGCGAGGAGAAGCGATGGTGCGGTGAGTGCAGAAGAGAAAACCACAAGAACCGGAGTTTGACTGGCACCGGCCTCACTGCGCGCTCCGGCTAAACGAGGCGGACAGCCGGGCTTTGTCTGCGTACAGCGCGCGGCAGGTTTTCCAGCTTTGTCCAAATTGTCGTTGCGCTCGGCCGGACGGGACGCGCGGTGAACGTTCAACGCCGTTTTTTGCATGTCCGCGGAGAAATGTTAAAAGATGATCAACGCACATAATTCCATTTGTCGGTTTAAAGGGCGTATATGCGTATCTATATGGTTTTCTAATTTTGACTTTATTTGGTGCATTTATACCTGCTGTTCATATAAATTATAGTTTTACACCAATCGAGCAGGTATTTTGTGGGGAAAACGGTGACAAATCGGTAGAAAATGACAGGAAGTGACATCACACTAGTGATAATCGTTCCAGTCAAAGTTTATGCAGAATTTACACAAAATAAACTCCTTTTTTGTCATTCCAAACATCAGTTCAACAAAGTAAAGGTGCTCGCATATGTTTTCATTTGTCAAATAAAATTAAAATAATATTTTTTTTGCCGGTGATTGTGTGATGTCATCAATTACAAACAGGAAGTGAAATTATAAACCTGAAAAACGAGCTATGCTGGGATAACATATATATAATTTTCTGCCAAATTTGAAATATATACAATTGAACTGTATTTTAGTTCAATGAGTCAGAGGCACTTTAAGAAACTGACAGGTTTGGCATGAAAAAAATGAAAACAATCGCGTACATCTGTCACTGTTATCGCCCGATTTGACTCGTTTTTGAGTTTCCATCGATCAAATTCGCGTTCGGACTATAAACTGATTGCCTCGCGAACACTTTCTCTGTAAAAGACTGTAAAGAATGACACATTTAAACTGTTGATGAACGTAAGAAAGCGGCGCGGGGCTGAGTGAAGTCTGAAATAGTCCGACTACATTCAACTTCGCGTCACTTGAGGCAACAGCTGGACATAATAAACACGTTTTGAAGAGTTAAAAGAGTTAAATTGTTGAGGCGCCAAATCGGAAAACGACCAGGAAGTCGAAGGATAAACACACTGTCGACAGGGGAAATCCAAAATGTACGAAGTGTGTAAAACTACAGTTGCATCATTTTCGCTGGAGCGTTGAGGAAACATTTGTCGATTGCGTTTGTAACTTGTAATTCTGATTTCTGTTTTCAAACCTGACGCACTCCAGACATGGTTTAGTCCAGACCTGGTTTTAAGATCCTAAATCTAATCGCGCTCGGCCCTGTTTGAGACCTGGTTCCAGTCCTGGCTCCGATTATCCTCACAAACCCATAAGATCCATTTCCAATATATTGAAAATGACACGAGTCCTACTGAAACGGCGCGCGTTTTCGGCCTGTTCCTTCTTCTCGCATGGAACGGTTTGTTCTCCGACGCCGCCGCCGCGCTCGAATCTCCCCGTTCCAACTCCCAAACTCTTTGCAGACCGAAAGGAGACGAGTACAAAAGTGTATTCGGGGCCAATCAGATGTTCCAGTCTCGAATCATTGAGCAGAAAACTCAAGCCATGTGTCGCCGAAACAACCCCACCAAAAAAAAGATTATGCGGTCTCTGCCAATCAAGATTACTGTCACAGAATTCAAGATATCTTCGAGACGGGTTTGGCAACGATCACTGCATTTCGCCCCCCCAAAAAACAGAGTTGTGGGTTCGACTGCTGATCTTTTCCTTCATTAAAGATTTGTTTTTCGACTCAGCTGCGAAATATACTTGACGTACGTTTGTTTCGGCGGTAAATCCAAGCGCGGAACACGTTTCCCGAGAAGTGGAAGCGTCAAAGTTGCGACTATATTTGTTTAAAATGCAACTGATTTCGCTGGTGGAAGGGGAAAAAAAACATGGAGGCCCAACACATTCAGTATTAGTCTCAAAAATATCCCAAAAAATACTCAAAATACACATTGTTAATAGTCTGAAATATGAACTTTTTGCCATTTTTCCGACTTTGCGACTTGCGATTTATGTTTAAGTTAGATTTTGTCACATTTTAAAACACGTCCAGCGGCATTAACCTTTGAGAGAAGACTGAAATATGAACGGATGAACTAATACAGGTTTCACATGCTTTTCAGAACATGTTTGTCAAGGTTTAAACTACAGAGTTTGCAGGTTTCGTACAGAATAAGACTCGCAGAGGTCATTGCGTTTGTGAAATAGCTGCAGGGGGTACGATTTGCTAATTGCAACCATTTAGATAGCAAATTTGATTAGAATGACTTTAACGTTTCAGCCCACAATGGAGAAATTCAAAATATATTAAATACAAAATAAAATGTAAAAATATTGCTCAAATCAACCATTTAACTAGAATATTAGAATATAATTTGAGATTCAAAAAATATCAAATACAGCGCTTTGCCGGTTGTGTTTGTTTTTTGTCACTGATGTTTGTCTTGGTTGTTGTTTCTCTGTTGTAGGTTTTCGCCAAAGTGTTTAGTCACGAGGCGCTGCAGTCGTACTTACCCAAAATCCAGCAGGTGATCCAGGAGAGCCTGCGGGTTTGGAGCTCCAACCCGGAACCCATCAACGTCTACAGGTAACAGCACGGCGCTTGACCACGAGGTCCACGTCCTCTGTCAGTAAAAGTAAAAGAGTTCTGTCTTTGGAAGGAGAAAATTTGACTGTTTTTTTGTTCACGGAGAGTTTATTTGCACGTTTTTTTTAACCCCTCGTTTTTGATACCATATTGTTAGTAACCGTAATCACAGCAAAAAACAAACAAACATGGAATCCTGTTTTTATTGCACTAAACTAGATTGAAACTAGATTTTTTTTTTTTCAAATGGCACAAAAGTGGAGCCTCCCAACTAGAAACGTTACATAAAGTGCAAATTAAAAAGCATTGGTACCACTTTATACTAGCTACACCTTAATTTGCCTTAACAAAGCATGAACAAAGACTTAATTAATAATGCACAAATAGTTTATTAAGCATGCTTCAGGCTTAGTAACTACTTAATTAAGGTTAAGGTTTGGGTTAAGAGTATTAGTTAAGTAGTTACAAAGCCTGAATCATTCTTAGCAAACAATTTGTTCACTTTGAAGTAAGTCTTTGTTCATGCTTCACTAAGGCAGGAATAAGTGTAGTTATTCTAAAGTGTTACCTTATTTTGGGTGTTCCAGAAGGTTAGAGAATCAAACAATTATTAAACAATGTTCACAGGAATTTAGCAAACAGATGACTGTCCCAGAGCATTAACCTGTCCTCAAACCAGCCTTCTGCGAGGAAAAACTACAACGAAAACCTGTGGGTAAAAGTACAAACCTTGAGGAGAACCACAGTGAAGGCGAGATCCTACTCCAAAGAACGGACAGGCTTCAGAGGGTCCAGGACTGACGAGCTTCCATTTGGCTGTGGAGCCAGAAACACTTAGGAGGAGAGAGGTTCATCTAGAGTAGAGAGTTCATCTAGAGTAGAGAGTTCATCTAGAGTAAGAGGTTCATCTAGAGTAGAAGTTCATCTAGAGTAGAGAGTTCATCTAGAGTAGAGAGGTTCATTAGAGTAGAGAGTTCATCTAAGGTAGAGAGGTTCATCTAGAGTGAGAGTTCATCTAGAGAGAGGGTTCATCTAGAGTAGAGAGTTCATCTAGAGTAGAGAGTTTCATCCAGCAGATCATCACCCCCAATCCTTTTCCTCTGCAGTGAGACTTTGCACACACACCACATCAAAATCAGGACTAAATGCGGAACTAAACCAGGACTAAAACAGAATCAAACCATCTCTACATCGGGACTAAAACCCAGATCGAACCAGGACCAGTGTGGCCGCAGCCAGCGAGGTTTCTAACGCAGTTGTGTGGTCTCCTCCAGGGAGAGCCAGCGCCTGTCCTTCACCATGGCGGTGCGGGTGCTGCTCGGGTTCAGGGTGTCGGAGGAGGAGATGAAGCACCTCTTCTCCACTTTCCAGGACTTTGTGGACAATCTGTTCAGCCTGCCCATCGACCTGCCCTTCAGCGGATACAGGAAGGTGAGAACGTGCTCGAAACATTTGGAAAGACTGTGTTTACTGTCCATCTATAATCACATTGTGCAGGAATATGTTATAGAAAAACAATATAGTATGCTTCAACCCCTCTTTTGTGTATGTTTGTTTGTTTTATGGCATTAATCAAATAAATTAAATAAAATAATTAAATAAAATAAAAAAAATATATATATACATATATCTAAAATAAGAAAATAAGAAAATAAGAAAATAAAACTAAAATAAATATAAAATAAAATAAATACAAATTAAATTAAATATTAAATTAAATGTGGAAATCCTCAATAAAAGAAAGGGCTGTGGTCAACTTACAATGGTCCAACTTAAACAACATTTGTCAGAAATGTGCTAAAACGTATCTGGAAATGTCTTGATTGACGTGATTTACATACATTGCCGTGTTTCTAGTATAAATCCAACATTTTTGATTGCAAATATAAAGTTATTGTGATTTAAACAGCCACATGAAAAGCTATTTATATTCAGATGTACTTTTTTGGGGGGGCGAAAATGACTTCTAAAATGGTCACCACTAATTTAGTATAATTTTTTTAGTTATTAAGATTATACTGTGACTTGAATAATGACAAACTGAATAATCTTGACATGCCTAATTATTATTACAAGTTTTTACAGATTTACAAAAGCCCATCACACTCATCTTTTCTTTTTAGTCGTCAAAATAACTTGAATTTTGAAATATTTCAATACGAGCACGTTGTACTTAACCTTACTGACATAGTTAAACTTTTCCTTTCTAAATATAAACTAAATGTTACCGTATATTTGCTGTGTTTGCTTGTTGTAGCTGCTCATTTTACATTTCTGAACTTTTGAGATAATAAACGAACGCTCCCAAACCTTACAACGAACGATATTATTTACTGCGGACTGTCGGACGTCTATGCTATACTTTTTTATGATAAATGAGGATAATTGTAGACATTTTGGGGTGATTTCGGGTGCTGTTTCAGCTTGGGTGGCTTCCCCAAACAAACCCAGACGACGCAGGGGATTTTCTGGTTCAGAGAGGACGAGCGCCGCCGTGGCTACAGTCAGACATATGCAATTTCAAAATGCTTACAAAACCTTTTAAAAAGATCAAATTCAAGGACGTTTCAAGTGCTTTAAAGTTGTGCTTTCAAGTTAATTTGGTCATACTTTAAAATAAGGTTTTTATAATGTGTTAATAAGCACTAGTTAGTTGTTTAAAAGCACTTATATTTACATTTACTATCATTTATTACTTGAAAACGCTTTAATGAGCAGATTTGTAATGCTTTTACAAACATTTTCCACAGGGTGTTTACACATTTTTGTTTATGGCCTATTCACGTAAGGTATTATAACATCTACAAATGTAAATGCTTATAAACAAATAACGTGTGCTTATTAACGCCTTATTAATAGTTTACAAAGGAAACTTATTTTAAAGCGGTGTTTTTTTTTTTTAATTCTCAGGGCTTGATATTTATCGTCTGTACCTTTTTTTTTCTTCTGCCCTAGCAGGGAATGCCGTTTGTACATTGACCACAGCGATTATTTGAGATAATTTGAGGGTCAAATTAAAACACAAACTGCTATTATTTTACTGCAGCTCATTTTATTTTCAACATACCGAAAAGGTTCTACAGGAATTCTTAGCATTATTGGTCTGTATATTCTGTAGTAATATATTACACTTGTGCTATGTGCTATCAGGACCGCTTTAGAGACAGTTTTTCAGACGGCATTTGGCCCATTTCAGAAAACCAGGCTTTTTCCGTCAGTTCAAATATGTGTGGATCAGTTTTGTATTATTAAAGTAAAAAATAAATGACTTAATGGGAATGCAAATAGCTTCAGTTGCAGGACAACACAGGATTAACTCAAAAACACAGAGTATCGCGAAAATGGCCTACTGTCGTCTCCATTCCTTCATCCGCTATTTCAAGCACTTTTCCCAACCTTGAAAAGAGTTGAGCCTGTCGTTTTAACACCGCCGTGGACTGTACTTTTAGGGCATCCGTGCGCGCGACACGCTTCAGAAGAGCATCGAGAAGGCCATCCTGGAGAAGCCTCTGTCCCAGGGCAAGGACTACAGCGACGCTCTGGACGTCCTGATGGAGAGCGCCAAAGAGAACGGCACCGAGCTCACCATGCAGGAGCTCAAGGTACGAACTCACGTCAGCAATGCACGTTTAAGTGGTCCGCCTCGACAAATCAGAGGTGGCCGTTATTGACAGGAATAAATATCACAACATTTTAACGATACTTTAACAATGCATCAGAAATGTGACAAAATGTGTCCGTAAATGTTGAATATTTACCAGAAAAGTGCAGAAATGTCACTTTATATCAGCGTTTGGAGGATTAAAGGGTATTTGAACCCGACCGATGCAGCGAGCGGCTTCTCATTTCTGAAACGACCATGTGGAAAGACGAATCCCGTGGTCATGGACTAGATGCCAGTGTGTTGGAGAAGGGTGAAATCACTGGCCTCGAGCAGAGAAATCACATCAGGAGTGATCAAATTGCAACATTAAAACTAAGACAAAACTGGTATGAAACTCTAACTAATTAAAGTAGCACAAAAAACAAGTTGCATATACAATTATGGTCCGGGGGCCAAACGCGGCCCTTAGACCTTTGTTTGCTGCTTCCGGCTAAGTTTGCCCAAATAACCAAAAGTAGCACTTTTTAATGATTTAAAAAAAAAAAACATTTCTGCTATTACAACCCAAATAACAAATATTTTGATGTCACGCAAAGCTTAAATCAATGTTCCAAGCTTTATTATCGGTGTGGTGGCTCTGCAAAACAAAGTCAAAGACAACGTTTCGAATGATTCACTTCATTTCCAGGGAATCCGTGGCCCTTCGCTCCGTTACTAAATGCGCCCTGGACACCCCCGCTATGCAGTATATACACATCTGTTTATGTACAAGTATAAGATCATTTCCTCTCTCCTTGCCTCCTCTCTAGCTTTCCTTTATCGCTTTCCTTCCTTTCCCCCCATGCTCCTCCTTCTCCTCCCTCTTCCCCCCCCCACATCAACGTTTCTCCGCTCTCTCTTTGTTGCGGTTCTTGGGTTAATCCATGGCCCCAAAAAATAAGTCAACACCTCCTCCGTCTCCCTCTCTCCCCCGTTTCTCCCTCTCTCTCTCTCTCTCTCTCGCTCACTCAGACTCACACACGGCCGAGTACAAACAGCGTCGCCTCTTCACGCTTAAAACCGTTCTCGCTTTTGGCCGCCGCGATGAGGCCGAGGGCTTAACAGACCTTCTCGTTTTTTGCTTTTTTTTGTGTCATTCCACTGAAAAACGCAACGTACCGAACGCCAAACTGTTGACTTTGGACGCCGACGACATATTTTTTCCCCCCACAAACGTTCCACTTTTGAGGAATTAAAAGCGCTTTTTGCTTCAGTTACATAATGCGCCTTGACAGTTTATGGCCCCCAAAACAAATAGATGTGTACAAGTGTGTCCAGGGTTAGCGATGCGGACATGTTTCACCAATTAAAATGCTAAGTTGAAAAGTCAAAACAGTTCTGAATTCATTGAGTCAATATTATTTGAGCTAAACAAGGGTAATTTTCCCGCAAAATAGAAAACAAGTTTTATTGGACGAGGTCGGGCGGAATAAGAATAATAAATGAAATCCTAGAAACACTTTAGGCTTGGCATTTGACACAGTATAACTTAAAAAAAGAAAGAAAAACAAGGTCATTTATCTGAGGTATGTTTGTCTCCATGGAGATGTTGCAGCTTTGCCTGGAACTTTCCACAGTTTGGCATTAGGTCGAGACTCTGCAGGTGATATCTATCTGATATCTACCCTTACATGGGTAGATATCAGTTTGGAACTTCTTCTGCAGTTGAATCACCTAAATGTACGACAAAGCAAGTGACAAGTTTGTGATCGTGTCATGTTGTCCTGTAAAAAAAAAAAAACTTTTTGGAGTTAAATGTTAATAAATCAGGCTTAGAAGTAGATATCAACACCTCCTTCTGCAGGTTGTGTCAACATTTAGCTGAGTACAAAATTGTAAAGTTTGGTGTGTGTCGTTGTTACTTTAAGGACTGGTCTTGTGTCTTTGTGGGAGAAAAATGCCCTTGGTTAATTAACACTTAGAGAGCCTAACTGACCAAAATCGCTCGAAAGTACCATGAAAAACTGCTAGCATCGACTGTTTGTCTCCATGGCGATAGATAGACATTTAATGCCATGCTGTGAAACATTCCAGGCAACGCGATTACATCTCCTTGGTTACATAGAGCGCCTTTAAATTGAAATGAATTGAAGTCGTCGCTGTAGAAAAAAGAATGCGAATGACTTGATAAGGTTTTAATCAAAAAGCACGAATCGCGGCAGATATTTGGTTTTTTTTTTTTTTTTATCTCTGAACTGGCAAAGTATAAAATAGTCAAAGCGGTTCTAGATGCACGGCCGAACCAAAACAATACCCCCTCTTCTTCTGAGCAGTAATCGTCGCCATCTCCGTGCACTCTCCACTCTATGTAAAATACGCTCATCTATATTTCCACTTTATTCGCGAGGAAAGCCCATTACTCCCGCGCGGGATCCAAACTGGCCGCCCACAAAGTAAAGACAAGTCAAATTTAGGGCCGCTCCGCTCACTCTTCTGCGCACTTTACAATAATAACAACTTGCTTTCCATATCACAAATGTGGCTTTGGCAGGTCCCGGGATGTGGATAAAAACACATTGAGAAAACTTTGGGGCGCGCTAAGATCTTTTTTAGGTAAAACTAAGTGCGAGAGAGAGTATTCCAAAAACAGAGATTGTGCTGTGTTTTTTTGGCGGATAACAATGGAACCAGCAAGAAAACCCTGTTGAATGGCTTAGATCAGGGCTATTCATCTTTATTTTCCAGAGGGCCGGAGTTAACTCTGACAACATTTTGGGTCCCACAAAATATCCCCCTCACGTTTATGAGTTATGAGTTAATACAATAAAATACTTACTTTTGCTTTGATAAATTGCCCAACCAGTGCTGAACCAGAAACTAGGACTAGACTAGAACTAGTTGAACCACCCACCCAGAATCAATACAGGTCTAAAGCAGAATGACTCCAAACCAGGTCTAAACTAGTGCAACCAGAATAAAACCAATAAACATATTTTTTTTTAATGATTGGAAGGCGAGTTGTGGGCCGGATAAATTGCTTGGAGGGCCTAATTTGGCCCCCGGGCCTTATGTTGAATACGCCCTGGCTTAGATGATTGTTGAAATCTAAGTCTGCATTTAGCCCATTCCTTATTAAGCACTTTTTAGAGGGAGCAGTTGCAGTAGGTTCAGGATTAGCTTGATTTGCATATTTCATGTTGATAGCGGGAAATTAGAGTAAAAACCTGGGGCGTTCAGGAACGCTCAAGTATCAATCAAACCTGTTTTCCTTTGGATTTTTGTAAAAGCAAATAGTCTTAATTGGTTTAAAAAATGCTGATAGTTTTCCTGGAATGCTGAGCCCACTTTCTTTATTAGCCACTTTTCACATTCACAGTGATTGGTTAAATCCACCTGCAACTCACTCAAATCGAGACAGAGGCTAACCAATGAGGAGCGTTCTGGCAAGTGATTTTTAGCATAGCTTTTGTTCCCGTATATAGCAATTTTGGTTTTTCCAAGTATTTATTGATCACAAAACCCAGAAGTCTATATAATAATAGATGGCTGTATATAATAATGGTTTCGTCTGAGTGCACCGAATTGAGAACTTGAAGGATCATGTCGCATTCGCCTAAGTTTGCATCACTCTGTTTTGTAGCTTTGCTGCCAGAAAACATTTAAGCAAAGAAGATTACAATTCGACATATATGTCTGATGGCCCTGGATATTTTTGTTCAGACGATACGACGGCACGGATTTTCCGTTGTCAATGCTTCCCTTGCTTGCTGCGAAGTCTTGATCCTCTCCGTTCTTTCCCGCCTCGTCTCCAGGAGTCCACCATCGAGCTGATCTTCGCGCTTCGCACACAACGGCCAAAGCGCAGCACGGTCCCTGACTCATTGCAGCTCCTTTCACCACCCGCAGGTCTTGGAGCGTATTGCATCGCGAGACTGCGGGACCTTGCGGCCTGCTGCACAACCGCCGCGCTCTGCCCTGACAGTTCGGAGTCTTGCGGTTACTGGACACGGTGGTGAGCCTGCGCTACCTGGACTGCGTCATCAAAGAGGTGCTGCGGCTCTTCACGCCCTGTCGGGGGCCTACCGCACCGCCATGCGAGACATTCGAGCTTGACGTAAGTTTACCAGACATGACGACTGCGGTTTGGGGTTCAGGGCGGTATGGAGGTTACGCAATGGCATTCTTTTTATTGAGAAAAGGTCCTCAACAAGCCAGATGAATATATGTGTGTTTCTTATCTTTTTTTGTGTGTGTAATTTAATCCATTGGAGCTCAATCAACTTGGAAAAAGGAGACTGGAAGTAGTTGTGGACGAGTGCCGCAGAACATTTTGCAACGACTGTTTGTCTTAGGGTGGGTTAGCTTGCGAGTTTCAGTGGGGGGGGTCTTCTACGAGCGGAGAGAGCGCAGTGTCACGTTGATCGGACGGGGTGTAACGAAGACAATATCAAGAGGGCCCTGGCGAGGATCAGCTGCTGTGGTGAAAATGAACACAAACGTGTGGGTGAATCAGCGCGTAAAGGCCACAATATTCACCGGTGGAACGGAGCTGGTTACGCTGGACTCGTTGGCAGCCGTGATTTGAAATGCGCAAAGTTGGTTCTGTCCCGTGTCCCGTCTTTGGGCAACTGAGCCTGGCGCTGCATGGCTGCTCTGATTGGCTGTTGTGAAGTTCCTCGCGTTCCCCATGTTGGAACCTTACGTTTTGACAAATAGTCGTAACAGAGTCGCTCTGACCCCATAGGGCTTGGGTCAATCTTCTAGTGTTCAGAAGGTTTGACTCTAAAAAATAATAACCACATCGAAACAGAAATAGTACCTGGGTGTTGGGAAGATTACACACCTTCTTGTGAGTTTTCTGGATGTTCCTAACTTTGCAATCATTGTCAGTCGAACTCAGATTGCACTATGAAACTTTTCTGATTGGGATTCCGCTAGGTGCTCGTCTCAGAACTTCTGAATTGCAGTCGAAACGTCTCAATTCCAACCATAGTTCTCTACTGTTTTTAATGCCCTACGTGAAGCAACTTCTCGATGTTGTAAAGGCGCTACACAAAGAAATCTAGATTGATTTGATTGATATATCGTATTATGGACAGCGAACTCATGCCGCGGTGTTTGCTTCCTCTGTTTTCTTCCAGGGAGTTCAGATCCCTAAAGGCTGGAGCGTCATGTACAGCATCCGCGACACGCACGACACCTCCTCCGTGTTCAAAGACGTCGACGCGTTCGACCCCGACCGCTTCAGCCAGGAGCGGTGCGAGCACAAAGAGGGCCGGTTCCACTACCTGCCGTTCGGGGGCGGCGTCCGCTCCTGTCTCGGCAAGCAGCTCGCCACGCTGTTCCTCCGCCTGCTGGCCATCGAGCTCGCCAGCACCAGCCGGTTCGAGCTGGCCACGCGGAATTTCCCCCGCATGATCACGGTACCGGTCGTGCATCCGGTCGACGGGCTGAAAGTCAAGTTTTACGGCCTGGACTCGAATCAAAACGAAATCATGGCCAAGACGGAAGAGCTTTTGGGAGCGACCGTTTAGGTCTGCAGAAGCAGCGCTGCGAATCGCGAAATTCCTAAAGAAGAAACGAAAATAAATAAATGAATAAGTCATGTTTTTCCTTCTTCTGCCCTTTTGTTGCTGGAAGTTCCTTTGCATTGACTAAAAATACGTACCAGCTGAATCGGGACTGTCCTCGTACAAAGGAAGAAGCTGCCAAAAAAGTTGTTAGTCGGGGTTATTTTTAAGACAAATCGCATTTTACAATAAAGCTATGAAATAAAATGGTAAGAAACGTAGGGAGTGCACAAGAGGAGAGGGAAAGAGAGCAAGAAATGTACCTCGGGAAAATGAAATGATAAGAATTAGAAGTAGAAAGTTGGATTAAACAGGGTATCTAGATTGAAAGAGATTGATATATTAGCATTTAGCTGAAACTAAACCAAGGAATCATTTTGTTTTGTCAATCAGGGTAAATTAGTTAGATTAGGCTAACTTTTAATTCTTTCTAGTTAAATTTCTTAGTCTTTTTTTGTTTTTGTTTGGGAATATTTGAAAGATCGACCGCCGTTGGAGGCATTCAGTTCAGGTTGCAGTTATTTTTAGGCTATTAAGAGTTCAAATGCAGTGTTATCATTGCACAGGTTGGAAATGATCTCAATATGTGGCAAAGATGAACAAAAGCGCAAACAATGCTAACGCTAAAAATGCTAACTTCTGCTATCCATGGGTTTCAGCGCGATGAAAAACTAGCACCATTGTCGTAGAAATGAACAATTCAAAGCAAAGTATTATATCTTTTGAACGATTTAATTTATTCAAGATTCTGTAAATAGGAAGCGGAAAACCATGAATGCGGCGTCAACGTAGCATTATAGTTAGCTTTTATTGCTAACTTGCTACTAACAGTCTCAGGAGTTTTGACACAGAAATGCTAGCTATACATGTCCACAAAAAATTTATTCCAGTCGACAAACTTCCCAACAGTTTTTTGCCTACGTTTGAAACAATTGAAGATTTTCTAACCTGTGCATTGGTCGTTCAAGAGTTACGTAAGATTGTATTATTAGCGATGTCAATTTTGATGCTAAGGATGAAATGGAGGTTGAAGACTTACACACATGCTGCTTAAGTGTTGCTTTGTCATTCTGTTTGTAATGTACCATATCTATTTTGGCAATGGCAACGCTAAAATGCAAACAAAAAAAAACAAAAAAAACAAAGAAAAAAACAACAACAAATGGCTTAAGCAACTTTATTAGCTAAAGAGATTTATAGTTTGAGGTGGTTGCACAATCAAACTCGACAGGAAGTCTTTAAACCGGCCTTTATTTTTTTAAACTCTGGGACTTTTAAGTTGAAACTCTGGGACAATTCAAACCGAGAGCGATAAAAGGACGGACCAATGAGATTACAGAAACGAAATCGAGGGCTTTTCTGATTGGACGATTGAATTCCAGAAGTCCAGCCTGTGCCAGTTTCAACACTAACAACCACACCACTGATTTATTCAAATATATATAAATTGTTTTTTGCTGCTTCTCTTGTGTACATTTTCTATCTGAGAGTTTTACTAGTTTGCAACAATATTTTTCCTCCTTTTTTTTTTTTTTTTACATCTATATAAATTTAGCTGATAATATTTGCTAATATTTGCATTTGTGAAAAACAAAATAGCATTATTAGTACAAAAAATCAGCATGTATTAGTCTATAGATAGTGTATAATTAATTTGTACAATATTCTTCTCTTAGCAAACAACGGGGAAAAATCAGCTATCTACTAATAACCTTAATGTTATTATACGATTAATATTGTGTTTATAAAATATTTGAAATGCTATTTTATTCATAAGAGATTTTAGCCTAAAATGAGAAGGTCTTTGGTAAATATTGGATGTATTTAGAGTGTTATTATTACAGCTATATTGTAAACAGTGTTTAAAATGTTAATATTGATTTTACTGTAATAATTATTATGTTGGTTTGTTATTCAGACTTATTATCCACAGCATTTTATTTTGATATTAATTATGAAAACAGAAAGCACTTGTTGCGAGGTATGTGTATTGTAAGTGCCATGCGACTACACTTCCTCTCTTGTTGTGTATATAATATTTGTACTTCTTTTTACAGAAAAACAACTTAGTTTAAATGAATGTTTTTTTTCAACTTTTCCTCCGTTCCTTTTGTTACGTGATCTGTAAATGTACTCCTGTAATAAACAAGAAAAAAAAAACTATAACTGCTTTAATTTGTCAGTATTTTGCAACACTATTGATGATATTTCTGATCAAATAGAATATAGTAGTGGATAGCAGACAACAATCATCAATGGAACACAATAAATAACTTTGGATATGGTTGCAAGTCATAAAAAGGCATAATGCGCGCGCAAACTATTTCTAACTACATTTTTCAAACAAAACTGGCAAATCGACTTTTCCAAATGTGCTCAAAATGTTTCAATATTAAACCATAAATACTTAATTGTCTGGAAGGAATGCGGAAATTGGGTTGAAAAGGCAAGTTAGCGGTTGACTCCGCCTGATTTGATCGCGGTGACTCGCCTGATTTTGAAGCGGTTGACTTCGCCTTGATTTTGAGCCGGTGACTCCCTTCATTTTTTGAGCGGTTGACTCGCCCTTGATTTTTGAAGGATTGACTCACCTTGATTTTTGACGTGCCTTGTGCGTTGACTTGCCTTGATTTTTTGAGCGGTTGACTCGCCTTGATTTTTGAGCGGTTGACTCGCCTTGATTTTGAGACGGTTTGACTCGCCTTGCATTTTGAACGGCTTGACGCCTTGATTTATGAGCGGTTGACTCGCCTTGATTTTGAGCGGTTGACTCGCCTTGATTTTTGATCGGTTGAACCTCGCCTGATTTTGAAGCGGTGACGGTTGACTCGCCTTGATTTTTGAGCGGTTGACTCGCCTTGATTTTTGAGCGGTTGACTCGCCTTGATTTTTGAGCGGTTGACTCGCCTTGATTTTGAGCGGTTGACTCGCCTTGATTTTGAGCGGTTGACTCGCCTTGATTCAAAGTTGATGCAAAAGACAACAACGGAAAGTGATGAGACAAAATGGATATTGTCCCCGCCGGTGTAGTCCCTAACTGTGACTGGGGCCTGTTCCAAAGGATTACAGAGGAATTATTATCATCCTTCATTTGTGATGCAGAGGCACAGAGAAACCAGCGGTGTTAGATTCAGCCGATCTGCAGAAATAATGACCCTTGATTAAGAACAGTGTGAGCGAAAATAAACGCGGAGGATAAATGTGACTGCACATGTAGAAAAAGGATGATTGGTCGGGCGTGAGACGTACGACTGCCGCAGGGCCTGCTCTGGGAGAGAAATGTTGCTGAAATCATCGCAGTAAATTAGCATGAGGTGTCAAACTGGTGCTGAATTATATCGAGGGACAGACAGTTCTGGAAAAAAGAAATTAACCGTTGTGTAAAGAATTGTTTTTGATTTTCTTTTTTGTCAATCAATTTCTTTTCTGTATATTTTTGTTTGCTCAAGGCCAGGACTTGAAATCACAACCTTTAGACGGAGCATAAATGTGCCAAAATTCCACCCCTCAAACCAAATGGAAAGTACTTTTTACTTTTCAGACCTTTTGAAAAATGTAGTCGAGTAGAAAGTACAGATCCTAAAAAGCATTCACTTTAAAACGTACTCAGATACCTAAAACATTTACTTAAGTACAGTGCTTTTTACGTGTTTACGTCGTTACGTTCCACATCCACGATCTTGACACTCCTGAGCGTGAATCTCGCCCTGCGCGGACCGCCGTCATTGAAGGACGGCGCAGACGCAGACGACAAACCGAGCACGAATCTATTTCATTGTTACATAAATGCGACTGACTTGACAATGAAGTCAGCGGAACAAGATACTGAGCAGCGCGCTTGGATCAATATGTCTCCGGTTACAGTCGTCTGCTCGTTGTTAGCATTAGCTTCTCCTGGTTCCTGGAGTGTTTATTTACCAAAACCCCGACTCTGTTACCGACTTTTCAAAGACCACCTTCGTTATTGGACTCCGGCGCGTGGAGAGCAGAGCCGATCCTCTATTTATTTTCGAGGCAATTAGGAAACTGCTGGCGAAATGTTGTCGAATACGATGACGCTTGAGACGCGCTCCAGCTTTTTCTTTTGTGTGTATATTTGGCGTGGTCGAAAAGTGCAGGATGATGAATGATCGGTCGTGTGGGATTTCTGTTAAAGAGGCTGCCTCCATAAATCAACGCCGGAGACCAACAGTTTGAGCTTCCAAGAAAGGCTTGCATTGCTTTTTTTCGCTTTCGTTTGATTTCGATCGCCGAGTCCAAAACGTTTCACGCCGAGAACCACCGACAACGAAAATGTTTGGCGTTGTCGTCTTAGAATAACTCGAAACGGAGGTACAGGGGGTCACCGCATTTCAGGACGGTTTAAGCGGAGCTGGAGACAGGTCAGAATCGGTGAATTTGCCGTTAACTGTCAGACTGCAGATGCTTCGACCTGGTTCGTGGTTTCTGTTCTTCTGGAATTACTGGGCCTATGCACACACGTGAAACATAAACTGGCACAAACTCCAGCGTCTTTCTCTGTCGGCTGGATACACAAAAGTGAAACGGATTTGATTGTTGTCAGCTAAAATGACTTCAAGCATGAGATAATATAGTATGACAAGTTTCTGGAGCCAATCCCAAACAAATAATGCTGAGGTTCAACATTTGTGGAGCGTCATTCGGATATTTCCTGCCCTCCGTTTGAGATTACGATATTCAGTGGGTGGGTTTCAGACAATGGGGACATTTTAGTAGTAGTATTTAGAGCTGGGGGTGCTTGACTTTCACAGTAGGCTTTTCAAATCTTTGTAACCCGTCCATAACTCACAAAAAGCTTTGGCACATTCGCGGCCACATTCGAGCATTCATTTCGGCTCGAGTACATCTTTAGAACTGCTTTCTTGAGACGGCAGAGTGAAACTGGCGTGGACACCCAAGCGCAGCCAATCAGAGCGCAGCGTCGACATCTTACGTCCGGTTGACGATACGTAAAACCCTTTATTAGTCGATGCAGACGGCGCACGGTGGTCTCATTTTGACACAAATTACTGCTTTTACAATACATTCAAAGGGGGAAAACACAAAATTGACTCATTTTAAAAAAAAAAAAAGTATGTTCTTAAGTAACAGTTCTAGTCTAAATCCAAACTATGATATTAGTGGCTTTATGTCACACAACGTGATAATATCATACGAGCAATACTTTTATATCATTATTTTGCCCGTTCACAGAATAACATTGGGCAATTGAGGATTATTGGCAATTTAGGGATTATTGGCAATTGAGGGATTACACAGACCATTTTTATATTGCCTTTGAAAAAAAAATATTATAATATACATATAACTGCAGATAGTGGGTCAGTCTGAGGTTATCGTTTTCTCTTTCAGCTCTTCTGTGATCCGCTTCAGACTCGGAGCCGGTGGCACCAGTTTGATGAGACGCGAGGGAAATCCCGGTGAAACAACAACTGGAAACATCATATTTACGAACAGTCAGACACACCTGTTCACAGTTCAGGGAAAGGCTGTCATCACTGTCACATTAAAAAAAAACATTCACTCTTTTTTAATGTGACAACTGTATCTAATAAACAGAGATGGTGATAAATACAGACCGGCACCAAATATACATGCATACTTTTTAAATTAAGGACTTTTTTATTATTATTTTATTGTTTTTGTCTCCAGCTGCAACAAAACTATTCTAATAAATACATTATGTTTTAGGTGTACAACCATTATTTGTGTTTTCATTATTTTGATGTAAAAAAAAAAAAAAAATAAGATTTGCTTTTTAAGGCTTCACACAATTTACAAACAAAAATAAGTTAAATAAGAAATAAGAAAACTCACACACATCAACATTTTACCTAAATAAATAATAAATAAATAATAATAATAATATAATGATAATAATAAAATAATAATATATAATAATAATAATAATAATAATTAATAATAATAAATAAATAAATAAATACTGTAAAACATTTAAACAACTTTTTGGTGAAAAAGTGAAAAAATAAGAAAATAAAAAATAAAACTTCAATTAAAAACGTAGTATATTCTTCTTAGAGATATAAAATCTTGGCTTTGTTCAGAGTAGATGAACTGTTCCTTCAGCCTCAGGCCAAATCTAAATCGCAAATTTACAACAGTGAATGACGCAAATGTTTTTAACTGTGTGTTTCTCCCGTCTCCAGCCGCTCAGTGAGAAGGTTGTGGGTTTGACTCCTCATCTCGCTGACTGGACTTTGCATGTATTGTATCAACAGAAATCTTTTATTTTTTTTAAATTTCCGAATCTGTTTCAGTTTCTGGAATAAAACCCCTGATTGTTTGAGCCCTGCTGGTTTCTTGGCTTGTCTTGTAGCGCAAAAGAAAACATTGCACAACTTGATTGACGGGAGCAATATTAGGAAACAAGAGGGATTTCCAAAGAGAAAGGAACGCACAACGAACAGGAAGCTTTATGTCGCGTTGGGACAAGGCGAAAGGGGCATCTATAACAGGAAGTCAGATTAGAAAAGAATTCCAAATGAATACGGCGTTCTGCAGGTCATGAATCCCCTTCTCTTCTACAGAGAGATGTTGTTGCGTTGCCTGGACTATTCCATATTATGGCATTAAACATCTGTCTTCGTGTAGAGAAGCAGGTGACGCTTCCAGGCTCCAAGCTACAGGTCGGATCTGTGGCGAGGCGAGCCCGTTCACAGTAAGAACGCGTGATTTTCAAGATCTATTTGAGCAATAAAAACACTTCTAATTGAATGCTGCGTGCGGAATGATGATCTTCAGCCGCAACACCCGTATTTTAACCCGACCGCTGCAGTGACTTCAGCGGCCTCTCATTTCTGAAACGACCGCGTGGAAAGACGAATCCCGTGGTCATGGGTGAGACGTCAGTGTGTTTGAGAAGGGTCAAATCATTGCCATCGAGCAGAGAAAAAATCTAAAGGAGAAGCTATACTACAGATCTGAACCTCAGTGAGAGTGTTTGGGACGAGCTGGAGAAGGCTTTGTGCAGCGGTCACTCTCACATCAGCAAGACAAGATCAACTGGTGAAAAATAATGCAACACAGGATGGAAATACATTTTAGTTTTAATATTGCTAAAGACGGCCGTACGAAATATTAGTGTGTGATTTTGAGATTTTGAGTGAACAAGACCAGAGAGGGAAAAACAAAAAGAACTCACCAAAAGAAATCACTTGAAAATGACCATGTTGTCCACGCTTGCCTTTTTTGCTGGAGCCAAACGTACACTCATGTATCCAACATTCTTTTCCATCGCCGGAGCCCTACATTTGACATACATTTTTTCATAGTCTTTTAGAGCAGTATCGATACCTTTGTCTGTATTGATTCGCGTTGCCTTAATTTGCTCAAAGTCTAGTCTAGTCGTGGGTTTAGTTTGAGTCTCATTTCGATGTGTGTGTGTGTGTGTGTGTGTGTTAACAAGTGAACGCAGACACAACTAACACATGAACACCACAGACTGAATTATGAACTGCTAAACCAATCCAAGAATTCTATGCAACAACAGGATTAGCGAGTCTGATACCGAATAAAACGCCATGGAGACGCAGCATTTTGTTCTCCGAGAAGGATATATTGAGATTACTTGTTGTGACCGTTCAAATACAGTTTTAAATGTTATTGCGATGAATCATTTAGTGCTTTGTGAACTGCCACTGAACTTTTGTGTCTTTCAGCGCTCGGCAGGTGCGGAAGTCACGCAGAGTTCAAAAGCGAGATCCAAAATATTCGGGACTGACTTTTGACGGGACGCGCCCCAAACGAACCGACCTTAAACGAACCCAACGTAAACTGCAGAATGAGCCCGGGGCAAAGGAGGAGCGGCGAAACGGAGCGAAATATCAGGGCAGCGTGTCAGGATGGAAAGATATTGACGAGTGGGGAAGAACGCAGCTGGTGTTGGGATTAAAACATGGGTGATGTGTGTTTGAAGTGGATCCAGAGGCGGCTTTGAAGCTAAAACAACATCAACTCACATACTATTACACTTATAGTAAAGGGACAGCGCCACCAGGTGACAGATGAGAGGAAAATACAGCTAATTTTCCCACATTATCATTTATTTATAATTATTTGTTTGGGCTTTTTACCCTTTTTTTTTTTTTTTTTTTTTTTTTACCCAATTTTCATGAACATTTGAGACAAAATAAATAAAACAAATAAAATAAAATAAAATGAATAAATAAAATAATGATATACATTTCTTATTAAAATAACAAAAAAGTCTTATTATTTATATTTAATCATATTTTGATTTACTTTTATCTTGAGGGCTTCGACTACAAATTATTTTACTAGTCAACTAGTTTAGCAATTATTATTTCTATTGCACACTGAGACTTTTTAAATGCATTATCAACCAATTAAAGGTGGAAATATGGTGGTGTATTATTGATGAAAAACAGAAATTGTTTAGACATTTTGATTTAATATTGGTTTAATATCTGTTAGTTCTGAATGTGTTAGTCAGCTTTCATAATCCTGTGCAATACTCTTATACTCTTGTGCAATACTGTGACATCATGTCAATCCCTGTGCAATATTTTCTGTCCATATGACAGCTGTAAATAAGACTATTATTATTATTATTATTAAGATTGTAAGAGTTTTCTTTTCTAAGTCATCTGTTTTTATTATTATACTGTGCATAATCTGTTTCTACCCTTTGTTGTTATGATGATCAAAATAAGTTTATTTTCTATACTTCACTGATTATATGTTCCCACTGCATTCAAACTCTGGTAAATTTGCACAAAAAAGAACTGCTTTATAGAATATTATCATTTATTTTGGTTTGGTCATGTTATTAACAATCTCCACACATTTTTATATGGCATATCCAGTGACCTAAATATTAATATCTGGAGTCAAAAGATAAAGATTCATGTGCCGATGTCCCCCGTGGTTCTGTCTCAGAGAAACCGTGTAAATTATTGATACGTTTTGGGATCAGAAGCTGCATGACTTCACGTGTATTGACTCATGTCTTTCTTTCGGCCTGCACTGGAGATGTTTGACTTTTACTGTATCCGGTCATTGTAACCAAAGATGATGAGCCATAATCAATACAATCAACCAAATTGAACGTAATGTAAAAGCGATTGGACATTGATCTCCCGGTATTGGCTTTAAGTACACACATTGTACTGGTTTCTTGTCGCTTTACGCTTTCAGAAACCTGGATAACTCTCAACACTTTGCCTTTTCCAAACACCCAAACCATAAAAACTGCGACATTTGAAATTGAGTTTCAAGTTCATAAATATATATTTAAATTATTATTATTATTTAAATTATTATTATATCTTCTATTATTATTAATATTATTACTACTACATATTTTTCTTTACATAGGTCAGTTTGTTTTATGTATGTTATTGTTGCTGTATGTTTGAAACAAGAGAAAAATATAAATAAATTCAGGTAAGTTGTATTATTTTATTAAGACTATTGAAACTTCTTTATGTGAGTTAGACTGAAGAACCTCAGCTTTTTCGACCTCCATCCCGCAGAGTCGTCTCCCCTCGTCCTTGTCTCCTCTCATCCTTACCTCCTCGCGTCCTTGCTTTCTCTTGTCCTTGCCTCGTCCTTGTCTCCTCTCGTCCTTGCCTCCCCTCGACCTTTCCTCCTCTCGTCCTTGCCTCCTCTCGTCCTTGCCTCCTTGCGTCTTTGCTTTCTCTTGTCCTTGTCTCCTCTCGTCCTTGCCTCCTCTCGTCCTTGCCTCCTTGCGTCTTTGCTTTCTCTTGTCCTTGCCTCCCCTCTTCCTTGCCTCCCCTCTTCCTTGCCTCCCCTCGTCCTTGCCTCCCCTCGACCTTGCCTCCTCTCGACCTTGCCTCCTCTCGTCCTTGCCTCCTCTCGTCCTTGCTTCCTCTCGTCCTTGCCTCCCCTCGTCCTTGCCTCCTCTCATCCTTGCCTCTTCCTCGGTCACTCCATCGCCAGGAATGCAGCTTTTCCGACCACAGGTTTCGTAATCATTAAGGAAAATTTGGGACAGGACACAAAGGCAAGACAGAAACAGAGCACACGTCATTTTAGGAGAGCATTTTTAAAAGAGTTGTAGAAGCTTCGCAGTTGATGGCGAATAGCAAACAAAAGAATCGTTCTATTAAAACAATTAGATGCAGACAACGCACAGTTGTCTGATTTAGTCCCAATGTACTACTTTTACAACATATTCTAAGAGGAAAACAACCAAATTTACAGGAGAAACATTGGGTACTGAAGCTTTGGCACGACCGCAGCACCTTCTGTCAGATCTGATTCTTTCATTCAGTTTAATGTTGATAACTCTCCAACAAACTGCTGCGAATCTTTCAAGAATTTGCTCCGTCAGCTCGATCCGTCACTGGGCTCGACCTCACACACGTCCATTGTTACGTTTTGGACGTTGGCGAAGCTCAATTGCGACGGCCGCAGCGGTTACAACCGGGCCGGACGCCCAGGTGAGCCGTGACGCGCCAGGCACATTTCTGAGGCTTTGAACCGCGCAGTTGGTCCGTCCCGTCACTCGCGCGGACTCGCTGAAAGGCTGTCATCGAGTCACAATATGAAAATGTGTTTTGAGTGCGAACCAGCGATGTACGTCGAGCGGCCGAGCCAACAACAACCGGGGAGCGGGCGTTTTGGAGCGGCGGCGGCGGCAACAGAAATGAATGACACGGAAGAGGTGGTGTAGAGGTCGTGCCTTCTGATAAATCCCCTTTTCGGAGCTTTAACCGTTTGTCGCAGCGCAGAAAATGGACCACTCTGGTGTGCGTCTGCGTGTGATGCCCGTGTCTAGAGACCAACATTGTGTAGTCAAAGATTAATGCGACGTAAATCCCTTTTGAGTCTCTTGAAACCTAGACATTATTGAAGCTCCTGTTCGTTTTAAAAGACAAGAGTATTCGTTTATCTTCTATGGAATCTATTTTTGTCAATAATTGATCTAAAACAGCACCGTTAATTTCCGGCTGTCATTTTTCGATTATTATTATTATTATTATTATTATTATTATTTGGTAAATGTCAATACAATAGAGTGCCCATGCTGATGACTTCGTGGAGAGTTAAAACTAACACTAGCACGCAACTTTTGAAATAAAATGACGGCTGAATCCTACATACATATATCACTGTGCACCAATAAGATATATAGTGCACCAATAAGATATATAGTGTACCAATAAGATATATAGTACACCAATAAGATATAATAAAGCAAGCAAGAATCCTAAACAGAACTTCGAGTGGGGAAATGAGAAGAGAAACATGGTTAAAAGCTCTTCAAAGTCCATTTTGCACACTTTTGCAACAACTTTTTTGATAGTTTGCTCGTGCTGCGAAATCAGGCCTAAATTCTCCGTATAGTCTACATTTTTAGCTGTAGGTTAGAATAAATTACTTACTTACTGTGGTAGAGAAGGGAGTATCGACCGTAGCACTAAAGATGGGATATATATTGAAAAATTATTTATGATTTATTTTCATGTGTTTATTAATTTTTAAAATAAATAAATATATAAATAAAAATAAACCAAAAAACAATTACATAAAAAAAGCTAATAAAAAAAGAAATGAACAAGTGATATTTTTGCACTTTTGTGGCCCATTTTTTGGTTTTGTGCTGACATGTATCTGCACATTTTAGTCTGAATATTTTATGCAAAAAAAAATCAAAACTGTTATGCAAATATCAATAATAATAAGGCAATTTTAAGGCAAGGCCCCTTTACCATGTAGTCATTGTTTGAAAGGATTATTCTTTAGAGAATGACGTAGTTTACAGTAATACTACTTTGACTTATGCATCGTCTAACTTTTTGACAATTCACTTGACAGTTTTATCGAAGAAAAGCAGATCGGTTTAGACTAGTTTATCTATTCATTTGATCCAGCCCGTTACTGTTAGCATGTGAAAAAAGGCCAAATGGAAACGGCTGCGGTTTGCGCGACTAACAACACGGACAACAGACGCACAGCGATAGTGACAGTAGCCGCATCGCTCCCATTTTGTGCCGATCTGTTCCCCCCACAAGGCCCGATGTGGACTCTTTGTGGACCGCGAGGGTTTCAAAACAATGCGCGTTCCAGCCCCTTCCCGCAGTCCCGGGAGACGGACTTGAGTTTCCACAATAAACGAGAACAAACGCAGCGGTGACGGAAGGATGCTCGGCTGGGCACGATCGACGCCGCTGTGCTGTCGAGGCGAAACTGAGGATAAAATGTTCCTGTTGAACTGCTGAAAACCAGAAGCCGTTTTTAAAGCCGGCCGGACCCGAGAGGATTTTTAAATATTCCGCGATTATTAAGACGTGACAAATGTGTGTGCAGACCTCAGCGAGAAGGACGTTATTGGTCTCACGCTCGCATTAAGGACAGCAGCAGAGTGTCACATGATTGAACTAAAGAAAACAAATTCACAAAGATATAATGGGGCACCAGCTGCTTTTACATGGGCTCTTATTCACAGATTTTGTTTCCTACGCGCAATTTCTACGGTTTAAAGTCCAGTTAAAAGGATCTCAAGTTTTCTAATTATGACTTTGTTTGGTGGGATAGTCCCTGAGGTAAATATTTATCATAGTTTTACACCAGTTAAGTCGTAGTTTGCAAAGAAAAAAAATTCAAAATAAAAGTACAGGAATTCTTCTGTGATGTCATCAAAAAGCGACATTCCGACACACAATTCACACGCAACTGACACACTTTTGTGATCATTTAACAAAATAAATGTGTTCTATTGTGTTATTGTGTGTCAAATCATAACTCTTGTGTAATTGATATGGATTTTGGCTCTTGTTGACAGTTTGGTTGCTAGGTAACAGTTGTGGAATTACCTCGACCTACGTCATAGCTACTGCCCATGTCCAACCAGGTACAAGTACAATTAGGTAAGTACAATTATGAAAGACCAAAATTGTCAAACTGGGAGAAAAACAAGGAAAATGTTTAGTCAAATCCTAAATATAATTATGTTCACTACGTTTTATTGAAGTGTGTATTCCAACCTGTCACGTGCCCTTTAAGAGGCGTCACAAGCCAATGGAGACTGGGGCATTCGGGCTGCTCTGATTGGCTGTTGTGAAGTTGAAGCAACAATGGTCAAATTCTGACATGTTAAGACCGTACAATTTGAAGTTTTGAAGCTGCGACACGACAAATAGTCACTTGAAGAAGAAGAAAGTCACAAGATGAAGAAGGTCAGAAGAAGAAGAAGGTCAGAAGAAGAAGAAGGTCAGAAGAAGAAGGTCAGAAGAAGATCAGAAGAAGAAGAAGAAGAAGGTCAGAAGAAGAAGAAGGTCAGAAGAAGAAGAAGAAGGTCAGAAGAAGAAGAAGATCAGAAGAAGGAGGTCAGAAGAAGGTCAGAAGAAGGTCAAAAGAAGAAGGTCAGAAGAAGAAGGTCAGAAGAAGAAGAAGGAGGTCAGAAGAAGAAGAAGGTCAGAAGAAGAAGAAGGAGGTCAGAAGAAGAAGGCGGTCAGAAGAAGAAGGTCAGAAGAAGGTCAGAAGAAGGTCAGAAGAAGGTCAGAATAAGAAGAAGGAGTTCAGAAGAGAAGGTCAGAAAGAAGAAGGAGGTCAGAAGAAGAAGTAGAAGAAGAAGAAGAAGAGCAGCTACTCGGACCACACCTTCCAAACTCGTGGAAAAGAAAATTGTGCTTAAAATCTGGTTAAAATCTCATGCGCAGCAGCACAGCCTCTAGTCTTTTTTACTTTATTTCTGACTGCAGTTTAAAGGTGCACTATGCAACTGTCTGCCACCTGCCTGTCTCCATGGGTAGTATTGTTTTCTCCTGGAATATTCGCCACAGCATTGAAAAAAACATCATCACAAACACGAGACAATCTACGAGCAAGGGACACATTTTTCTGACAGTTTAAACCTGAATTTAGCCACATTAAAAAAAAGGTGTTGCCACGTATTTGACGGTGTGGTTGCTTGGTAACAGTTGTGCAGTATCCTCTAGTATGTCATTTCTGCTCATGTCGCAACCAGGAAGAACCAGGAAGTAGCACGATAAACGGAATCAAAATAGTCGCAACTAAGGAAAGTTTGGCAAGGTTTTTTACCCTGCTGAACTATCTGAGATACAAATACTGTTACAACATTTTAGTGACATGTCATTATGCACTTCAATGACGCTACGTGCGGTAAGAAGCGTAAAACTCACATTTTCAACCCGAAAACAGTTGAGGTTCTTGTACGTCGCGGGGCCTCATCACTGAAATGCTAACAGGATTTAGCCCAGCCATTTCACCATTAGCCTAATCACACTGTGTCTCCAATCAGCTCGGAGTTATTCGATCCTCTCCACCTGACGACTTCCAGCTTTCCCTCCAGACGAAAACCGACTCGGCAGCTCACAGAAGCCCCGACGTTCCCCG
The DNA here is from genome assembly GCA_015082035.1 of Chaenogobius annularis. Classification (NCBI taxonomy): domain Eukaryota; kingdom Metazoa; phylum Chordata; class Actinopteri; order Gobiiformes; family Gobiidae; genus Chaenogobius; species Chaenogobius annularis. Next base: position 711,974 of record BJKM01000172.1, on the reverse strand, counting down.
GCCATAACCCCACCCCCCCCCCCCGACCCGACCCGAACTGGCATCCCGAGCCCATTCCCAATATCCTAACTACTCCGAAATACTCCTGGGACACGGCGGAGAAAAAGAAAAGAAAGAAAAAAAAAAAAAGCCCAAACCGTGGCGAATGCTGCGGAGTCAAACGAAAACGCGGACCCTTCAGTCAGTGGAGTTCACGTCTGAAGGAGAATTAACATAACTGATACCATTAAAATGTCAACAGGCATTGCACAGGAGAGCTTTATAAATCCCATAGTGAACGGCAAAGAAAGGAGAGAATGTAAAGTACGCAAAATGGAAGATACTAGAGTTACCGCCGTAGGCCAGAATCAGACCGAAACAAGCCTATCACAGAGACTCAAGCAGCCAGAGTGCATTAATACCGACAATTATGAAATGGAGACGTTTACGCTGCACTTTCGAACGCCAGGCTCGGCAGACGGGAGCATTGCTGACATTTGGCACGCTAAAAGGAATTTCAATCAGGATCTTTAAAAGGTGCACCGGCAACTTGTCTGATATGATAGATGAGTTTAAAGCTATACTGTGGAGCATTCAGTCAGTAACATCTCTACAGACAGATGGCAAGACAGGGGACAAGCAAGTGGCGGACCCTTCACCAGAAAAGTTATATGGTGCACTTTTAATCGGGTATTTATGGACCTGTGTTTTCACTAATTTTCACAATATATATATATATATATATATAATTATCTTTTGACTGACTGATTATTGAAGTGCAGTTATACATTTTAAAAGCAGTTTAAAATCCCCAAACTGCCATTATAATGAATAATCCTGGATGTCCTTAAAATCCCCCATTTATTTTTTTTATTTTTTATTTTTTTTGCCACTACATATCAATAATTTTTTGTTCATGTAAAAAAATGAACTAAATATATACGGTCACTAATAAAAAAGAAACAGCCCAAAATGTTTTTTCTTGTATTTTTAAAAAACAATGTTAAAACAGTTCAGCAACACAATTTGTTTATCAAAAATACACTGAACCACAAGCACATTCTGGAATTGTTGAATGGCCTAAACAACTGCTCAAATACATTAGGGATGCATTTAAGGGATTATTAAATGTGTGTTTTGGAGTAATTTCTCACTTCAGCTGTCCAATACGTTGTTTGGTGTAGAGCTATACATACAAACATTTAACATAGTCCCAACCATGTAGTCTGGCCTTAATGGCCCGATTGGTCCAAAGTGTGTCCATTTTCAGTTTTTTCCCCAAATATTTGTGCTGTTGGTCGCAGCGTCGTGAGTTTGATTCCAGGTCCAACAAGTTGCTAAATGTCCTTCCTTCTCTCACCCCCATGTCGCGCCGTACTGTCCTGTCCAGTAAAACCTACAGGCAAAGAAAATCTTAACCCCCCCACAAAAAAAAAAACCTAAACATAATAAGAATTACCCCTTTTTTGTCCCAATCTAAACGATAAAGAGTAAAAAACGGAGAATCGTCACCGCCTTGAGAATGGAGAAGAGATCAGAGGCGTAAAGCCGACAGGAGCGAGTTTGTGGTCGCGGGCTGATCGACCCAACAAACGCGCCGCTCGGGGACGAATCAGAATGTGGCTTTGGACGAGGCTCAAAGGACGGCGAAAACGCGCTCCTTCAAAACACGGCTTTAATGTCGAGATGAAAGGAAGACGCGTGGCCCGAGTTCAAAACCACTGAACTTTATTGCTGCTCCGAGAGTCAATATTTGCGTAGAATAATAAAGTTAATTCAGGTACATTTATGAGCTAAGAAGACCACAGTGAATAATAGTAGAAATATGTTTTACATCTAAACTTGATTATAAGGTTCTTTGCATTGACTTATGACATAAAACTAAGAAAACAGATGTGGCACGATATTAAATTATACATCGTTTACTTTTTGATCCACGAGTTTCCTGTGATATAAAATTAGGACCACACGTCATGTCTTCTGAACGGTCCAAAGTCCATGTGTTTGCTTATTTATCGGCTCACTATTAGCTGTACTCAAGGACCAGCTAATCGTGCTTTAAAAATACTTTTCACCAGGGCTAGTCAACATGAGGCCCGGGGGCCAAATCAGGCCCGCCAAGCAATTCAATCCGCCCCCCACAACCCATCTTCCAAATATTAAAAAATGAAATAAAAGATCTTGTTTGCCGGTTTAGCACTTGTTTAGACCTGGTTTGGTTTAGTCCTTAATTCTGCTTTAAACCTGTTTTGATTCCGGGTAAGTCCGGGTTCAGACCTGGTACTAGTCTTGTCCTGGTTTGATTCCAGGTCAGTCCTAGATGGACAATTTTGTTGTTAGTAAAGCATTTTGTATGTTATATCTAAAAAAATATGTATAATCTATCATCATTTTTTAAATAGTGTTGGGGATATTTTGTATTTTGTGCGACCCAGAATATTATTACAATATTGGCTTGTTGCACCTCCGGTCCAGGGGCCTTGGCCCTCCGAAAAATCTGGCCCTAGGAATTTTTTTTTGTAATATCCCTGCCTTATACTGTCGTCTGAAAGCTTACAACGTTAGCTTTTTTCATGTTTATTTAGTATGTCTTCAAAACAACATTCACAATATTATCTAAATGTCGATATATCGCACACTTCCACCTGTAACTGAATAAATGCAGGATGGACACAATCGGTGAAGGGTCAACAAACAGGCACAGCACAGACACGGCACAGACACGCTCAGGTCTGTAGCAGGTGGAAGTATTACTGCGGTCAGGCTGTGGCCAGTGCAGCGTCCGCCCCGACATGGCTCTGCTCCTCGGTGAAGCGTGCCCCGGCGTCTGGCAGCCCAACACCGACAGGCCGCTGTGTTCTCAGTAAAACGATCTCCTTTTCTGATTGATGAGTATTTTCAGTTCGGCCTCACGCCGCACCTGGATTGAACCCACACAAAACGAAGGTTACGTTAGTGCATCGCATTAACATAAACTGACAAAAGCTTGAGATGCACCAGAGGGCACCTGGAAGAGACGAGCCAAAAGGAGGGCAGGAATTTACTGTTGACAGTTAGACAAGGACAAGAGTTGAACGTAACCATAAAAGTAGGCCAACCCGGGTTGATGCAATTGAAACTGTTACTAAATTGTTACACAAATGCACTGCTATAGCGTTGTTTCTTATGTCAAAATTACGAAACGCTTCATGTCAAAATAAAGAAATGTCCAGGGTCAAAATGGAGAAATGCCCAATGTAAAAATAAAGAAATGACTTATGTCAAAATGAAGAATCAGAATCAGAAAAGGTTTATTGCCATTGTTAATAAATCAAATTCACAAACAGAGGAACTTGTCTCGGCCTTAAGGTGAAACAGAAAACACTGAGCAATAATAAAAACAATATATATGAAATCAAAAGGGCATGCATTAGATTTAAATTACTATAGTACAAAATAAAAATAGGCATTACTATGTACACAGAATTTACAGTTGTAGTGCAGAAAGTGACAGTGAGTGATTAAATTGCAGTTAAAGTGACAGGTGTTTAGAAGTGTTCATGAGTCCAACGGCAGAGGGAAAGAAACTGTTCTTGTGGCGGGAGGTTCTGGTCCGGATGGACCGTAGCCTCCTGCCTGAGGGGAGTGGCCTCCTGCCTGAGGGGAGTGGCCTCCTGCCTGAGGGGAGTGGTTCAAATAGTCATCTTGGTTATAGAAATGTCCAGTGTCAAAACTGAGATAATGTCCAATGTAAAAATAAATACATTTCCAAAGTCAAAATGAAGTAATGGCCAATGTCAAAAATAAATAAATAAATGTTTTAACTTTATATTAACTGCACTTATTGCTACCTTAGTAAAGCGTGCACAAAGACTTAATTAATAGCGAACAAATAGTTTATTGAGAATATTATATTGAGGTAAATTAAGTTGCAGTTGTTATAAAACTGTGATGAGAACACTGTTATTAAATGTTTGTGTTCAAAAGAATCACGGAGCAGCCTACAAACTCACATTCACTATGAATTAGAAATGGATTTTCCAGAAATCTTTTACTAAAAACACTTTATATACAATATTTTTTATTTCTACCTTTATCTTGCCAAGGTAGCACACAACCAAAACAATACAAAATGTCATAAAATATTACATTGTAAATATAACAGCATCTATCAAGAAAAAAACATCAGTCACTACACTTTATTTATTGATTTTTTTTTAACAAATACGCCAAACAATTCTACAAATGTGTTCTAAATGTTTTCAAGTTGATACAACTATGCACAAAATATGCTTCTAATTTTTGCATATCACAGTGATCGTATCTGTAGCCCTCCATTAATGATAATTAAACTGGATTTATGAGGTCTGGGACTGATTTGGTGCAAGTCCCTGGATCAAACTGCACAATAAAATATCATTAGCCCCTCAGGACTCACTTATTGTCTTCAGTTATTCTTCTGTGTTGCCGTTCTGGCGTCGAAAGCAGGTAACTAAACTAATTTACTATCCACACGTGTCTACTTTGTGTGAATAAAAACACCAAATCAATAGTGTTTTCTAATTAAAAGTGGCAAACATGTTCCAACAGTCCCAAATCAAATCATAATGTGGAAGGGAAAATCAAGATGTTAAAAGATCCGACCCTTTTTGCATCACCTGTTGCAGATTGAAAACATTTCCAAACCACACTAAACCGGGACTGAACCAGGTCTAAACCAGGACTAAATAATGAAACTCTGATAGATGAACAGCATGAGCACTGAACACTGCGTTTACTCATTATCTGTCTGTTTTGAACGGTCAGAAGTCCTCAAAATGTTACCCAAAATAAGAAGCAGAAACACTGAGTGACGTGTTTAGAGCCGCGCACACAGCCTGCCACTTATGTAAACATTCTATCCTTCTAATTTTAATGAGGCGGCGCAATAAAATCATACTTCTTTTCATTTACAGCGCAGATAAATGGTTGTTGTTTATGTTTGGCAATGAGGAATAGCAGTCAATACCTCACTTCCAGCTCCTCTTTCTATAGTTCACTAATTTATAATGTTCTTGATGAAATAAAACTAAAACGTAATTGTCAACAGTATTGTTCAGCACAATGTCAGATTTAACAAATGTTTAATACGAGGTTGTTAGCATGTGTACTAATATCGCAATAGCGCGAAATGGCTTTGTCAAGAAATGACACAAAACAACGCTACACGTGGTAATGTTTGCTAACCCTGCTCTGGGGTCACGCACGTGTTCTGGAGTGGGTTTCAGTCGCCAAAACAGCCCTGGTTTTTCAGCTATGTTTCTCTCCGTGGCCTAGCGCCAAAGAACATCTCGGACATGTTAGTGCCATATGAACCATCTCGGACTCTGAGGATCTTTGTGATTTTAATGCAGTTTTTTCCTGTTGTGTGACGCACTTTGAATTGCCTTGAGTACAAAGAATTGTGCTCTACAAATAAACGTTCCTTGCCTTGCCTAGAATGCAACCAAAACTGAAGATCCCGAAACCAGTTATTGTCATGAGATCCAACACCTGTGTAGACGTTCTCGCGGTTTTCCTGACAGATTCGTTGAACGGTGGATCAAATGCCCGGGGCACATTACCTTGCTCAAGCAAATTCGAACGCGCTAAAAGGGAAATGATTAGATCTGGAAGAAGTTATGAACATTTGCAGATGGAGTTTATGGCGCCTGTGTACTAAAACTTTTAACAATACATAATATAAATCCATTACTTTCTCAGTTCTTGGAAAACCCATTTTAGATTTCCATGATTTTCCACAACAATGAGCTCCCTGATTACACTAAATCTGTTCCGATGCCTCCTCCCGCGTCCTCTCCTCCTCCTCCTTCTCTCTCATCCTTTCTGCTCTTGGGTCCAGACACTATATTGCTGATGAACCCAATCAAAACCTCATTCATCTCTGCTCGGAAACGGCTCGTCTCCTCGCGCTCGGCCGGCACAACAAGCGCGACAAACCCTTCGTCGCGGCGCGGGAAAAGCAGAAGAAGCTGAGATGGAGCTTAGTGGGAACGCGGGAGTAAACAGGGGCAGGCTCGCTGATGTTTAACACACGTTTGCTTTTGAAGCCCGCGGTGATTCGAATCCCCCGCTCAGAACGCGGGGACAGCCAAAGGTTACCAGATGCTACGCGCTTGTGCAACGCTCCGACGATTCCGCTGCAGCTCGTCGTGACAGACGCGCGGGCAAATGGACTCTGAGACGCTGATCTAGTCCTCCAAAGAGAAGACAAAGAGTAGATTTTCATATGTTTTTGGTTGTTAAGTTGTGTTTAAGTGACATGAACTGCCTATAGTTTAAAATAGAGGCGTGCTGATCAACGTTTTATCCAAGAATTTGCGGTTTAACTGTCAAAATGCAGGTATTTTTGAATGGTTTTTGATAGTCTATTGGGCCCATGAAACCCCCAAAAATGGTAAAATGTTTTCTTTTTGCCAGATTTTTGCATCTGTTTGCGATTGAGGCAGAATGTGGTAGGCTATTCAATCACAAATGTGTCGTTTTTGGTTGAAGGAAAGGATTAAACAACGAGTTTGTGGGGGGAACAAAAACCTTGAACTTGATTATGTGCTTTGTTATTCCTCTCAAAAACACTGAATCGGCCAAAGTGTTTTAATGGCCCTCGGCTTCAATTGAATTATATCAAAGTGTGCCAGGGAATACTGGTGCGCCTCGAGATACTGATAGGTGTGTCTTGAAAAAATGTCCAATGTGTGTTCATACATGGATTTAATTAAAACATGTAATGATTTTTTGTAATGAGTGTCCTGGGCAAACGTCTGATCCAAAAAATATGCAGAATTGGCTGAAATGAAAGAATCAGGCCGCGGCATGGAAAATATTTGGTACGTTAGAGAACTTTCTGGTGTGATTTGTTAATATTTTAGGTTTGCCACGGAATCTTTTTAACCAAAATGGTGTGCCGTGACTGGAAAAAGGTTTGAGAAACACTGTTCTAGAACGTTTAGAGGAACAAATGTGCCATATTACACGAACAAAGCATCAGAATACTCTATTTGCCAATACTTCGACAATAAAAGCATAAAAAATTGTTTATGTAGTTTGTAATGAGGAACTAGTAATTACTTACAGCAGTGTTTTTTAATCAACTTACAAATGCCAATGGCCTTATGTCTTTTTCTCTGAAGACTAGACGCTTTTTCTGTACAAAGTTGAGTGGTCTGGAGTTCAGATAGCATGTGTTTTTCAGGTCCAATCAGAGAAATGCACGGCCCGTTTGTGTCGAAATAGTGCAAAAAGAAATATAAGATACTAGGTAAATGATGAGATAAATAACAACAGTACAGCGTCTTGCAGAATCAGCGCGTGAAGAGCTAAACACTTCTGAAATCTGAGACGTTTGATTACGAACTGGACCGGCATACGGACAATGGAAAAAAATCATACACGGGCTCAACCTGGACACAATTAACAGAACCTGGACTAAATGGGACAATTATTTTGAAACATATGTGCCTTAACCCTTCTTTTCATGTGATGCAATTTTTTATTATTATTATTATTATTATCATTATTATTATTATTATTTTATTTAGTATTATTATTATTATTATTATTATTATTATTATTAATAATATTATTAGTATTATTAGTATTATTATTAATGTATTAATTTATTATTATTATTATTATTATTATTATTATTATTATTATTATTATTATTATTATGATAATCTTTTTCTGTCATCTCTAAAATGTTTATTTTAAAAATGACCAAATCTAAATGAATACATTTTAATGTGACTAAATGGGACGTTTTCTTTGGGTTTTGTGGGCCATGATTTCTTCTTCTCTTTCTTTATTATTTGCTGGATGTCTATAGTATAGTCTGTTCTCTCTCTGGTCTTGTTTTTTATTTCACTTTTTTTTCTTTTTTTGTTGTTGTCTTGTTAAATTAAAAAAGAAAAAAAGACCCAATCTGTTTTCCCTACATGTCTTTTTTCTTCTTCTTTTTTTTCTCTTGTGTTTCTCATTTCTTCATCTTCTCTCTTTTCTTTCTTTCCTTCTCTCTGTTGCTAAGAACAGATGATCAATGAGCTTGTTCATTTCCCATTTGTCACTGAAAGTTTATTTTAAAAAAAACTGAGCGGCGCTTGAACATCTATGTGCATGAGGCGAGCGGACCCCTTTCCCAAAATAGAATAAAATCAAAAAAGCCCACGTTTTAATCCCGAACCAGCGCAGCTACAACCCTCCAGCCTGCTGTTTTTGTTTGGTTTTTTTTGCGGACGCTATGTTTAACCTGTACATTTGTGTTGCTGGTGTTGACTACGTGATACAAGTCGCGTCCCGGCGCTAAGAGATGTTTTATCAGACTGACGGCGTCCCGCGAAATTTAGCGAGAACAACCCCACATCCCATACACACACACACACACACGCGGGGCCCGCAAGTGTAGAGGTCAACGCCTCCGTGTCGAGCGAGGGCAACGGCGGGGACGGAACCGTAAAATGAAGCATGTTACGGGTTTTATTTGGGGGTACGTAATGGCGGAATAAAGCGGAGGACGTAACCACATGGCGCTAGTTACGGTCTGAACCACAACTCACCGGGTCAGGATCGGGTCAGAATTGTAAGAATGTGGTTCATTAAAAAGAACGGCTGGAGATTCAAACCACAGCGAGATCAACTGTTTACCATGGACAGGAACAAATACCAACATGTGGTTATGTTGACATTTTCAAAGAAACAAAGACATCAAATGAATGAAAAAGTATTTAAAAAGGAGAAGAAATCTGGTCACAATTCACAATATTGCTGTGTTAACTCTGTCAGATGTTGTTTTGAGGTCGGAAAACTGAAACGAGCCGGTGTAAACTAAAATACAAGACTCGTATGGCGAGTTGTCCTGATTAATATTATATAATACTGTATACTCACTGTTAAACGTGATTAAAAAAATACTCATAAACAAGGTAAAGATAGGAAATGGTTAGTGCAAAGTCGGGTCTTGTCACGGTTAACTTCTGTTGCTAAACTGGCCTGAACTGTTATATTTGTGACCGGTTTATGTTTTATTCCTTTAGGTGTTGAGTCGATTAATCTTAATCGAGCATTTTTCATTAGTCCAGTCATTATTTCATGTGAATTAAAACAATTTCTTTGGGGCAACAGCAAAAAGGAGAAGCTATAGCGTGAGTTAGCTGAAGAAATTGGTTAAATATATCTAACTATTAACATTTACTGGTGTTCTCTGTATAAATAGTCTTTTGATTGCAGTTTGGGTCGGATACTTGGAGATACTTCCCAGTTTTGATAGCTTTTGCCCCCTTTTTTAGTCGACAAATGGGTTTGAATGGGCATGTTTTGAGTTAAGGCCAGTTTTTTAAAAGTCATTGCTGCTTACATGCACTTACAACCTACCAATTTTCCTAACCTTTACCCTTTACTGCAACCTTTAACCTTTACCGCAACCCTTTCCTGATCTTTTCTCGTGGTCTGGCGATCGAATCGGAAAAAACTGTGAGCGATACATCAGTGTTACGACTCAAATCAAAGAATAAAACCCGAGTAGGTGCCCAACTTAACCAAAACATGCATCAAATTAAGTTTATTTATCAACCCGGACAGCTTTATTGCATCTGTCGGTTTTAAATCAACATTTAAATGAGAACTTTTGCTTTTGTTGTGTTGACGTTAGCAACATTAGCACAGCACTGCATTTCTAACCGCAGAGGCTCAACGGCAGCACGGGAGCAAGTCCACAGACAGCAGGGGGCAGTAGAGAATCAGAATCAGAAAAGATGGGGACACTAAAGGGAAAAATAACCCCAGTACTATCAATATTTTAAACTCTCTGATGTAAACTTTATCCAAACGCAGGGGGCAAACTCGCACAAACTTCTGAAATGTTGCCCGAGTTCCCGAGTAGGAATGCCGTGATGCGCGAGTTTTCCAGTGCGAATTTACGCGCCGGAACTCGTGACATCCAACCCCTGAGGACGACTGGAACGCGGCATTACCCGTTCACCAACTTTGAATGGCCAGTCATAGCAAACACGCTGGCATCAAGCTAAGTAAATGTGTCCTCTGGGGCGGGCACAGCTGGCCTTCCAAGTGTGGAGTTCGTGCGTTTCTTTCCGTGTCTGAGTGGGTTTCCTCCGCACACGCCGTTTTAGTTTTGCCGCATGAAACCCAATGCCGAAAAACCTACATTTAGCCCTGACCAAGCTCAAGACCTGCTGATGTTTGCCCTCGAGCACTGCACTATCGGCCCACCGAGGCATTCTTCATACGACCCACCCTTCAGTGGCGGCCGAAGCTGGAGGATTTCACCTTCTCTGCATGATTAAAGTTGGAAGCATTTTGACTTTTTTGTGCTTATCTTGTGTTAAATGTTTCGTGACAAGCGATAGAGCTCAGGATTGTGTCGTCGCGTCTTTTCATTTAGCTTAAACCGATGAAGGGTTTGAGATGCTAAATACGCGTTCATTCAAAAGTATTGCGGCATTACGGCGTGATAAATGCACAAATAAATGTTTAAGTTTTTTTGCCTTCAACCCTGAGCTCTGTACATACTGTGACATGGTCTAATTTTGGCTTTACTTTCACAAACAAGTAAATAAATAAAACAAAACACATAGCTACTTGGTTATTCATAGGCGCAAACACAGGTGTTATTACGGACATCATGATAAAATGTAATGTCAATGTACCACAAAAAGAGGATTAAAAGCATAGAAAAGACGTACGCAATTCTGCTTATTTAGATTTTGATTGCATGCTCATTTATGTCTCGATATTGACAGCTCCACAATGGAATCTGTGCGTTAGAAAAAGCCCAAAACACCGGACTCATCCCGTGGACGCGCGCCCTCGTTATTTGAGTCCCGTTTCCTCGAGACACAATGTCAAAGTGGTATCTGCCACTTCTGGCGCTGACGGAGATGAGCTCAGCGTCTCCGGGGGCGACAGACACAACAGTGGCACCAAACAAAGTGAGGTAACTTCGGCGGAACAGAGGCGCGCGGGAGCTAACGCCGCGTCCGGTTCATTAGCGGAGCCGTGGAGGTGTCGGCGTTGACAGCTAACAGCGCGGCGGTGACAACAAGGGCCATAAATCTGCAAGAGAACGGGTCAACAGGAAGTGCTCGGCCGGAGAGGGAAGGTGAGGTGTGGCGTGGATGGAGTGAGAGCGCCCCCTACATATCTTTGTGTTTTTAATGCCTTTATTTTTTGCTGTTGTGTGAAGCACTTTGAATTGTCTTGTGTATGAATTGTGCTTTACAAATAAACTTTGCTGCCAGAAGTATGTTCCAAAAGTATCCATTTATTGTGTCCATGGCAGGAGTTTTGAGGCCCGAAAAAACATTGTTCTGAAATTGAGTGGGACAATGGTGTTAAAAACAGTCTGCAGCGCCTTGTTAGTTTCTGTCCAATCCCGATTTCTGGACGTGTAATTTAGCACAAAACGTTCCTAAATAAATTCCTTTAAATAGCCTTTTAAAATTGTGTCACGTTTAGTCTTTCTCTTACAGCTTTCCCTTTATGTTGGACAAAGAGCTTGATGGTTCCATTTCATCAGACAGCAGACAAAGGGGTCTAAATGAGCAAAAATTTAAGCGTTTAAAGGAGCGCTATATAACATTTCTGGTGGAAGATCCGGCTTTTTCAAGGTAATTTTTTAGCAATAAAAAACTGCGACCGAATAATCAGATGATAGCTACGTTTATTGCCATACCGTGGAACATTCCGGGAACATCAATAACCTTAAGAGCCTCCAAAAAGCTCTAGATAAAGTCACACAGTGCACTTTTAAATAACAATTAGCAGCGCTTCCAATTAAACAATTCCACATGCTCCGTTCCACAGTGTCCCCAGCAGAGGGCGCGCTTAATCCAAGTTTTTTCAACAAAAGCCAGAGGTGCGTTTGGGACTGCAAACTGGGAAAATGTTCAAAAGTATGAATGAAAACAAACAAACAAAACATGATACAAAGTTATCAACATTCAAATCAAAATGAGAGTAGCCAAAAACGGCTATAAAGAAATGTTACTTAAGTAGAAGTACAAAGTAGTGGTCCAAGAAAGTTCTCAAGCAAGAGAGTATTTGAACTAAAAACTAAGAGTAACTACTTCCGAGACGTGATTTGTTCGATTAACATTTGAAGTTAACATCGTTTGAAGGACAAAACAATAAAAATAATGCAGGAAATGGAAGGAGCGGAGCTAGCAAATCATTTAATACTGTCAACACAAAGCTTTTCTGAAAAGTACAACGAAGAAGGATTCAGGCTCAGTCACCGCTTAGGGTGTTAAGTGGTGACTAAGCCTGAATCACTCTTAATAAACTGTTTGTTCATTATGAGCTAAGTCCTTGCTCATGATTTGTTTAATTTCACATTAATTTTTCCCATGAAGATTCTGAAAAAATGAATATTAAATGTTTGAAAGCTTTTGCTCGACCCAGCCATTCATTTAAAATCTGTTTGTGAAACTTTATAAACCGTTAACTCATTAAAACATTTAGCAGAATTTTACGTTTTACATGTGTTTTTAAGGACTGAAAACAAGCTTAGCCTCCGTCGCACCTTTAAACTCTGAATATTTGAATTTTTCTCAACCTCCAACGCCGAAAACGGACGAGAATTGTACTTCCAGAACCACAACGAACTTCAAAGTGGCGCGCTCTAAGTGTAGTAATTATAACATGTAACAAGAGGTGATTGGCGATACTTAGTCCCAAAAGAAAACCTCTTAAAATCCCGCTTGCACATCGAGTATTGTGTCCAGCGAGAAGCGCCTCGAAAAAACGGCCGTCTGCCGTCGTCGCCAACAACGCTCCAATTCGATTACGTTCTCTTTCAGGCCAGCAGATAATATTGATGTATAATGTTCCTGGATTTAGTCGGGTCCAAAACCGCAGCGGCTCAGACTAATACCTGGAATAAGAGATATCTTTGTAGCTCTTACAGATGTTGGATTTCGCCGTGGGGAATGGGAACAGAATGAGAACGGACGAGAAATTGGACCAGACACATGCACTGTACTGTTAACACAATGTATTCTCTTCACTATACTCAGTCTTTTCTCAACTATTTCACTAAAATATTTAATAATTATGATCCAAAACAAAGACCGGGTTACTCTGCAATGCTCTCTGTATAGTTTAGATAAAGTTCTATTAAAGGGTCCACCGACTTTTTGAAAACACTTAATATTAAATCATGAACAAAGACCTAATTCATAATAAAGGAATGCAATTAAAATAATTCTGGCATATTTACAGAAAATAAATAAATAAAATAAATAAAATACTTCATTGTTTTTTTTACATTTATGTTGTTTTTATTTGTACAAAAAATGTACAAAAACAGGTGTCCTTATTGTATAAACCTGACTCGTACTTGCCCTGGATGAGCCTCCTCCAGTTGGTTTCAGTGGAAATGTTGATCCCTTGGCTGTAATATTCCATAGTGTGGCATTAAACCTCCTAACCTAAAATTAAATCCATCTCCAAGAACAATGCTCAGAAGTGTGGATTTAACTTTCTGTTTCTGTGGACGCAGCTCCAATATTTCATCCTGTTACTTTAAGTACACTAAGGCTGAATCATTCTTAATAAACTCTTGGTTTGTTATGAATAGTTTGCGTTCACGTTTTAGAAATAGATCAAACTCAGATGGAGGCAAGAGACACTTTTCTCCATTGATTCAACTGGATTTTGCAATGAAATATCTAGAAGGAAAATTCACAAATGTTGAAATAACTCTTGCGATAGAGCTCCCCCTGCAGGTCCCAAAAAGTGTGAGGGTTTCTCAGGAGAGTTGTTTCTGGTCGATGTCGGCAAAAGTTACAAACCTGGTTTTTCCACCCTGAGACAACAGGGGGCGATGACGGACACTTAAAATACCCCGAAAATACATATTTAACCATCACTGGAACCAACAAAGACGTTCAATAAGGGGAAAATGTTACTTAGTTCTGCTTTAAGACTTTGTTCATGCTTAATTAAGGCTAATTAAGGTGTAGTTTGATAAACAAATACATTGGAAATCATAACAGTTACTACACTTTTATTAGCCTTGATAAAGCATGACAAACAAAGACTTAATTCATAATGAACAATTATTCTATTAAAAAAGATTCAGGCTTAGTTACAAACCCTCTGCATTTATTTACTAAGCCTGAATCATACTATTATTTATTCATTATGAAGTAAGTCTTTGTTCATTTAGCAATTAAACATGCCTGGAATGTTTATCAATTTATTTTTTATTGAATTGAAAATTGCTTGAGGTAGATCGGTTAAATGCCGTTGTGTGGTATATTCCAGGCAAAGCAATGACATCTCCGTGGAGGCAAACAGGTGGCGGACCCATCAGGAAAGTACTTTACTTAAAGTTGCGTAATGCACCTTTAACCTCGGCATAAAAGAACTTCATCTTTTCTACTCAGCGCCTGTGACCTCTGAGATATTAACATCTGGTATTTTATTAAACCATTTCTGTGTTAACTCTGGACTTTTACCCAAAACGAAACGCGCCAAAATTCACAAAAATTAGCAACTGGGTTGTTAGCACTTATTATATGTAAATTATGAATATTGTCCAACGCAACCGGAGCTGCATTAGGGTTTCTGCACTGTTTTCCAGGATATAGCCCGAGCCAAGAGCATGACATATTAACAGTTCAGGTTAGGGCTAATTATTACGAGGAAGAAAACCAGGCGGAAATCTCAGCCAAGCCCAACACGCCGCAGGAAATAACGGTATAATGAGTCGTAAAGGAGTTTTATCTGACCAATATCATAAGTTGAAGAAGCACAAAGGATGAGAGGTTTTGTTTTGGTGCGCTGAATTATTCCTCATATTCAAGGAGGTGGACACGTCCAAAAAGGACAGCGGTCGGTCAAAGATTCCTGCTGTTAGTCCAGGTTTTGATCAGGTTTTGATGGCATTTTGTAAAACCACATACTGTAAGAACATTTTAACATCGGCGCTATAATATTTTTTTATTCAAATATTTTTTCTCTTTATATCTGAACATAACATTGACTATAAATTAAATTAAACAAACATATAATTGGCATATTTTGGTAAATTAAGTGCAAAAAGACATCGTCATGATAAATGGACAAGTTTTACACAACAATATGTATTAAAATCACAATACAAATATAAATAGTCATAATAAAACGTACTTTAAACGAGAAGAGTGGGGATTAATTGCTGACTTTTTGAACAGGAAATTAACTATAAAACCACATTATAACCTTAAAAAACTGTAAACCTATAAATTAACTTAAAGACACTCCTGTAATGAATAAATGGAACATAGACCTGGACGAATGAGCGATTACACCAACTTGTTTCTAAGACAGACCTTTAATAATATACTGTGGAACCTTCCCGGCAAAACAAACCATGAAACTTTATCATTTCATGGCATGTACAACAGGATAAATTAAATAAAAAATAAAATAAAAAAGATATTATTATATTATGATATAAATATTATGTATTGTGTATTTATTTGGCTTTTCAACATGCTTCTGATCACCTTGGGATTAGTATTTCACACGTTCTAACTTAAAATACTTGCAAAAACCTGTGCAACGCTTCTTGGGCTGAAAAACCGCGCGGGAGAAGCCTGCGTTTTACCTGTGACGCAGCAAGTTGAAACGGAGTGATTTGTGAGGCTCGGAGAAGACGACCTCGTACATATGTAACAGTGCGAATGATCAGTCAATTTGTGCATTAAACGACCTTAAACTCTCGCTCTGAAAGTCCTGAGCCTGCGAGAGAGGAATGCACCGCACCTTTAACTTAAGATAGTCCCTAAATTGTCATTAAATCTCATTATACAAGCCGTACCAAACCAAAAGAAATAACTGTCATATAAATGTCTAAAAACATAATTCATAAACTTATATTATGCATGAATCTTTCGAATGACACTTAAATACAAAAAATAAATACAAATAAATACAACTCCAGATATGTTTTTGACGAGAACAACAACAATACAAGGTTAAAAGCTCAAAAAAGATGTTGAAACCTTGACCGATAGTTTTGTGGTCAAGTCCAGGTTTATTCTCAGGCACCAGTCCATAACCAAACCGTTTGCTCCGCAGCATCAGTTTGAGATTTTAATACAAACCGTTTTTATTGCAAACCGTTTAAACGCACTTCATGTCGGGCTCAGTCAATCGTCACCGGCCCGACTACAGCTGCTCGGCTTTTAACATGCGCGGAAAAAACAAGAGCACGTCACCTTCATTTGAACATATATATATTTCTGTGGTCGACTCACCGATCTTTACTTGTCGTCTCAAAAACAAAGAGAAAAAAACCAACAACCTTTTCTCCTAGACTTTTTGACACAATTCGTAATGTCGACTTTAGCTTTCTCAATGTGTGTTTGCGCTGTCGTCTTCGGTCGACTTTGTTTGTTTTCAAGGTGCTGTGCGGATAAAGTCGGATCGGATTGCACCGCGAAAGGTTGAATAAGTTACTGTATTTGCCGCTTAAGTACGCGGTAGAAGAAGAGACACGGGCGGCGAGGGGATCTGGACGCGCAGGTGAAACGCCAGCCTAAAACAACACTCAAAGTGAAGCGAAACAGTGGCAGGACCAGAATAGTTCAGACTGTGCGTAAATCTGTCTGTACTGTATCACCCTCCGGGACATAGACCGAGCCAAGCCCACCGCGACTGGCCCAGGGTTCCCTCTGGCTCGGGCCCTGGCTAATTCCTGAAGCGTGTATCGGTTGCCGTCTGCAGTTTCGGAGGGGGGGGATTTGGGAGGAACGGGCGCAGATGGAACCGAACACCTGACACTCAATACCGTCTCTGTGCGTTTTTTAAAAGTTTTTTTTAAAATCGTAGGCTGATGCCAGACTCACCCACAAAATGACAAGCACGCAGCGAAAAAGGTCTCGGAAAGTCCAAGTTGTCTGTGGAAAAATATGAGCTAACTACGATAATAGATATATCGACCGCAATGAAAATATTAGACGTAAAAACAACCCATACGGCGAAGGGTCTTTACCGCGATGTCTACAGCACAAATGCCAATGTTAGGAGCGTTTTGAGAATCAGATGTTTAAGGTTTGGAACTGTCGTGGCTTGGTTAGATATTTCTGCCAAATAACCCAAAGGTCAACAGTTCAATTCCCCAACTTCAAGAAAAACGTTCAAGACTTTTCTGTTCAGAACGGCTTTCAAGTGTTAAATACATTTCCTCCATGTGAGTCACTGTTTTGAACCCTTTCTGTATACTTTTGGGTTTGATCTGCTTTAAAGTTACTGTTTTATTGTTGTTTTTGTGAAGCGTTTTTTTAAAAAAACGATTTATTTTTTAAACATAAAACAACAAAAAACATACATAAAACAAACCCACCTCTTCAAATAAAGCGAGAAAGAAGGGAAAAAATAAATATATATATACACAAAATAATGATTAAAATTAATAAAAATAATAATACATAATAAATGATAAAATAAATATATCATTACAACAACATTGACAAACTTTATTAATCCACAAGAGGAATTACTTGAATGCAGTCGCTCACAAATATCAGTATAAGAATTGGTTCTTAGTAACGGGAGGATAAAAAGCATAAAAAATGGAAAGAAAAAATTTTGAGTGAAACAGAGTTAATAAAGCAATTGAGCGAAAGAGCTGGGGATCGAACATAAACCACTTTACGTCAGAATCAGGAAAGGTTTTAACGTCTTCGTCAATGAACAAAAGTCATAAACCAGGAACTTACTTTGCCCTTAAGGTGCAACATACAACAATGAGGAATAATAATAGCAAGATGTGGCACGCAAAATGTTTTAAATGTTCTAATAAAAGATACAAAAGGTACAGTTTAAATAGTGTGTAAAGTGAACAGTGCAACGAATAGTTATTGATTTAAATAACTGTTGATTAGCCGAAATGTAAATAAAAGCTGCATTTTACTCCAGCAACTTTTGGACCACTACTTTTTATATTCAGATGAACGCAGTGGTCACATCGGGCATTGCACATCTTCGTCTTTGCCTTTTAAACGTCATATTGTTCACGCGGTCTCGTTTACAAACCGTTTTCTTTAAATGAAGTGTATCGACGGAAGGATTTCGCTTTACTTGAGCAGGATTTGCATCTACTTGTATCTCAGGTGTGATTCGTCCAGGGCGTTTTCCATCATACAAATGCATAAATGAAAACATTAGTCACCGGGTTCACGGCAATCTGAGTCAGGACCTTGGTTCTGGTAACTAGCCGGACACGTCTGAGCCAGAACAAACTAGACTCGATCCCTGGACTTTGAGCGACCCGTGTGTGTGTGTGTGTTTTTTTTGTTTTGTTTTTACAGTAACCCTAAAATTACACCGTAAGACAAAAAGCATGACCTTCTGGATCTCAGTTAAACTCTGCTATTCCTCCCGCGCGTTCCTCCCACTTTGCCGGGACCTCCGCAGCCACCCAGGTCGGAGAGAGCAGACCAGGCCAGAGGTTTTTTTTTGGGGGGGTTTTTTCGTAAAATTTATGGACTCGTATATCACGGCGCGGAGAGAGTGGATTCGCGGAGGAAGCAGACAGACAGCGCGAACGGGTCAGCGGCAGAGCGACCCCCAGAAAAGAGCTTTACTGTAAACGCTACATTTCCGCTGCTCGTTCGGCGCAGCGGGACGTCGCGGCGCGGGTCTTTTTGCTAGTCCGGCACTTTTCGGAGCTCAAAAAAGGCGCTCTACGGATGCTGTTTGAATGCGGTTTGAATTTCAGGAAAAAGCAGTGGGAATTCTGCTGTTCTCGAAGTCCGAACTGATACAATTATTTGACTTAGTGAAATTAAAAAACGCAAAAGTAACACATAAAGCAAGGTATAAAAAAAACTGTCAGAAAATATACAAAAAATGTGCAAGGATAAGGAAAATAAATGCAATCTAAGGAACAAATTGAGCTTTGACAAACAGACAAAACAATGTGCTGCGCGGTTTATTTATGGAATAGTTTAAATACTATTTATGACGGCAATAACATAGTCCGCTTCAAAAGACAAGTGCATACATATATTTAGAATTTTGTTGAAAAAAAATATTTTAAAAATGTCATCACGGAATAGCACATTTTTTAAGTTTAAGAATTTCACTTCCTGTTTGCAATTGATGACATCACAGTAGGAAATTACCTGGCAAACACTGGGCAAAAACTAATCTAGTATAAAAAAAATAAAAAAATTCACAAATAAAAATACATGAGAGCAACTTTATTTTGTTGAAGTAATGTTTAGAGAGTCAAATTCTGCATAAACTTTGACTGGAAAGAGTGTGTGATGTCACTTCCTGTCATTTTCTACAGACTTTTCTTACGATTTCTCCACAAATACCTGCTTGATCGGTGTAAAACTATAATTTATATGTACAACAGGTATAAATACATCAAACTAAGTCAAAATGTGAAAATCGTAAAAACCTGTCATACGTCACTTTAACATCGCATAATACTTCACTAATGGACCACGCTGGGACGTAAGCGTTAACATAAAAAACATAATAACAAAAAACAAATATATAAAAGGAATACGTATGTTATTATGAATGTATATTTCGACAGAACCTGAACTGGATATGAAGTACCTTGGCAAATGTTGTACGTAGTAAGAGGTAGGCGTACAAAAGACCTCATTCATTCGTTTAGAGGTGTTTTTACGGTCAATAATACTTGGTTGCGGGGTCGCCGTTCCACAACTCTGACCTATAACTGCATGGTGAACCTGCTCGTCGCTTGGGAGACCGAGTGGCACAATTATGGGCACTGCAACTGAAAAAAACATGTTTCTTTGCTTTTTTTGGTCACATTTTTTGTCCATGGAGCTTTTGTTTCACACAAAATTGCAATTAAAATGGAGACCAAAAGTAGTTTTAGGCTGAACAACAATGAATTCGTAGCTGCAGCGGTTTTCAGCCACCGTTTGCTCTTATTCATCACTTTTATTGTCTTCTTATAGCTTTCAGTCAGGTCGTAGACTTTTAAATTTGTAATTAGACAGTAGCAGCTCTTTCACATTCAGTATTTGTTGCGTTTTGGGCTCTTACAGAAGAAAATGCCATTACTATTCAAAATGACAGAAACTTAACCGCTGATTTAGTTTATTTTATTTATTATTATTTAACAGTCAAACCATCAACGTAAACAGGACAGAGAAGCTTTCCTTTCACAGATTTCCTTGCGATATGAAGAACAAACAAAGAAGTTGCTTGATTTTCTGAGTAACTTAACAGTTGTTTTGTCTGTTGCACCATTAAAACGCTTCTTTCTCTTGAAACAAAGGCCCGGACAGAGTGTTGTAGCTGTGGCACTGTTTCGTAAAAAAGAAGCGCTGTCCTAAAGTAAAGCTGCTGTACTTGAATTGAGTGAACTCCATTTAATCTTGGGTTTCAGATGATTAAAATGTGAAACTATAACCACGTCAATTAACAATTCAGCCGAAACCCATGAATATACGCAAGAAAATCTGCTAAACTAAACATATTTTTCTTTCTTCAGGACGTAAGTAAGACCGGCTTTTGCCTCCTTTCATCAAACAAGACGTATACTCAATATTATTACTCTTCACAAACCCATTTTCTTCAGATACAAACACGCCATGTTTCAGAGGAACTTGGTCCAATCAAAGTCTTTTCAAAACCGCTTTCGTGTTTGTTCGGCTTTGGTTTCGAGTGAATTTTGCCGTCCCCCCCCCACCCGCCGCCCCCCGACCGTTCCCTCGTCTCGCTCCTGTCACTCCGGTTTACACAGCTGTCCGCCGGAGAGCGCTGACAGGACTTTAGGTTTGAAATCAAAAAACGGAACAACCGGGTCTTTGTTGCGAGTCTCTGGATTTCTGCGATGGAGGTAAGAGTCACTCAGCAATCACATGTGAGTCACTGGAACAAATGTCGGGTTATTTCGAGGGCCGACCAGAATGTCTTACTCATCAATACAGCTCGTGCTTGACTGAATTAACATTGACCTTTTAATCATGGTACGAAAGTGATTATGAGACGTACCCGAATGTTGAGCGGGTCTTTCATCTTCAGTGTCTCTTTGTCCGCTGAAAATAAACGGTGGTTCTTTTCTCCGACTGCTGTTCCTTTCTGCGCCAATAAACAAGCGCGGCGCCATCCCGTCAAGTGGCGAAAGTTATCTCTGAATTCGAAGTGTTGCCGTTATCAAACGCTGCAATTGAAATCGTCCAAAAACTAGACTTTAATGTAAATAACCTTTTTCTATTTGGCTGTTTTTTTCATATTTAACTCCATTTTGTCTTTCATAAAGTTCATTTACATAAAGCCGGTCGCAAACTTGAGGAACAGTAACATGTCAGACCACGGGAATGAAAGAAAATGAAAGATTTCACTGTTGTTCGGTCACAGTCTCAATAATCGTGATAATCGTTGAATCGTGAGGTTTTTTCTCACAATAATCGTTACATTAATATTTTACATCGTGGCATCCCTATAACCAACGATTGTCTGTGACTATCCCAGACAGTTATGTGTTCTGTCATGGTCCATTGTCAGAGTGAGAAAGGGGACTAGTGGTTTAAAAGTAAGGTACAGGGCCTTATAAATAAATAAAAGTAGGGGGGCTAAAATACTGCCTTGAGGGATTCCTCTATCACTGAACATGAACTGAATGTGATTTAAAGCAATGGAACCTAAGCTTTTTCTTGTTAATTTAATTCCCCCACTAAAAGACGCACTTTGTGACAAAATTTGCGACCGTTGCTCGCTGTCTGTAACTAATAATAAAGTATTTTCTCTCTCATGAATCCAGAAGTAAGAGCTGAAAACAGCGCCCTGATTAATTGAGCTCGACTTCACCGTGAAAAAAGCTGTTCTAAAGTTTTAAACGTGCCCAAAAAAGTACGCGTATGAAAATCAAGAACGTGCCAAAGTGTTTTTGAGCGCAAGGAACGAGTTTGACGAATTCAAATAGTTCCGCCTTTCGCAGTTTTACAATCAGGTTTCCTTAGCTTTCATTGTTAAAAGCTCTGTTTTAAGCATCAAAATACAATGCAAACTGCTTTACTGGTTCAGGACATGTCTGTTTGTCAAATAATATGAACAAAAATCCAAATAAACAACGAGCAAACCTGTCGAGACTCAATATTGCCCATGTGAGTAAATCAAAAATGCACCATCAAGCCACTCAATACCTATATATATTTTAACAGTAATAATCATGTAACAACAAAGTACAAATCCTTATTATTATAATCTCTAAATCGGATCAGTCTGAACTCAACAAGATGACCCTTTTTGCAGTGAAAGCGATACGTCGTGGCTCGCCTTTTCCGCAGCGCTGCTTTTTTTTTTTTTTCACCCGTTCCAGTGAAGTCAGAAGGTCGAACATATGTGCGAGTTCACCCAGAGTGCGGCGAGACTCCGTGTTTTTTTCCCGGGGTCTGGTATGCGTTTCTGTCGCTGTAACCGAAAGCCCGGGTTCCTTCCGTCGGAGCCTCCGCGCTGATGTCGCGGCCGCAGCTCCAAACATACAATAACGCGCGCTCAACAAACGCTGGCCTGGATCCAGAGAGGTTCCCCTGAGGTCGGCCGTGACCCTGAGGCCAGCATGCAGCGGTTTGGATGAGTTTGGAAAGTTTCAGATGACATCACAACCTCTCCTGGTACTGCTGGAGGTTGGAGAGATATATGCATTTTTTTTTTAGCACATTGTCTGTAATAGAACATCGGTAAACACAGGCTGCAAAATTAAAAACAAAAAGAACCTTGAGGTGCGCAATCGCCACATACAAACATTGGCTGAACTGGGACCAAACACGGAGCTAAACCTGGACTACATTGGGACTAAACCAGGACCAGAACCAAATCTGCATCAGGGCACGAACTGGGCCCAAACCGGGACCAAACGTGGACCGTGTAATTCTACAAATAAGGGAATCTAAGTGACATTCCTGGACTTTTGCAGGTAATTTTACAACCCATTCACCTTTTGTGCATTAACTGAACCTCTACCATTCAACATTTAGTCTAAAGGTAGTTTCAGCACATATTATTATTATTATTAATTCTGAGATATACATTCCCTCAATATATCGCCCGTAATCCCTGAAGTGTATTGAACTGGAGTTAAATTAAGGTTGCATTCACGTGTCATGTTTTTTGGGCCTAAAATGAGCCCAAATTAGTCCTGATGTGGACTTGGTTGGGACCTGGTTTAGTCCTGATCTAGTCCAGGCTTAGTTTCGATGTGCTAAATGTCTACTATAACTGGTGTGATTGGCTAAAAAGAGCCAGATAATGGACCATGTTAGTGATACATGTCATTTAAATAGGATTATTGGTAACATCTTGGTAACAGCGTGGTATTATGGTGTAAATTACATGGTAACTGTAACTGTAACTGGTAATTACTTATGGAAACAGAACGCATCTGTCTTTTATTTTTGGAGATATGTTTAACGCGAACTCCAAACCAGGAAGAAGACTGAAAATTGTCAAGAAGCATTTTATTATTCCGTGGAAACCAGGCAAAAAATCCATGTTTAAATTCCGTGTTACCACAACGAGCAATTCTAAATAGAATGGTGTAAATTCACGTTAAGCCTGTGCGCGATCTGGAAATGCAAGCGACGTCGCATCGGCCACTGAAAAACTGAAGTATGAGTGCTATATAACGTTCTGGTCTTATAAATATGCCATATGCACTTGTTAAAAATACTCTTCTGGTTACGAATGGTGCCGCAATCCAAACGGACCCACACGCCTGTTGTTTACATGACAACACAATAAGTAATGGTACCCAGCTGAACTCTTCACGGACATGAACGGCGCATTTTAGACCAAACTGACCTTCTTGAGCCTTTTACGTTGGTATATTGGCTGATGTTTGGACGCAAGGCAAACATCTGACCGTTATGTGATTTTCTGGAGTTATCAGGTTGTTGGAATGTCATGTAAACCGTTACATCTGGTTTCGTTCTGATTGTTCGGCAGGTTTTCACGAGGAACGCTGTGCAAAAATAAGAAAAAGGGCAAACCAATGTGGCAAAGACAAACGCGAAAGAGAAAGTGTTCAAGATTGAAATATTTTTGTTTTAATTAATTGTGCTTTGTCTTCCAAATGCGACACTGTCCTTAAAAATCTATTATCTTTTTTTCTTTAAAAGAAAAAACATATATATTGGTTTAAATGTGTAGTTCAATGTCTGCTTGTATTTTTGTTTTGTGTTTTGCTCCCTGGTCATGTTCTGTTTGATTTTAATAAATAAATACATGATAAATTAACTAAATAATAAATGGCTAACTAACTAAATAATACATATTAAATAACTAAATAATAAATAGATACATAAAAATAAATAAATAATGTATAATAAATAAATGATTAATTAATAAATAATAAATAAGAAACACACACTAAATAATTAATGTATTCATAATTAATTGATATAATCCATTAACTAACACATGTCCCTTTTAAATATTTAAATTAAAAAAACACAAAAATAAAGTAAAGAAATAAATTGTTGACTTCTTCCATTTAAAAATGGTTTGTTTATTGAACATATATTCTACATTTCAATTGGCTTAACCTAAAATCTTAAGGCTATAGTTCACAATGAAAGTAAAGTAAATAGACAAATGTGACAATACATTTATTTAAAGTCGGCGTAATGTCTCTTCGCGGCGCTGAGTCATTCCCGTTGTGTATATTTGTGAGCGGCTGCCGCAGGATGTGGAAACGCGGCGGTTTCTCAGAACAGGCGACGTGTTTATTATTCCTCTGTGTCATTTGTGTACGACCGAACAAGACCCGTCTCTGTCAAACAGACGGCAACACGTAAACAACAGAGTCCCCGCGGCAACGCTTCCTGGTACGTTCCCCTGGCAGCGAGGATTTCACTGTAAAAAGTCATGTTTTTGTCTCTTTTGGGCGCTCAGAGCACTTCACACGCAGGAACCATTCACTCACTCACATATTCATCTCAATCATCGTGGGAAAATACTTTTACTCAAATACTACAATGCTGCCAGTACAAAAGGTGGTCATAACGTAACATAAAATCATATTTAATCACGTATTAATTAATTAGGTTCATTCAGCTCAGAACTCTGTGGTAAGTTTGGCTGATATATGAAAATGTTTTGTAGTTTTGCACTGGTTAATGACCAATACAGTAAAAGTATATATGTAGTGGGGATGGGAGTATTGGTATTGAGGTATCAGTGTATCGATACTGACTCAGTGAAATGTGGGTCATGCAAATATCGATTTAATGGCCACTTCTTTATTGTTTTTTGTCCAAACACGTTCCACTGATCCACTGAATTAGTATTAGTATAAATATATTTTTTTTACTTTATTTGAAATGCCTTTACTCCATTAGGTATCAGTATCGAGTATAAAATGTACTATGAAGCTACTCCCCAGTGTCAGGTCAAAATATACTCGTAAGAACCAAAAAATAATAACCATGACAGTTTTAGAAGCAAATTTAAGTATTTTTTGTTCAATATACAGCCCAAAAATGGACCTAAATGTTAAGAAACTTTTTGGTTATCTGTCTGTTTTTGTCACATTTAACTTTGTTTTGTTTTTCAGAGAGTTACATTTCATAAAGCCGGTCACAAATTTGAGGAATAGTATGTGTCAGGCCATGAGAATTAAGCAAAATGAAAGATTTCACAGTGAAAAGTCGTTAAATCGTGATGTATTTCCTCCCAAAAATCGTAACATTAAAATCTGATATCGCGACATCCCTAGTGTGAAGCAGTAATTATTGCCCCCCCATGAAACACGAACTGGCACAAAGTTAACGGAGAAATATTACGCCAAATTGATTTTAAAAGAGCTCTAACCATCGTTTTCCCTTGATTCGCGCATGATGTTTGAGTCATTTTTATTCTCGTGCAATCAACCTGACATCGCTCAATCACTGGTTTTCCCATTCCCCCTGCTTGAAGGGGGAAAACAATGTAATGAAAAAGGTCACTTTCCACAGATTGTGATTCATAAAAAAAAAAAAAAAAAGACGTGGAAATGAGCGGACGTCACGGTCCAAAAAAACTGATTTCAGAAATGAACTCGGACAGACGAGGAATGACGACGTCTGATTTGTGCTTGTGTAAATGTGTTGGGTTTTTTTCTTACCGCACGTACGCTTCTAGTAAGAATTCCGCGCAACGTTTTATGAATGAGGCCCCTGAGAAACAACGTCAAATCCCTTGGGAGAACGCCAAGTCACCGGAAAAGTTCCACGGTGCGCCTTTAACCCCTGCCCTCCATCTGAGATTTTGCCGTCATCAGATTCTTAAACGTGAAACACAACTTTCTTATGGCACGCAGAGAACGAGAGCGAGCGAAGGGTGAAGCAGAGGTGAGGCCACAGTTTTGGAGGTGTGTTGCAGCCGTTTGTGTTCGCGTTTTGTTTGTTTAGCGTTCAGGGGCCTTTGGTTAGCGTGGGGGGCCCCCCGTATGTTGCTGGTTTGGGGCCGGACTCTTGTTTAAACTCTGAGTAAATAAAGACGACTGACTCTTGGCTGGCCTCCTGGTTTCACCTCAACGTGTTACAGCGTCGGGCCGAGGGGGCCAAGGAAAAGATCAGGGATTTCCACGGCAATTTTAGGATTCACCGAAGCGACGTTTAGGCAGAGCCGGGTCGAGTCGCCAAAAACTCCAGTGAGAGTGACGCATAGGGCCGGGCAACATTGACAAAATGTATATTTCAAAACGTTTTTTGCATTATCCGGATGACAATATTCATCAGAAATGTGCTAAAATGTCTTGATTGAGGTTTAAGTCAGGCACAAAACATAAATTTACAATAAAACTAACAATAAAAGTGCAGAAATATAACTTTAAACCATTATTTGAGAGATTACACTTGACGTTTCTGTCTTTTTTGGGCCATTTTGAAGGTTTTAGTAACTCAATATTAAAACATTTTCATATCTCCAAAACAACAATTGGTATTTTACCTATTTCTCAATCTATCTCCACCTCTAGCAAACTCAACCATTTTATACGTGACATCTGGTTCATCATTTCAAGTTAATGCAATTGAACAGACAAAGGACTGATCACAAAAAGGAGCGGAGAAAGAAACACAAATTAGATTCACTCATTCACTACATAAAAGTACGGTGCATGAAAACGACTCAGAGAAGTATGCATTTTCTTTATAACGTTATTCAAATAAATGTATTTGAAATAAATGTAACTAGTCAATGTGAGCAATACCCATTCTCTGCTTTTAGGTGTTTCGCCTTGCAGATTATTGATGTAGGAAGTAAAGAAAACCACCTAATCATAATAAACCAAGGACAAGCTCAAAGCACCAATCTGGAACCAAGATGTTTGCATTTGCGTTTTCGGGTTTCCCCAATCAACCTGAACGCATTGGACTGAAACGGCTGCGATCAGTTACATTTAGCACAGAATCAGGATTTTTTTTTTTTTTTTTTTTTTTTTTTTTGCAGCGTCTCTTTTGCGCCCGTATTTGATTGGCCATCTGATCTGACGCCAGCCCCTGATTGGCTGATGGGGACGTTGTCCAAGCGCGGTGTCGTCCAGGGAACACCAACTGAAACAGGAAGTTACGGCGAGAGCAAAAAGTGGAGTTGGGGGCTTAAAGTGAGATCATTGTATTTTGAATTTAGAAAAAAAATAAATAATTTTTTTATTGCAAAATAGCACATTTCTTAGGTTTATAATTCCACTTCCTGTTTGTAGCTGATGACATCACACTAGGAAATTACCACTGGGCAAAAACTCATCTAAGGTTTTTTTTATTTGATAAATACAAAAATATATGAGAGCGACTTTATTTGGTTGAATTAATGTTTAGAGCGTCAAAAAAAAACCTGACTGGAATTAGTGTCCCTTGTGTGATGTCACTTCCTTTCATTTTTCTCCACAAATACCTGCTCGATTGGTATAAAACTTTATGTACAACAGGTATAAATACACCAAATAAGGTCAATATTTGCAAGTCGTAAAAACCTGTCATACGTAAAAAACTGTCATACGTAAAAACCTGTCATACGTAAAAACCTGTCATACGTAAAAACTTGTCATACGTAAAAACCTGTCATACGTAAAAACCTGTCATACGTAAAAACCTGTCATACGTAAAAAACTGTCATACGTAAAAACCTGTCATACGTAAAAACCTGTCATACGTAAAAAACTGTCATACGTAAAAACCTCATACGTAAAAACCTGTCATACGTAAAAAACTGTCATACGTCACTTTAATCAGTTTGCTGAGAAAGACTAATAATGTTGGACTCAAAAACTCTATTCCGACAGGACTAGCGATGTCAGTGACCTACTTGTTTCTACGGACTTTAATAGCGGACTGATAACCGCTTTGAAATACGATAACAACCTTTCAATCCATTCATGTTGTAGGTTTGTTTTTAGCATGCCTGTACTGTAGTTCTGTACTACGTTGTTGCGGTCAGAATCGGGCACGACATCCACGCGGTGACACATTATTAATTATTGGATTTAAATTATTTTTTTTAATCCATTCACGCCGACGCGTTACCCAAACCTTGCACCAAAGAGTCCCCGTTCTACTTCCTTTGTCACGTCGTCTGCACAGTTTGTTTTGTCTTTTTTAAATTGTAGAGAAAAAAAATGATAACTGGATTGGAGAAGAAACTGTTGCGATTATTTAATTAAAATCTGGATATAAAAAGGATGTAAAGACATTTTTCATCCATTAAGCTTAAGCTAGAAACACAGACGAAATGTAATTATTGCAATTCATCAACTAATTTTGTCTGAAAAGGGCTAAAGACAATGCATCCATGAACAATTTAACTACAATCTCCCACATTCTTTTCCTAAACTTCTCTTTTGGTTTGTTCTTTTGTATTTGTAACTTTTCCACACATAGTATACATTTTTTAAATTCTAAAAAGTCCCAAAATAATCATAGATAATTTGTCTCTTTCTATGGGACATTTTCTTTTCAAGCCTCTGCAGCAGAACGGAGCCACGGAATCAAACTGCATTATTCTGATATTAGGCCTAAACGAGTGGAGCCATTTGTAATACGATAAACTCCGGAGTGCGGTTTGCAATAGACGTGTGGTAATGACAGTACGCCGAGCGAGTCCAATCCAGCCGGCATCAAAGACGTTCAAGACGAGGCCAAACTGGAACTCCAAGGAGACATGGCTAGAAAACGGCACCAGAGAATCCCAAAAATGTTGTTTTGAGAGAAGACTGGGCACGCCGGGTTCCGGGACAATGCAAGTGATGACAGCAACGCATCAAAAATACCACGAAAATACAACAACAGGCACAAGAAACAACCCACCTTAGACACTCTTCTCCCCCCTCTTCGACACCAGCCACAGTCAAAGTGCCAAATACAAACAAAGAAACAAACAAAACATTCTTCAAATTTCACTCAGTTTTGTGGTTTTTGGTAGCTTCAGATGAAGCTGTCTAATCAAGTTTATGTCAGAGGCGCATGGGAAACGAACAAGCTCATTGGTCATCTAGCATTTAGAACAGAGAGTTTAGTGCTTCGCTGATTCTTCTGCAGTATTATTTTTTATAATTTTTTCCTTGTAAGCAGCGATGTTTGGGTTGGTTTGGACGCAGGTAACCACATTTTTCTGACTTTGAGCTGCTACTTTTTTCACACCCTGCACGCTGCATGTTTTATAACAAATCCGACTCATATTCACAGAGAAATTAGTCTAACGAAGAACTGAATTTACACTAAACGCAATGATAAACGAGGAGCACAGACATGCGATATACAGCGTTCAGTATTTTTTAAACCCATGGTAATGAAATGAGACTTTATTGGCCCAACCTGACCCGCAGCTCAAAAGACAACCCGCCCATCACTACCCCGTGGTATCTTTCTGTGTAAATATCTCGTGATACAACATGTGCAGCTACGGCCTATAGAAAAGGTGCAGCCTATAAATTTATTTTTTCTTTGCAAATTTAGCTGGTGCGCTAAATCACCCGAGCTAAACGGTAGCTAAACTGCCTGGCATCTACCAACAGAAACACAGATCCGGGAAATTTGAAGGTGTTTTGTGAGTGGTCAGCATGGATCAGACAAAGAGGTTCTCGTAAACACACAGGATTCGTCAAACAAGTGTGAATGAAGCAAACTACCACTCCAGGTATGTTTTTTGACGAGGGAACAACATTATAACACATTCTATCCATCTATCTATCAAACCTAAATATAAAGAACACAAGTTAACTTTTGCATTAAAAGAGATGGAGTTTCACATTTTGGTCTTTCAGTCTGATCCGTTAAACTCAACAGGACTTTGGCTTACCCTGAAACTTGGCCGAATCTGGACACTTTTAGAACCATAGAAATGAAGATGTCTCGCCGTCTGTTCGGGGAAAAATCCACGTCGTGTAGCGCCGGCAGGTTGTTGTGGAGGTTTTTGTTTTATAGTTTTTAATTTCGTAACATATTTTTTATGGCCGAGCGTCGCTTCGCCGTCTGTCAGAGGGACGGGGCTGGACTCAGTTTAAAGACGGTTCTGGCAGAAAGTTTGAGCCGTGGTGAAATACGCCGCTAATGGTTTGTCCATCTGAAAGAGAAGAGGACATTCAAGGGTCACAACTGTTAAAAAAATGTCCTCACACAGAATTGATGGACTAAAATGATATTAGTTTAAAGCAGGGCTATTCAACTTAATTTTCCCAAGGGCCAGATTTTTCGGCGGGCCAAGATCTCTGGGCCGGAGGGGCACAACACGCCAATGGAACAAATGTTTGGGTCACACAAAAAATCCCCAACACAGTTTGAATACATTGAGTTCATACAATAAAATAACGACTGATAGATTAGATTTTTTTGCAAAGTAACAGACAAAATGCTTTAACAACATTGTTTTGCAAAATTGCCCATCCAGAACTGAACCAGAATTAAACTAGGACTAACTCAAAACGGGTCTAAAGCAGCATTCAGGAATAAACAAAGACCAAATTAGGTCTAAACCAGTGTTAACCAAGAATCAAACCAGTAAATAAGATTTTTATGTATATTTTTTATATTTGGAAGGTGGGTCGTGGGCCGGATTAAATCACCTGGAGGGCCTGATTTGGCCCCCGGGCCTTATGTTGAATGGCCCTGGTTTAAAGCATAAATGCAGTTCGCCCCTGCCATTTTTTTTTTGTTTTATTTAAAGTTTTTTTTTTTTTTATGGGATTGTTTTTTATTGTTTTATTTAAAGTTTTTTTTTTTTTTATGGGATTGTTTTTTAAGTAATTATTTTCAATACTATAAGTTCAATGATATCAAATAAATTCTTTTCATTCATCAAGTTAATACTCAACAAACGCAGTCCATCAATTGATCAAACTAAACTTATAATTAAACTTATAATTTAAGTACTACTGCTAAAGTTACAGTAACAGGCACACACTTGGAAAACAGTAAATACACTCCATTCTTGCGTCTGAAATCAAGGCCAGAGCTGTGAGATTCTTTGGCCGTGCCGTGCAAAGCCTCTAACGCTTTGCTGACCACAAGATCGTCCTTCGCGTATACTGTAGCTGTATAAAATGTGTAACACGTCACAACTCTAATCCTATCCTTTCCGTACAGTCCGTAACTTATTCAGTTCACTCAATAAACCCTTCTGACTTTATGTTTTAAGACTTAACGTCCATCTTTATGCCAGTAAACCACCTCATAAGTGAAAAGGCAGATTCAACTGTCCAGTCAGTCCCAAAACGCGAGCAACTGCCTCCATGCTTTCCCCTGTCTGCTGTTGTGGACAGATCCTTACAATCCTGATAAAGTAATAAGTCAACTGATGAAACATTTGCTCCACAAAACAACTAAAATGTGTACAACCCTATTAAATAAAGTTAGGATTATATGGTCGTTTTGTGGTGTAAACCTGAAAAAAATCCTTTAAATATTGAAAAGTTCATTGCAACAACGGATAAGTGCCATATACAAATGAAAACAATGCTTGTAATTTAATGTTTTCAACTGTGCAATTGAATTAAGTGCAATGAAAAGTTGACTCATTCCCATTATAGATCAAATTCTGCTAAAAATGTACCTTAACTGTACCGACAAAATGACGCTGGTTGTTTTTGCAAGCGAACTCTTAAGATATATTTGCAGGCTTATAACATAAATCAAAAACAATTTAATAAAGCATATATTCGCTGTCCTTCCTTCAATCTTGAAACGTTATCTTCAAAATATTTAACTCGAGCGGCTAAACCACAGGCGGATCGACGATTACCGAGAGGAAAAAGCTTAGAAATAGCTCTACTAACTTCTACTAAACCGTCCATTTGTCTCTATAACCTCCGCAGACAAGACACCATCAATTTCCCATAATCCACTTGGCCTCTGTGTTGCGCTGTCGTCATTGTTTTAGCTTAGCATCGCCCGCGGCTAACCTTTGGCTGCGCTAAAGCCTCCTGCTCCAGTTCACTGAGAAAAAGAGAAACATCTTCATTGTTGATCTGCCAACTCAAATTTTGTTCCGACTTGTTTCTACTTTTTTACTTCTACTTGAACTACTTCTACTACTTTCAAGCTGCTAAAACGACCCTTTTTGACCTTTTAACCTAGCAAAAACTGGAGTTGAAGTTGAAGTTTTAGTCATTGATCATATTTTGTCCCATATTTCTCACCCCTAATTGTCATCTTGTGATAGCCTCTCTGCGTTTTTAAAGTCCATTCACCTCATTTTGATCCCAGAGCTACCTTTACTGTGTCGTCAACCACTTTTTTGCAGTTGTTGTTTTGTCCCGCCCGCCGTGAATACATTTGTGTTCGATTTCCCACCGCAGCCGCTGTACCTGATTTTTACCGTCTTTGAAATGTGATAAACAGAACTAGTTATTGACTTTCCCCAGCGCTTTCCTCGCATCCTAATAAGTCACCGTGATGAGTTCGCCAGCGCGTTTCACAACATTCAGAAGGCGGAGAGTAGCGTTTATCCGTCACGGTAGAGCTATCAACGGCTAGCATGCTAATAGCGCACTTTCTGGTTCTCGGAGAATAAAGCGCTCTACAATTAGACGCGGCCAGCACACAGCGGTTTGATTCAGACCTTAAGAGCTGCTTTTAAAGTATATCTGTGCCGCAACATTGACAAATTGGGTGCAGCCGCTTTAAATAAAGACTTTTAGCTTTTCATGCTAAAATATCCATGTGTTTGTATCGATCACAAACGCTCCAGTGACGGTTTGCGGACTTTAAAAGTGCACAATCGACTTCCGGGTTTCTAATCCACTACATAACAATCACATTTCTGAGTACTCTGAGAAGACAGTCTCGTAATTAGTATTAATGAAACAAGCGTTAATGAAACTAAATACAGCCAGCTTTGTTTTGATGAGGGGAACATTAAAACATGGTTAAAAGCTAAAAAGAAAAACAAAAAACAGTACATTTTGTATGATATGTCTTCTTCAAAAACCTTAATAATACAGTAATTACAGTATTTGCGAGTCGTGCGCACTGCCGCTTACCCTGGACGTGCATGTTATTTCAGCTTGGTGCGGGCCACGCTTTGGCTAACGCTGGATCATGACAAATGACAGCAGCAGAGTTTTGACCTCTGTGCCTTTCAACGCTGCGGTCACACTTGGCTTTCTTGGCAAATTAATTTTTTAAGGGGGGGGGGGGGGGGGGGGGGTGGGGGGGGGGCGGGGGGGGGGGGGGGGGGGGGGGGGGGGGAGGGGTGGGGGGGGGTGGGGGGGGGGGGCAACAGGGAAGCCATCTTGAATGAGTTTGCGAGCTTTGGGTTGTTTTGTGATGCCATAATATTGACATACGGTTTATTACTGTATAGTTTGGCGGCTTTGACTGTTGCCTTTTCATGACCATTGGAGTGACTGGTGATGGCTGGAAGGGTCGGAGATTGGCAAGCCTCACTTCTGTTAATCTACCCCAGGGCAGCTGTGGCTTCTGAGTTTGTTTACCGCCGCAGAAGACGGTGCAAAAGAATAATAATGACAGCGTAAAGGGACTTCCTGACTTCAAGAACCCATTTTTGCACGCAAACATAACCGTGAGTTGCAAGCGTTGTTTCGTCGCTGCATTTATGCTTTCAACTGTGTTCTGTTAAATAACCACCAGAGGGAGCTCAAAGTAATTTAGAGCAGCGGTTCTCAAACTTTTTACAAGTGAATATTAAATACTTTAAGATAATATTTGGCTTTTCCAGTACCACCAGTTCAAAACCTGGATTATATAAATTCTAAATTAGGGTTTAACATGGTCTAAAATTAGACTAAACCATAGACAACGTAAAATAATGATGACAAAAACATTAATTGTCTCAAACTAATTTGCAGAGGGCCACAGCGGCAGTTTGTGAAACACTGATTTATACAATTGATCAAAACAGAAACAAAAGAGTAACAAGAAAAACAAACATGGAGGCATCTATGAGTGTTTTTAGATTATATTTGTTGAAAAGGAGCCATGAAAACCAGGAGAGAAGATTTCTTGTTTTGCAGCTATTTCTAGTCACGTTTTAAAAAAACTTGAGCTTCCACTGTTGTTCACTACTGTCCCAAGTGGTCAGCACATGTCACCACATCAGCTCTTTTGCTACTCATTCACAAGCTCTGAGGAGACGGCCCAAACGACAGAGGACGGACAGAAGCATTTGTGCAAATCAGCGAATAAACGACCCTTAATGCCTACGAAAAATTGCTATTGAGCGCGCACAGTCACGAAGCCTTGCTACTGGTTAAGAGTTCGAGAAATGGGAAAGGTTAAGAAAAGGACATGACCCCCTCTACGCACACACATTTTGACACATCCGTTTGGCTCGAGGCTTTTCGGAAACCCACTTTAAAACGCATGCTTGGAATACTTGTCGAACCACTCCCGTTGCTTTTCTTCCAAATCTCGCACATCTCGTCTGCGCTCCTGGATGCTTTCTTTTGCCCTGTTCAGTTATTTTAGTGGGGGACGTGGAGCGTGGTCCTCGTGGCTCTCACACTGTGTTAGCGATGAGGATAATATGATAACAGCATTAGCGGACGGGCAGGGGGTAAACTCGGGGCACGTTCCGAAGCATTATTTTGCATTATCCCATCGCTTGAATATTGCTGCCGCCTTCTTGTCTCCATGGAGATGTTATTGCTTTGCCTGGAATGTTCCACAGTATGCCATTAAACATATCTGTCTAACAGTCAGATCATTATGGGTGTTTTGATTACTCCAAACTACTTTTTCCCCCCTCATAATTAGTACATATCGTAAAAGCAGAACTTTTGTGGAAAAAAAATCAGCCTTTATCTAATTATTCAAACGTTTTCTTTTCAAACTTGTAAGAAAGAGCCATGTGCGTAACTATATGACGCTGTGGAAGGAGATCTGCTTACCTTTTGCGTCTGAAAAAGGCTGATCTAAAGCTGCGGTGCAAGTGGCCGAAAAAGCCGTGCATGTGAATACTGTGCGCCAAAGGGATTGTGAGAGCTAGGAATGAGTTCGAAAAGGTTTGAATACCTGCTTCCTCCATTTCATAGACTGAAAGTTTGCTACCCCGGCTTTAACTGTACTACCTCCCAAAGCGTTCTAGACCTCTTCGACTCTCGGGGGTTTTGCGACAACTGGCTCCCGTTTATCAATGCACTCGCGGCAAGACCAAAAAATATTACATTTCCAGTGCATAATGCATCTAACATCAGCCAAACCAGTGCATTAATTCAATTCAATTCGGTCCCAGAGCAGCATCCCCTGTCCATAGACCGTCCTTCTTGGCAAGGAAACATGTCAAAAAATTCTGTGGGAAAAATTTGAAACCTCGGGGAGAACCACAGTGAAGGAGAGACGGACGGGCTTCAGATGGTCCAGGACTGAAGCGCTTCCATTTACAGATAGAGACCGAGGGGCAGAGGCTCATGTAGGATAGGAAGACGTATACATCACATAAAGAAATGTTAAAATACGATGTAAATTTGAAGAGAAGTGAACGTTGACGATAAACCCCGAAGACGTTTCCTCTGCACAGTCTCAAAGGGTCCGAAGCTTGGCCAGCTTGGAATGACTAAAGGTCTCTTTGTGAATTGCATTATGATTAAATATAATTCAGGCCCAATTTTGAAGCTTGAGATTCAGAGTCAGCCGAAATGTGGCTTCAGAGACAAGCAAGTGGCCGACCCTCCATCCGAAAAGTAATAATGCAGCTTTACAATACATTTTGTAGCCACAGCTGCCCAGGGCCAACAGACAAGGCAGCCAATCTGTGCCCACAGATTCCCATTTACATGTTTCATTAAATTACAGTAGAATGGCTACTGAACATGTTTTAACCTTATGCATGACTCAAAGTCTTAATTCTTCACATAATCACACCTAAGTACAGAGCAGTGGGTGGAGATGAGGGGTAGGTGAAAACTGAACATTTTAATGAAGCACTCAAGAATCAAATGCAGCACAATATATGACTATTCACATGAATCAATTCGAAATACAACTTTGAGTAAGCTAATGAGGGAACACACCATTGCAACATGGTTAAAGCTCATACAAGTGTATTTTGTACAACATATGTCCCTTTAAAGTGCCGTATGACAGGTGTTTACGAGTTTATCATTTTGACTTTATTTGGTGTATTTATACCAGTCGTACATATGAATTATAATTTTACACCAATCGAGCTGGTATTTGTGGAGAAAACGTAGAAAAATCTGTGGTAAATGACAGGAAGTGACATCACACTAGGGACACTCATTCCAGTCAAAGTTTATTCAGAATTTACACAGAAACAGCTTTTTTGACAGCCTAAATGTTAATTTAACAAAATAATAAAAAAGGTGCCCTCATATATTCTTATTTGTCAAATAGAAAAATGTTGAGTTTTCCCCTGTGTTTCCCGGGTAATTTTCTAGTGTGACATCATCATTTACAAACAGGAAGTGAAATCAAAAACCTAAAAAACATGTTTTAGAATTTTTTAATCAAAATTCTAAATATATTCATCTTAACTGCATTTTAGTTCAATGATTCGTCCGACCTGTAGGGGGCACTTAAAAGGTGGGTAAAGTGTCTTGCCCAAGGACACAATGGCTGAAATCCAACCAACAACCTTCCATTTTTAAAAGGAGAACCGCGCTACAGTCGAACCACTGTTGCGCAAACGCTGTGGATGCTATTTTTATGCACTGGCTAAATTCTATCTCGGTGTCTTCTGAACAAAAGGAAACGTCCAAAAGCAGTGAAGTGCAGACAGTTAATTCTGTGGTCAAACCAGGTAAACCTTTATGGGAACAGGGCTGGAAAAACAGCCTCATCGCTTTCAGTAGGAAACGGAGACGAGGGCAAATCAACACGGGGGGAGAAAAAAAATGCCTTAAGTCACGGTTATTTGAAGAATGCAGATAGCGTTTAACAAAAATAGACTCAAATTGCCGGAGTTACGGGAATCCGACCGACAGCCCCCATCGTTTTGACCCGGCGCTGACCAGATAATTTCAGGACCCCGAAACCACAACTCACCAGCTCCGTCCGCACGACTGCAAGAATCTGGCACGGAGCGAGCGGAGGATTCTGCTCTCCCAAAACGTCTTCTTTGACAGATCCTATAAAAGAGAAAGATCGCTTGGACAAAAGTGGGACACGGGATGAAAGAGGGCAGTTTAAAGCGCTCGTCTCCATTGAAATGTCATCGTTTTGCAGCATGACCGTCAACTGATCACACGCATTTAATCAACTACAGGTGTTTTGTAGCTGGGAAAAAAAAAATATGGATGAACGCACAATTCCTAGTTTGGGAATTCTGTTCATTGGCAAATGCAGTAAACCCCAAATCTGAGTCTGATTCTTCCTGAGAGCAGGGTCGCCTCTCCGCAGAACTGACTGTGCCTTGGCCTGGTGGCACCACTTGCTTGTCTCAAATATCTTAATGCAGGGCTATTCAACTTAAGGCCCGCGAGCCAGATCAGGCCCGCCAAACAACCTGATCCGGCCCGCGACCCATCTTCCAATGTTATTATTACTTTGTTTTTTTCTTGTTTTCTGGTTTAATTCTGGCTTAGTACAAGTTTAAACCTGGTTTGCTGGTTTGTCTGTCTTAGTCCTTTTTAATCCTGCTTTAGACCTAGTTTAGACCTGGTTTGATGAAATTGAAATTGGTGTGGAGTATATTCTCTGGTATTGAAATGAGAGCTTGAAAGGTTTGTGTCGTGACAACAGGCACTACCGTGGAACATTCCAGGCAAAACAATAGCATCTCCATGGAGACAAGCAGGTGGCGAACCCTTCATCGATAAATATTGTAAAAGTATGTAAAAAAAAAAATTATTTTTTTTGCCATAATTCCGGAGCTCACAAAACCCTCTTCTGCTGGTGCACTGAGGAGTGAAGCAGTAGACATGAGGCTAAAATCTGCAGTGTTAAAGCGTATTTGTGGACTTTAAGCAACACATTACTTGCATTTATCTTCATTCTTGCTCGTTTCCATATTCCTGTTTAGAAGCTCCTTTGCCTCTGAGCCTCATAAAAACCCATTTCCCAGTTTTGTGACGTCATAGGTTGAGCTCAGAGAAGCCCATAAATCATTGCCAGACTCATTTCTGCCGTCAAATCTCGTTCATTACGAATGTTGGGGCAAACTCGCCTTTTGTGTATAATTCTCTCTGCTGCCAGTAGATGGCGTGCCAACACAAATCCTGATGGAGGGAAGACCTCAATGTGGTTTTCATGACATACATTATTTAAGTTCTAAAACGCAACGGTCATGTTTAAAAGCCAATAACAATTAACAATACAAATAATGCATGATGTTTTTCCATTAAAAACACTCTGTCGAAGACCACCTTATGACATCACACAGTGGAGGTAAGCAGCTCTGGAGAGGCACCGTTTAACCCTGTTTTAATCCGTATTTCGACCGGGTTTAGCCTTAGCTTGATCTCGGTGCTAGTTTAGCTCATACTTTTGTTTCTCATGCTGGAGAAAAACTGGCCTAGTTTGAACAACACTGAATGATCTCTGAAGTGATTAATAGATATTGGCTTCAACAGATGATAAATGATAAAATTTAGTGGAGAACAAGAAGAGGCTCATTCAGAATACTCAAACCTTGGAAGGACTCAAGCAAAGAAAACAAACAGAGACGTTTGGGTTAAGAATGGAGCGTCCAAAAGCATTATTAGAATCTGGAAGGATAATGGTGATTCATCCCATTAAAGGAAGAATTGTGGTCGGAAAAGCAATCAGTAAAATGTTTGGTGAAATCAAGAGTTCTCAGGCGGAGGTCAATGCGAAGTGAACAGGCAGCGGAGACGAAGCCTGCTGTTTAAGTAAAAGGGTCTGAGGGATGATTTAGTATGCAGAAAAAGTCACAAAGTCGGTTGCCGTTAGCTACTGATGCTATCAATTGCACACACAAAAAAAAAAAGAACCACAGATTTTCGAAAGAGCATGTTTGCGATGCCTTGGAACTGTGAAGAACCATGTGTGCATTTAGCCGGAACACGTATACACATACTTTTACAATGATTAATAATGAGTAAATTAAATGTTGAATTGGGGCTTTTGATGGGTTTAAAAAGTGCAGCCGCAGCCACAGGAAACAGGTGTTGATGAGGAGTGGTCCTGCTCCCGAACTTTGAAGGCACCGCACCTGGTTTTTTCATGTCCGAATGCGTGAAGAACAGAACTATTTGGATTTTAAACCCTTTGCAGAAGTCCATAAGTATTGCTCACTTGCCTAGAGACTACAGCGCATTGTGCGCTCTGCTGAGAAGGTGATCGGCTGCAGACTTCCATCTCTGCAGGACCTGTACGTCTCCAGGGCTCTGGGACGAGCAGGTCGGATCACAGCTCGATCACAGCTGACCCTTCTCACCCTGGACATGGTCTGTTTGAACCACTCCCCTCAGGCAGGAGGCTACGGTCCATCCGGACCAGAACCTCCCGCCACAAGAATAGTTTCTTTCCCTCTGCCGTTGGACTCATGAACACTTCAAAACACCTGTCACTTTAACTGCAATATTCAACCACTCACTGCACTGTCACTTTCTGCACTACAACTTTAAACATAACTGTAAACTTGTGTACATAGAAATGCCTATTTTTATTTTTATTGTATAGTAATTTTAAATTGTTTCCTAATGCATGCCCTTTTTTGATTGAATATATGTTGTTTTATTATTGCTCAGTGTTTTATGTTGCACCTTAAGGCCGAGACAAGTTCCTATGTTTGTGAATTTTGTTCATTAACAATGGCAATAAACTCTTTCTGATTCTGATTCTGATTCTGATTCTATTAATGCATTCTGAGGATCCGAAATATCCACCGCAATGAGTTTCAAAGCGCGTTTCACACCTCTCTGAGCCGTCACGGTAAAGCTAACAAGCATTAGCATGCTAATAGCGCACTGCTAACTTGACCTGAGAATAAAATGCTCTATAATTGGATGCTGTGGCCTCATTTTGACTCGGATAGATGCTTTTACAGGGATAAAGTTAATTTACTTTATATGAAAATGGGTACAGCCTCTGTGTAAAAAAAAAAAACCTTTCTGCATTTAAAACGGCATTACCCAACTTGTCTCTTAAAAATAATCAAACTGGGTTTTTTTTGTAAATTGTTGTCCTACTGTGAAGAGTGAACCGGCTGCTCGCTGTCTTTATCTACTGACAAAATATTTTATGGATTACAAAGAGCGATGAGTCTTGGAGATGAGAGCTGATTGGCTGTGCAAGGGTGGTCCACCATGTTTCAGTTGTCCATCTGAAAAACTAAATGAGAACTAGAGATGTGTTTATAGGAGATAGGAAAAGGTTGGACACATGTAGACTTTAAACTTGACTAGTTTCCTGGCCGATAAGGAGGGTCTAAGGACAGGGGGGCTTGGGACATCTGTCTGAGGACACAGGATGCTGGGACATGACCAAGTCCCTATGAACATTGTTTATTCTGTTTTTTCCGCTGTCGCCCCTCGAGGAAACTGCTGTTGTGATTTGGGCGTTTACAAAATTAAATTGAATTGAATAGAATAACCACTGATTGGGATGATTGGGCTTTGTTCTGTAATCATGACTTGAGGAAAATTAACATCTACCAAATGTTCCTTTTTTTTTTTTTTTTTTTTTATGTAAAATTTCGTTTCCCCCCCTCATTTTTCATAATAAAATTAAAAAAAACAAATAAACACAGATACAAATAAATAAATAAATAGAAAAAATAATAAAGTCTACGATTTTTTAATGTAAAATTTAGTCTGTAATCTTTTTATATATTTCCCCCCCCCCTCATTTTTCATAATAAAATAAAAAAATAAAAATAAACACATACACAAATAAATAAAAGAAAAAATAAATAAAATAAAGTCTACAATTTTCAAACGTGTCTAATTAAAATATCTAGAATTATACTCCACTCAATGCAAAGTACATGTTTAAAAATGGCTTTCCATCCTTTCCAAATACTGCTTCAAGAATGTTTCAACTGAATCATAAGTTTTGTTTTGAACAAAAAAAGGCGGTTTTACATTGCTCCAGACGACATATAAAATTGCCCCCCTCCCAGTTCCCCGCGCTCCCTTGCTCGCGCCGGACTATCTCGGGTCGCCGGGTAAGCATTTTTCCAGACGTGGCTCTGCGGCCGCTCCACAAGCTCCGAGAGAATGACGACGGCGCATCAAAACCTCCCGCGCTCCTGTTCTCCTCGTTTGGGCCCGAACATCTCGCAGTTTTGTCTTTTATTGCTCGTCTCTTGCCCCCCCCCCCCCCCGTGGTTCTCCCGCCAGTCTGGCCGGTTCAGGTTTGTAAAGCAGACTTTGGGAGCGCAAATAAATACTGATATTGAATACTCTTGTCAGAGGTCGTACGTATATGAGCGTGGAGAGACGTTCATGCTATTTTTAGTTCAGTCTCATCCTGCGCTCGTAGTTCCAGGTGTCGTCTTGGTTACAGTTTAAGTCTCGTTTTAAAGCCGATTTCAACGCGTGATGATTCAGGATTTAAAATATATACGCTGCTTTGTGCCAAATAACTAAACATACTCAACTTTCCACTTTGTTCATGTAATATATTTAGGTTATTTATAATGTATGCGCCACTAAAACAGTTGACCAAGCGGCTAAAATGTACCAGAACGTATGAAATGTTGTGTGTTTTGTGTCTCAATGTTTTTCTGTATGAGAACAAAATAAAATTGAATTTTAAAAAAAAATCTGAAAAAAATCTAGCTCCGCCCCCTGACATGAGTTGATCTCAGAAAAATGATTGGGATTTTCTGACTATATGAAGTATTGATATATACCGACATTGGTATTGCATCGATACTTGAGTTTTCAGCTCGATCCTTCTCGTTTTCAGTATTTACCTTCCCGACATGGTTTTCTTACGAACCCTGTGCACCTGCGGCCTGTGGTGAGAGAAGAGGGGAGACATACGGTACATGTCCAGCGCCAGAGAACCATGTTTTAAGGCCAAACTAAAAGTGATCGGTGTCAATATTGCACTACCGACTCCCGGCGTCGGTAAATTTGAATCCTTAGTTCAACCAAGACCTTTGCCAATCTATAACGTTAAAGTTGCGTTTAGTTTGTGCTTTTTCTGACGGAGGGTTATGGTTAAGGTCAAGCTGAATTCAGTCTGTGTAACGAAGACTCAGTAGGAACGGACTCAAAGGCACAACTCGCTGAACGAAAAGAAAATAGTCTCCAAATAACAGAAACATACTTCATCCACGTTCACGGAAACAGACAGCAGGTGGGCACTGACGACCTGGCACTGAACAAAGGAAAGGAGGGGCTTAAATACCAAGGGAGGGGCCGGCGACAATTGAACGCAGGTGAAATCGTCAAAGAAGGTCAGGTGATCGAATGGGCGGCGCGCTTGTGAGTCAGTGTATAATCTGAGAGACTTTGATGAGTGGAAATGAGTGCGTCTTTTGTGTTTCGGTTATTCTAAAGCCAGATTTTCTCCAATTTGGCTAAAGAAAAGACAATATATTCCCTTCTTTGCTGTTGTGGCAGGTCCCAAAGTGGTCAAAACTGGGACAAATCAATGGTTTTGGAAACATCTGCTGGGACGTGGGACACAGAAGAGCTCAACACTGGTCACCCTAATCACACGTGAAGTAAAGTAAATCCATTTTACTCACAAATATGGTCTACATTTGTCCCGTCTTATTTGAGCCATTTTGAAGGAAAAACACCGATCCAAAAAGCGGTGAACTTTGCTGACCCCGGGACACGCGTCATCACAACTTTACGGAGGAAAGAAACTTCAATATTTATGTCCCGACGACTCCGCTTCCACCTCAACCTCAGACTAACCTTAAAACAACTCTTCACCTAAAATATAACTGTTTACGTTCGGGGAGCGACTGGCTGCGTCCCGTGGTCCTTACGGCCCCTCTGACTTCCACTCAACGTCCAAGAGATGAGCACTGCTGCGCTTCGAAACATTTTCTTCTTGGTTTTATTTTAAGGATGTTTTTGCTCCTAGGGGCATACATAATGATCAGGAAACGCTAACAAAGCTCATTAAAGTGCCCCCTACAGGTCGGACGACTCGTTGAACTAAAATGCAGTTAAGATTCATTTGAATTTTGCTCAAAAAATGTTATCACAGAATAGCTAATTTTTTAGGTTTATAATTTCACTTCCTGTTTGTAATTGATGACATCACAGTAGGAAATTACCCAGCAACCACTGGGCAAAACTCATCTTTATGTCAATTTTTTTTTTTTTTTTGAGACAAATAAACATATATAACTTTATTTTGTTGAATTAATGTTTAGAGTGTCAAAAAAGCTGTTTGTCTGTGTAAATGATGCTTAAACACTCTTGGCTGGAATGAGGGTCCATAGTGCAGGGGTGTACAAACCTTTTTCACAGAGGGCCGCATTTTGAAACTGATACGGAGCAGAGGGCCTCACATATTAAGTGAATCATTCGAAATTCTGGATTTGAAATAGTTTTGATGAGCCTCCACAGCTTTTAGACTTGGTTGGAATAATATATCAAATATCAAAATGCTTGAATTTTTCCAATTTTACAGTAAAAAGTATTACTTTTTGTTCTCTGGACCGACTTAGCAGGAAGCTGGATGGCCTACAAAAATTGGTCTGAGGGCCGCAGTTGGCCCCCGGGCCGTAGTTTGGACATGCCTGCCCTAGCGTGATGTCACTTCCTGTCATTTTCTACAGATTCTTCAACGTTTTCTCCACAAAAACCTGCTGGATTGGTGTAAAACTATCATTTGTATGTTCGACAGGTATAAATACTTCAAATAAAGTCAAAATGAGAAAATTGTAAAAACCTGTCATTCGCACTTGAAACATTGCTCAATGGCAGAAAATGACACTTTTCACCGCTCTCGCTCAGCCATCCTTTCCCTTCCGTCTCCTCCTGGTTTCTAAAGCTCACTGACGATTCCGTAGAACGTAATTCCGGAAT
The DNA here is from genome assembly GCA_015082035.1 of Chaenogobius annularis. Lineage (NCBI taxonomy): Eukaryota > Metazoa > Chordata > Actinopteri > Gobiiformes > Gobiidae > Chaenogobius > Chaenogobius annularis. Next base: position 667,624 of record BJKM01000172.1, on the reverse strand, counting down.
ACTTTGCGTTTAAACCGTCCGCAAACCTTCGGAGGAGGGGTTGGGGGATGAAACGCCGTCTGATCCCTTCTCCAGAGCGAGGGTCCAACCGCACGATAACAAACTGCACACGCCTCGCAGCGCTGGTCCGCGCTCGGCTTTCCCTCGGTCCAAGTCTCAAAACCACAAAATATATCCTGAGAGCAGCCCCAGTGCTAATGAGACAGAAACAAGATGGACGCCCCTGGACCGGGATTCAGAAACAACAACAACAACAACAACAACAACAACGCATCCAAATAGTAGAACAAGAGTCACAATGAAATAACATGTATTTAAATGGTGAAAAGGGTGTAAAGGTTACTTGGATTACATCGTATTTATTGTATTATGTGTAAAATAAAGTGTTGCCAGACAGTGAGAACATGTGCAACGATCAACGACATCCCCCTGTTGCTGAAATTGGGTGGTCTACTCTATAAACACCCAATTTTGTGTTCAACCGCCCAATTATGTGTTTATTGGGGACAATGCAGGTTAATGAACACACACGATCCACCTTTTCTTTCTTTTTTAAAAAAAACATACAGCAACAAAAACGTACGTAAAACAAATTGACCTTTGTAAAGAAAAACATGTAGTAGTAGTAGTAGTAGTAGTAGTAGTAGTAGTAGTAGTAGTAGTAATAATAATAATAATAATAATAATAATAATAATAATAATAATAATAATAATAATAAGTAGTAGTATAGTAGTAGTAGTAGTAGTAGTAGTAGTAGTAGTAGTAGTAGTAGTAGTAGTAGTAGTAGTAGTAGTAGTAGTAGTAGTAATAATAATAATAATAATAATAATAACAATAATAATAGTAATAATATGATAATAAAATTAAAAAAATAAAAAAAATAATAATGATAAAACTTTAAAAAATAAACAAAAACAAAAAAACAATAAAGAAAAAAATTGAAAAAGAAGAAAAAAAAAAAGAAAAAAAAGAAAAAAGAAAAAAAAGAAAAAAAAGGAAAAAAAGAAGAAAAGAAAAACAGGCCGGACCATAGTGAACTCAGAATAAGTAAAAAAAAAAAAAATAATAATAATAATAATAATAAAACTTTAAAAATTAAACAAAAAAATAATAACAATAAAGAAAACAAATTTAAAAGAAGAAAAAAAAGAAAGAAAAAAAAAAGGAAAAAAAATAAGAAAAGAAAAACAGGGCTGGGCCAGACCATAGTGAACTCAGGATAAGTAAAATGCATCTAAAGGAAAGCGGGGTTAACGCATATTATGGCAAACAGTCCCATTTTGTCCATTGTTTGTTGAATTTGTCTATTTTCAAGTTGAGTCCGGCGGTTATTTTTTCAATTGGGCAATATACGTTTTCTAACACACCAGACTCAGCCATGTGGTCATTCAAATCCACTGTCTCACAAACGCTTAACGATATTACCTTTCTATATTTCTGGAGTTATAAGATTATAAAAAAATATATATATGAAAAAAGAGGGAGGGGACTAATGTGGATGAGAATGTCGAAAAGTTCCTCTAAAAATCCATTATTTAACTGAAAAATACTATCACCAGGTGTTGTTGATGTTCTCTTAAATATAAACTATAAATATTCCAGATTTTAATGTTTGAGTCACGATAACGAAAAATAAGCAACAATTTAGAACTTCCAGGGTAGAAAAAATTTAATTTTCTTGTCTTAAATTTGTATTTGCGCTTCACAAAAAGTATAATTTGTGGTAAAGTATGACATATATGTGATGAAATGTAAAATTACTGTGAGTAAGTCCAGTAAAACATTAACATCTTAATTGCATCAAAAATGCTTAGTGTCTGTCATAATCTCGTGTTAAATCAATGTAAAATACAAGAGACTTTGAAATCACTCACATTTTAGAATGCTTTTCATTTGACAAAAACACATCGATTTCTCTTATTTTGTAACATTCTAAAGTTACTCCCGGTTTCTTAAATTCAAATCACATGTTCTTCACTCTTGAATTCAGTTCAGAATGTTTTTGTATGTTTAAAGACTCTATAAACGGAGAAAGAATGTGGTATATTATAGTTTTGCCAGCCGACTTTTAGAGGTGTGCGCGGTTGGGTCTTGAATCCCCTTCAGTCGGTGGTCGGTTCCCTTCAAAAACTGGATCGTGTTTGGGTTTTGAAGTCTCTCGAGGACGAACCAGGTACGATCCAAGGAAGAGCGAAGCCCGAACCGTAAATCAAGACGCGTAGAAGGATAAAAAAAAAAAGCACGACCGGAGCTGAGGATCGAACGCTACCGCCGCTGATGGAGACGCCTTCCAAACGGTCGCACACAGATCTCGACAGGTTGTAACGTTGACAAACCGCAGCCTCAAAAGACGTTTGTGGTGTGCCCGGTTCATCCAACCACAATCCGCCCACCAACATTTCCGAATATCCCGGCACCAGCGCGATTCACCGTTTAGTCATTCCGCAAATCGATGCCGACGCCCCCCATGAGACAAAACTAGCACATTTGTGAAAGGTGAATAGTTCAAAACGTCCCGATAAACAGCTCAGCATGCGAATGAGTCTGTGCGAATCATTCATTTGCATATAATTCTGCCCGCTTCAGATGTGGTGACAAAAAAATGCGGCGAGGGCTTTTAGACGCTCGCCATTTCTGGGAAGGAGCTCGCAACACTTCGACTGTGGCTGATTTTAATTTCAGACCAAAAAGCTCGCGCTGCTTTAAAAAGTCCCCGAGACTCGAAATGCATCTGAAATGGTGAAATCTGTCGGCACAACGGAGCGTGAAAGCGGCACAAAGTCAGCACTTTCCTCCCGAGATGAGCTTGATCAGGCGTTGTACTCCAGCTGTTTTGCAGGTCGTGAAACTCTATATCTATATTTTAGTTTACTGTGTTTCCCCATAACAATATATATGTAAGTAAGTAGGGTCCACATACATTTACCCACTTATAACCCATGCCCACATACCCTGCTTACATCCCTCATGGGGCCCATGCTTGCCCATTTGGGTCCCACTATTGGCAAACCCAAGTGTGGCCCGCTTAGGTTTACCCGGTCACAACCCATGCCCATGTGGAACCCACACTGCCCAGACAAGACACATATGGGGCCCACATACAGGGTTGGCTGGGTTGGAGTAAAATACATTTAGGTTTTGGAAAAAAATCATATTCAGAGAATAAACTGCTGTCGAAGATAAAAACAACTTTTATTTTTATTTATTTTTATTACATTTATAATAAAGTTATGATTTTGCTCAAGAATGTATATTTTCCAGCTGGTTTCATTTCCATATTTTTGTTTGCTCAGAGTTGGGCCGTTGACTCTGAGCGTGCTGAAAAGAACCCCTCCGACATTTCAGGCTCTGTCTCAAACAGTAAGAAAAGTACTTTAGAAAGTACAGATACCTGCTCTCAAATGGAGTGAAGTCAAAATCAGTGGTATCTCGAGTAAAAAGTATCTACTGTAAAAAGAAGAGTACAGTACCTTTTACTTTTGTCGCTGATTCATCTATTAAATAACTAAAGGGCGACCCTTCTATTATTTGATGTTACATGTTAATAAAACACGTTGACCTGAAATTAACCTTCATTTCAAAAACAAATAAAACGGACCATATTATTTACTTACATACATTTGCACAATTTCCCCGTTAATCGGGTTCACAATGTCCTGAACACAAACTTTCAACACTCGCAGTTGCTCATTATCTGTTTACACACAGAATCAAAGCCATCAAAAATCTATAAACCATACAATTCCAAATAAACATGGGAAACATTTGAAAAAGGCTCTGTTCTGGTGGTTTTAATATGGCTTTTAGCTCAAATTACACAAAGCTGTTGCCGCTGTAAACAGACGCGGAGGGCTGTTATGTGCGCGCAGTTTTCCATGTTTGATTGGCCTTTGCGGCTCAAATGTGGAATCAGAATGTGTTTGTTTGCTGCGAAGGGGGCACGGCGAGGTTGCGCAAAAAAAAAAAGAAGAAAAAAAACCGAGCTGATTTACTGTTCTGTGATGGAGGCGGAGGTCCGAGGCGAAGGATGATCGTGAGACGTAAAACGGCGTCCGCGAGAGGAGCCGGAGTGGTGACCCGCACCGGTGCCACCACTCCGGGTCTGCGAGGCTGTGTGGCATCAAGCGCTCAAGAAAAGGGTTAGGGTCAGTAAGTAGACCTCTCTCTCTCCTTTTAAAAATGTTTCAGTAATTTTTTTTTTTTACGTTGTAGCGTAAAACACATACTTTGAAGACGTACAACTACAGTAGGTGGCGGTAAATGCACCTTTTGGCCGCCATCCGTCATGAAAAGTAACACAACAACAACAAAAAAGTAAATTATTAAGTAAGTAGCAATAAGTAAGTAAGAAGTAAGTAATAAGTACATCAGTAAGTAAGTAAGTAAGAAATAAGTAAGAAGTAAGTAAGTAAGTAAGTAAGTAGGAAGTAATTAAGAAATAAGTAAGCTCTCTCTCTCTTTCTCTCCTTTTAAAAAAATGTTTTAGTATTTTTTATTTTTTTTACGTTGTAGCGTAAAACACATACTTTGAAGACGTACAACTACAGTAGGTGGCGGTAAATTCACCTTTTGGCCGCCATCCGTCATGAAAAGTAACACAACAATAACAAAAAAGTAAATTAGTAAGTAAGTAGCAATAAGTAAGTAAGAAGTAAGTAATAAGTACATCAGTAAGTAAGTAAGAAACAAGTAAGTATGTAAGGAAGTCATAGATAAGAAAGTAGTAATAAATAATAAGAAAGTAATAAGTAAATAAGTAAGTAAGTAGGTCAATTATAAGTAAGAGGGTATAAAATAACAAGAAAGTAAGTAATAGCCCAATATAATTTGTAAATGAAGGTGGAATACATTCCCTTAGTTATGTTCGGTTTTGCACAGTCACTAATACTGTTACTGACTGTGTTGAACCACGCCCACGCACGCTGCTCGCACGCATACGCCGCGGTATGGGATTATATTGAAACGCTGCCACATAAACAGGCCCGCGCGCACGTGCGGGGGGGCGCGCGGAATGGTTTTGGGGACGCGCACATGGGCCATTGCTTCAGCCTTCTCCCTCTGGGCTCTGTACAACATTCAATGCCATGCAAAAGTACAATGTATGAGAACGAAAAAAGAAATGGCAAACTGCTTCAGAGATTTCAATAACAAAAAAAACCCCAACATAATTCAATGGAACAAGGAACAGCAATTTCTACAATCAAACAGAACTTGGTAGCACACTCGGGGGGCAGATGTCCAAACCGATTATGTTTCCGTAAATAGCCACCGTCAGATCATTTTTCTGCTGTTTTTTGGGACAACAAACGAGTGGGAGAGAAACCAAAGCAACAGCGCCACCATGAAGGCTAAACTTGATGCAGTTCTATTATTATTATTATTATTATTATTATTATTCTATTCTGTCGTCATAAACCTCCATGTCAACACGGTTTCATTTGTTGATTTTACAACTATTTCTGTTGGTGAAATCAACACTTTTGCTGAGCTCTGGCAGTGATTTCATGCAATAGAGAGATTCAGTATCATTGAACATACTTGAGCGTGTAATTCACAATATAAAGTCCCAGATGATTCTTAAAGACGGCATCGTTTAATTCAATTCCAGTAAAATGTTGAAAATGAGCGCAAGCTTCCTTTCTGGCCACAGTCTGCATTTACAGTCACCTCCAAAGTCACTCTGGTTCCCAGTCTCTTCGGACCCGGCTGTGGGTCTAGTTCAGATCTCGGTCTTGGACCCTCCACGCTGCTCCGGAGCAAATGCACTCCAAAAGTCTTTTTTAACTTCGCTCACTCTGTTGATTCACTTAAAGTGTTTGATTTGGTTCGATCTGGGGCTTTTGGCCGAGGTTAAACTCACCAAGACGGGAATCTGAGCAATGCCTGCCCCTGCCAAAACATTCAAAATGTATTATTTCAATCATCACGACTATATTTTTACTCTCAGAGAATTGTGTGTTACATTGTACCAGCACTTTTAAGTGGCAAGAATAGACATCGCTCCGACTGAAGTATTGGCATGATCTAATGGTTTGTCAAAGTCGATTTCTACAGCTACGGCACAGTTACTTCAGGCCTTTTACCTGACTTTTATGCTCGTTTTTCCTATGGGTTTGAAAAAGTGCACTGTATATATATATTTTTTTCCAAGTAAATGGTTCGCTCCCTGCTCGTTTCCACGGCGCTTTTATTGCTTTCGAAAGTTCCTCTGTATGGCATTTAGCACATCGATCTTAACTTGACCTGGTGGCCTCTTTGTCTCCATGGAGATCGACAGAGCTGGATGCCATACTGTGGAGCATTCGAGGCAAAGTACCAGTTTAATAATACCAGAGTCAGTCCTAAACTAGTTCTTAAACTAGTTCTTCGTTGAATTAACCAGTTGTACGTCTCCATTCCTTCACGTGTTGTTCTAACTGTGTATATGAGAAAGGAGGAGGAGGGAATGATGGGAAATGAGCGTTAAAAAAAAAAAAAAAACAGCCACTCAAATCAGAAGCAGACAAAAAGTTCACAGAGGGACACGGGATCCGAATACGAACATTCTTTGATTCGCAATTATCCCCCCTTTCTTCTATCTCTGCTCTCCGGAGGGACGCTAATTGCCAGAAGACATTGTTTTCAGGGTTTCGCGCCAGCTTTTCAACCAGATATTGCTTTCATTATCCCTCGATAGATCCCGCGCCTGCCTGAGGAATTCCTTTGGAGCAAAATTCAAACAATTTTCGACCCCCCTTCGACATCCCTAAAACATATCGTTAAGTGCAAACATGGCCGAGCGCGTGACCCTCCGACGACACTGTGGATTTCCTGTTGGATTGCGTGCGATTTGGCCATAAACACTTCATGAACGCGTGTCTTCGCACATGGTTCGGCGGCAGACAGAAGCAGAGCAACTGTGCTGGGGGCTTTGCGGCTTGGATTCGAACCCCGATCCCCGGAGGTCGGGATGCCGCTCGCAATTTACGACGGAGAAACAACGCCGCGTAATTCACCCGCGTAGTCCGGTCAGAAATGTTGATGAGAAGGGAAGGAAGATCTTGGTGGAATTGAGAGATTTGAACGGCGTTGTCCTTGTCTCCGGTTTCATTGACGTTCCAAATGATTTTTGAAAGGTTGAGGGTTTTTAAGGAAAGATCAAATGTTTCAGTTGGCCATGGGTCCGACGTGAATGATCGATCGACTGGGTTTACCTGAAGATGCTTTGGTTCGTTTTGTTCATTACGACGACGGAAGAAAGGTTTAGAAGTAAGTCGGGAGACCTGGAAGAAGAAGAAGATCCGGTGGAGCAGAAGATTCACGATGGACTTGGTCTGGTGGTAGTTAGTTGACGTTCTTGTACTGCATTTGCCTGATACATATATAAATCATTGGAGGAGAAAACCGATTAATTAACTATCAAACATACAAAACTAGACAAAGGGAATCGACTCAATAGTTTGTCCTCAATTAGGTTCCTCCCCCAGTTTTTTTTCTACTTCTTCTTAATGGCTACAGTTATTTTTCAGTCTTCAAATAGCGTCGCCCGGGTCCACTACTTGAGAACCGCCGCTCTATACACTAAACTAAATCAGATTACCTTGAAAACTGCTGGATTATTAGGTCTACAAACTACACCACAAAGTCTTCTGAGCTCACCTAACACGGCCACAGTCCCCTTCAGGAGCTCGTTTTTGCCAAATTCTGGTCCACATGGTTTTGTCCTCCACTTGACACAATGTGGAGTTAGTTTTAGACTCATTTCTGTCGGGAATATCTAACTATTATTGGTTTATTCAACGGGGGGGGACGCGTATCGATGAACATGCTTGCTGCAAGCACGCCGGATTGACGCCAAACACACTCTCATTCGTACACCGGCGTAACTTGGACACCGGCGGCAAGGACACGACGGCAGCACGCACCACCGCCCCTTCAACTTACCGGCTAGCGCGGGAAAATAAACTGCCGCGTAAATAGCATGCAAGGACCTGAAGACAAAGAGTATCGGTGACGCACGGAGGACTTTAAATCCATTTCACAAGGACAACCGAGGAAAGGAGAAGGCGTGGCGAGCAATAGCTGAAAACGTTGGCGGTAAGTAGCCTATTCATTCAAGCACAGTAGCTTCTCGTTGCACTTTGAAAAGCATCGTCTGGTCAACTTCTGCATAGCCTTCAAACCAGCTTCAACCGTCCAACGTTTAGTAAGCATTTGCAGCGGCAGCTGTGACGTCTCTGGTGTAAATTGGTGCTTTTACCGTAAAGTCTGCCTACTTTACGTCGCTGTAGCTTCAGGTGTTAATTTAGAATAATAATAAGTTTTTTTTTTTTTCTTCTTCTTCTTCACAGTGGCATTTTTATTCTTCGAACACTCTCGAGTGCAGGCGAAATCAATAGCAGGTGGTGGTGACCGAAGCAGGATGGTGGTTTGTGTGTTTTACTGGGCGGTTTTCTGGGTGAACGCCTCCCACGGGCCGTCGACGTTTCGGGGGCGTTTGGCCTCCAGTTTGGCCTTGAGCTCCACTCCGTGCGGGGGGCCAGACTCCGCTGCACCTCCCGGTACTTTCTGGTTCACCTGTGCCTCGAAACTCTGCGCCAGGGGCATCAAACCAGTCTGGAACTCCTCGATGCGCTAATAATACCGTACGGTAATAATAAAGCGCTTAATCTCTCGTAATCCCAGTAAGTATGAGCCGAAAGCAGCGCTCTGATTGACTGAGCTTTGGCAGTCCGCCCCAGTTTCACTTCACCAAATATTAGCGACGTGCCAAGGGTTTGCGAGAGCTTGGCAAGGATTCAAACGCATACTTTTTGCCATTTTGCGGTTTGAAAATCAGGTATCGCAGCTTTAACGTTGGGCGGTGTAACTTTTCTGGCGGAAGGAAGAGCACCAGTTTGTTTGGTATGCACGGTATGGCGTTAAACTCAGAGTCAGAAAGAGGTTTATGCCCATTCGTGAAAAGGTGCAACTTGAAACAACAAATATAATAGCAAGATATATAAATAAAAAAAGTATAATAAGGTATGAATTAAAAAAAAAAAAAATTGGTTAACTAATAAAATGAAAAAAAATAACTTATACTAAATACTTTGACTGAAAGGTGCAACTTGAAACAAAAATATAATAGCAAGATATATATAAAGTATAATATGGTATGATTAAAAAAAAAAATTAAAAAAAAAAAAAAAAATGGGTAAAACTAAATAAAATGAAAAAATAAACTTATACTAAACACTGAATATATACACACACAGTTAAAGTTAGAAGACAACAATCCAAGATACAAGTCAGATCTGTGGAGAGGCACACCCACTCACAATAATAATGCAGTTAAAAAAAAAAGTATTTTAAGCAATAAAAAATACCAGAAATATGAATAAATGCAGCTTTAGGGACTGGACTGACATAACAGGCATAACAATGGAATAAAATAAATAAATAAATAACTTCTGGACAGATGAAATGGGACTTTTATTTTGGATTTAATAAGCTTTTTTGGATGCCACCCTCTTATTTTATAAATGCTTTCTTTACTTATTTTGTGTTCTCTCTGGTCCTGCTGTTCTGGTCTGTTTTTTTTGGTGTTTTATGTTTGTTTTTTGTACTAGTACCAGTGACCATTTAAGACTCAACCGAGAAAGTTAGGGACATTATTTGTTGAATGCAGTCACTTTTCGACAAAGCGACATTGTTCTTCGTTCTCCCTAAAACTGCGAAGACAGATTCGGGCAGCGACTCGCCAACTCGCCCTGTTTTTATTAGGATTTTCAGATCTCCATTACATTTAAACATTTGTTGATTCAATTCACCATTCGACAAGACCCTCGCACCAGAACCAGACTTGACAGAGAATAAACATTAAAGCGAATAAATGAGTCCAAATACACGGCTGTTAAATGATCTCGCCGGCCTTTTCTTTCTTTGTCAATATCCAGTGCCCGTCCGAGGCCTATCCGAAACCGGCCAACCACAATAATATTTTAAGGCCGCGCGCGCTAGAGACGGGAGCGTATAAATACTTCCACATTACTGGCATATGTTTCAGGCAGAGGTGCTGCAAAGGCCAAGGTGAAGACGGACGCAAGAAAAATACAAAGTCAGTTAGAGGTTTTCGAAAATATAGCTCCGCTCTTTCCGTCATGAAATCCGATACGTCATTAAAATCATCACTCCGCTAATATTTTGTGCTTGTGGGTTGGTTTGGAGTGGGGGGCTTTGACTGTAGTGAATGGAGAAGGAGAGTCAAAGAGAATTTAAGGTGAGAACAAGCCTTTTAAATGCGTTTAATATGGCCACTTAATGTTCGCTCGCGCGGATCCAACAGACTGTCTCGCAGATTAGGGTTTCAGTATTTTAAGATGTCAGGGTTGTGAGATTTTTTTTGTCGGGACGGTCCATTGCGGAAAAACAGTTTATTGTTTGAATGGGTGCGTTCACGTTCCCGGGATTTTTTTTTTTTTCATTAATATATTTTTTTCATATATTTTAGCCTTTTTAGTGAGTTTTCATCCTGCACACATGACAAACAATCAAGCATACACCAAAAATAAATTAAATAACAAATTAAAAAAAATAAAAATAAAAAACAGAAAAATAGAAAAAAAAAAGAAAATGGAAAAATGGAAAAATTAAAAAATAAATAAATAAAAAAAATATAAAAAAAAATAAAATACAATAAAATACAATAAAATGCAATAAAATAAAATGACATTAACACACATAAACACACACAGAAAAAAGAAAAGAAAAGTAGGGGTGAGAAGGGTATGGCGGGGTGGTGGTACTGAACGTTCCCTGATTTGATGTCAAAATACACTGCCTGTCCAAAAAAACAAAACAAAGGGTCACGCGCTCTAATATTTGTTACGACCGCCTTTAGCTTTGATCACAGCACACATTCACTGTGGCATAGTTTCAATAAGCTTCTGCATTATTAAAAGATTCATTTCATCCAGTGTTGCATTACTTTTCATTGATCTTGTATTGATGATGTGAGAGAGTGACCACTGCACAGAGTCTTCTCCAGCTCATCCCAAACACTCTCACTGGGGCTCAGATCTGTAGTACATTAGTTTATGCTTCTCCTTTAGATGTTTTCTCTGCTCGATGCCAATGATTTGACCTTTCTCAAACACACTGACATCTTCTCTATGACCACGGGATTCGTCATGGTTGTTTCAGAAATGAGAAAACACTCACTACATCAGTCGGGTTTAAATACTGAAAGATCACCTGCAACAGTTCTCCAGTAGGAGAGAGGACCTACTGCACTGTATTTGCCTAGTTAAAGTTGAACCTTTTCATTATTTGTTTGGGTTGTGCTCCACAAACCTGTCACATTAACCTCTTTTCTTCAAGTCCTTTCAATTGACAACCCACACGTCTTCGGAGTTGAATAATGGCACCACTTTCTGAGGCTATTGTGATAAAGTGATTCCACTTTTGTTTGTTTACGCTGACAGAGACGACAATACACTTTGTGCCAGTGTTTGTTTCAGTAATTACAGAGATATGAACCATAAACCAGGTCAACCATCTGACAGTTAAACAGTGAATTTCACCTGACCTGCAGCTCAGTTCAAACTATAGGATAGTTGTGATGTCATGTGAACACAACTTAATAGTGCCTGATCTTGCCACCTGAACATGTGATACTGATAATACTCACTCCCACATTTATATGGCTCCTTCGGCCCCTGTAAGGCATTCAAAGCTCTTTTTTATACTTTACGTAATGGCAGTGTTTAACATTCTAACATTTGTTCACATTTGGTCCTAACAATGGTGATTGATTGATTGATTGATGAATGATTCATGCAAAACAGGCCAATCCTCCAGCACGATACCCCTGACCAAAACGAAAAGATCTGTTCTGCTCCTGGCAGTTTGCCTTAGAAGTATGGAAGTATGGGTCAAATGTAGGACAACGTTCCCTGTGCGAGCTCAACACAAATCTTTCCCTTGACCTTAAAACCGAGGTCCTGAACCACGTCCAATTCCAGGCCCCAAAGGAAAATGTATCTTTTCAAACGTTTTATTGTCCACTGTTTCTCTGTGTTTTACTATAAGATATAGTGTAAATGAACCTGGTAAACAGCATATGTGCAATAAGACACAAACTAGGGTTTGGGCTTGAATGCGTTCTGCGCTGTTGTTACTGGTCCCGACTCCTTTACTAGAAACGTTTAGTCCTGGTCCTGTTGAGACACTTTTGAGCCATGAGTGAGGAACATATTCAGATTAATCTCACCCTCATCTCTTCTCTCAGCAGTGCTCATTACATCAAATATTCTGTCATCGTTTTTGCCAAAGCCGTAATTCTGCTGACTAAAACAAATACAAAAGTGAATCATACAAAACATATACATTTTTGTCAACTAAAATTATGTCTAAAAGTCGATATTTTTGACAAATAATAAAACTTAAATGGATAAAGGACTGGTGGAGACGAGGTCCAAGTTCCACTTTTCAGTCCCAGAGCCTGAAACCAGAGCAGAAACAAACTCTACGTCCAAGAAGCACATCTGCACATGTTTCACGAAGCAATGCAATACAATTTATCATAGTTAGAATAAAATATATCTCTCCGGGTTGACTAAAGCTGTTCTGGATTGAGTCAAATAAATTAATGGGACTAAAACTAAGACTAAAACTAAATCAAAAATGGTGGTTGGATAACGACGGTACGAAGGGCTTTCATCTGGACACTGTTTTAGAACTCGAGACACTCCCACTTCCATCAAGTCACTTTCACTCTGATCGTGACGGACGGGACCGACCTGCGACGCCGAAATAGTTGTAACGTCACGGCCCACATCCAGTACTTACTAAAATGCACAGGCGATATCCTTCAGTTCACTTTTGTATACCTTTTTTAGTAGTAGAAAAGGGTATAAAGCTCCTACAGCCAAAATAGCAGGAGTCGTTTGCTTCCACAGCTGCCCAGAAAACTTAAACAAAACTTAAATGAGAAGCAGCACTTCTCGGAGACCCATGCGTAACCACTGTGAACTTCTGCCACCATTAGTTCTGCGTTGGGATCATTTGTAAAAGGAAGGAAAAAAAAAAAAAAAAAGAAAAAACCCTCGCAGCCTGCAGTTATTTCATGAGCTTTTTGTGGTTTTCAAGCCGAGCCGTTGCCAAGTCCCGACCGAGTACGTGTGTGTTCACCAAGGAGGTCAAACAGTAGGGGAGCCGTTTATATCAAAAACGCTCTCGTCTGGCCCGGGCCCGGAGCGGCGCGATCGCTCCGCCGTGACCCCCGCGCGCACAAATGACTTCAGCATGATCGCCGACAAAGCCATCGCAGGCAGGCGGCGGCGGCGATGAACGACGCATTGTTCCGTGGATTTAAAAGTGCAAATATGCGTCCGTCCCCAAGGAGAAAACGTGACTTTGGAGCAGTTTGACTTGAGTCGGGGTGACGCGAGCGGCTTTGAGATAAACAATGCACTTTTTCCATTACGCAGAAGACAGCGTGTGACGTGGAAGTGCAAACGATCAGAAGGTTTCCATCGAGTCCATTATCGGAGACTACGATAAAATGCAACTGTGGACAGCCTCATTTAAAGGGTACCACAGGAGAGCTGCCACCACACGCTTTCCCTACACTTAAAGGGGACATATTATGCAACTTTTTATGAGCATTATATCATGTAAAAATGGTGTTCCCTCATCGTTAGCTTACTCAGAAGACGTTTCCACCGGCTCTGGTCCCTTAAACCAGTTCGTTTTGGAGCTCTTGGGCCTGGTTAGGTTCACAGCGGACTGCGTGAGGACGTGGGGCTACAGGTCCAGGGGCAGAGGTCAAGAGGTCAACACATTTTCCTGATGAATGAAATCCAAATCGGACTTGATGTGCTGTAATTTTATTTATGTTTTATCATAGAGTGCCATAATAATAATAATAATAATAATAATAATAATAATAATAATAATAATTATTATTATTATTATTATTATTATTATTATTGCTACTATTTAAAAATTAAATATTTATCTTGCTTTCTGGTTGTGTTTCTTGTTGTTTTTTGTGTTTGTGTTTGTAGAAAAAAAAGTAGGCACACAGGAAATTGGGGTGGAGAGTGGGAAGATGCATTCGGAAAAGCCAAAGGGTCAAGCACATGATGTTATCAACTCTTTATCCTCGAACACATTGCACGGGGCCGAACATTATGACTAAACTGTTTTTCTACGCTTTCGTAAAGGCCTCTCTGTCGTACAATCTCTCCATCTGCCCCCTCGCTCCCCTTCTGCGCCGACTTTAACTTGAACTTACTCGCCCCGTCGCGTTCCCGCTCGTACCCACACCTTTTGACCTGAAATCCGACTCTGCGCGCCCCCCCCCTCCCTTCATCCAACGTACCCGCTTGCTCCGTGTCCCACTAACACCACACTCACCTTTTCCCCCATCATCCAACCTCACCCCGTCCTCACCCCCTTCGCCAGCACCGGCCCGTAACCCGACACCCGACAAACACCCTCCCCGTCCCCGCTCCGTCGCTCCGGTGTTTTAACTCTCCCATAACTTCACACGGCGCTGAACTGAACTCTGGCCTGAACTCGCGGCGAGCGGTTTGAGCTGGTGCGAAGTAAAGGAGGATATTAAGATGGGATGATGCAGAAATTCAGGTTTACATGTCGCGTTTAGGCTCTCAAACCAATCGTCTAGTCAGAAAACAGAATCGATCTCAAACCCAAAATGGCTCTCAGCGCCTACGACGGGTCTTCATAGGCGCCATTTCTGGGACTTTTCGCCATCGACAACAGGGATGTCACGATTATTCGGTTTATCGATAATCGTGACAATTTTAGATGCAAATTTAAGTGCAAAACATAAAATGGCCAAAAATAGACTTAAATGGTTTTTTATTTTTTATTTTATTTGGCTGTTTTTGTGACATTTAACTTTATTTTGTTAAATGTTTATGAGTTAAATGTTGTAAAGCCGGTCACAAACATGAGGAATAGTATGTGTTAGACCGTGAGGATTAAGGAAAATGAATTATTTCTCTGTTGTATGGTCAATAATCGTAAATAATCGTTAAATTGTGATGTTTTTTCTCACAGTAATCGTAACTGTGTGTGTGATATCGTGACGTGCCAAATTGACAATGGCTGACGGCATCGGGCGATTGGTTTTGGCGTTTTTAAACCAGTTGGGAGTTAACGTTTCTGGTTTTGGATACGCCCCCTGTCTCCGTGGAGATATAGGTATTTCTTTGTCTGGAAAGTTCCACAGCATGGCTTTAGGCATATTTATCAACCCTTCATTCAATTAAATCATCGAATAAAGCGTTAAGTGTTACTAAAAAATAATAATTAATTAATTACATTTAATGTTCCAAATTTGTAAAAAAAAATAAAAAAATAAAAAAATAAATAAATTACACAAATTTAAATTACAAATACAAAATAATAATAATAAATACAAATTATAATAAAATGTACAAAATATAAAATCATTATCCATGGATGTCGTAGATTATAACTACATAACAGAACAAAAACTATGGCGTTTTTAATGCCATGCACTGGTCAAACAATAACAAAAACATCACGCAGTGCACTTTTAACCATTATGACCATTTTTATGGTTCTAGATAAATACTCATGCAGCGTAGCAACCAAACATTCTCTCAAGTATCAGCAACAGGGTATTTCTTTCAGCACAGGTACAGGAAAACAAATTACATTCACGCGGCGATCGTTATAACGTTCAACGCTACAAGTTTTAGTATAATCCTTCTCTCGCTCTCCCCCCTTTTCTCCCTCTCGCCTCTCGTATTTTAAGCCTCCCATAACTTCACACGGCGTTGAACTGTGCCCTGGCCTCGCGGTGCACAATAAAAACATGTGTCCGTGTAAGCCGATCGGCCGTTAAAGCGCCTCGTGTGCCGCCGTTACACAATGTTAAAGATGCTCGCCGCGTTTAAAAGGCACTCGTCTGTAAAACGTTTACGGCCGCCTTCGCACCTTCACGTTCCATTGTAAAGTTTAGCGGCCGAGCTCTGTGAAACACGTTTGCCGGTTGCCGTGTTGGGACTTATACGCGTTGTCATAACCGCGCTCGTTTGGGGTTGTTTATTCTTTCACACGATTAAAGATATTTTGCTCCTTCAATTTGCAAACAATTCGATTTGGCAAATATTTCAGACACTGTTTTTTACTGACCAAAATGTCAAACTTCACACGGACTTATCGTGAACGCTACATCATGTAAATTACTTTGAAAACGATCATTAACAGTAAAATAATTGAGATTAGCGCTGCAATTCATGATTATTTTAGTCGTCGACCAGTCAAACGATTATTTCTATTGTACATTGAGACTTATAAATACATTCTCAACCAAAAAAAGCTTGACATATGGCGGCCGATGTCGTTCTGATAGAGAATATTTACGAATGAAGTGTATTATTGATTAAAATCCCACCCAAAATGTTATTCTATTATGACTTTGAGACTGAATAATGCCATTCTCTTTGTGTTCAGATATTTGTTGTAATCAGATAATGATTACGACAAATAAAATACGACTACGGTTATTTTTTATTGTCGACTAGTCACGATTAGCTGAGCGATAGAACCATATTTTCCCCCAATAAACAATTATACTTTCAGAATTAATACAATCGATTCTGCAGATTTACATCCTTCGAGCCGGCGTCAAATTGTCTTGAATGAAAGTGAACGCGATATCTTTGCATTTTTCTTACACGTAAACATTTTCACATTTCCAGGTGATCTTGACTTGACTGCACCGGGCGTTCACTGAAACATTTCTTTTCCCCCCTCACCTCACTCCAGTCCCATATATTCTCACATTCTGCGCAGTTATCGGGTTCTCAGATGTTTGGAGGAAAGGGGGGTGCGATCGGCCCCTCGAAGACCCCTGCTCCGAGCGTGACCCCGGGGCCCGCGCGGTAACACAACGCCTGGGCCCACAGCGCCACGGAACGAGAGTCGAAAACGAGCCTGGGCCGAAGCAGGTTCACTCCGCGGCTGAGCGAAACGGGGGTCCGGATCACCGCTTTGACTTTGGGACTAGAAGATTTGGAACATTTTAAATCATTAATATATAATAAAAAGGAAATAAAAGACTTGTTATGCCAAATTGAAGCTTTTAGTGATGTTAAAAATGATTTCTCCTCATTCACTCGAAGTTGCAAAATGGCGAACCAGATTTTTTACATTAAAAAAGTTGGGGTGGGAGGCAACAATAAATACATTTTAAATGAATTACGAATATTATTTTGCGGCCCGGTTCTGGTCATTTTCAAGCCCAATTCTCTATTTTGGGGAAATAAATGACAATATATTCTTTTATTTACTGTTGGCGGTTATCTAAGTGGTCACACATTTTGTATAACACTTGGACAAATCCATGGTTTTGGTAACATTTTCTGGGACATGATCACGGTCTTGTCACCCCAATATTGAGTGGTTCATGTAGGTTTGAGTGCAATTTAGGTGCCAGTGGTCAGCGAATTCCCATTTTCATCCAATCCCCGCGTCGTGCCCACTACTCTGGGATGCACGGAGGGTTCAGCAGTGTCTTGTCGTCAAAATGACACAAATATATAAAAAAGCCATTGTTGTTTGTCGGGCCGCCAGCATGGTCCAGCAGCGCAGCCCTCTGGAGTGAAAAACAAACTTTGCACAAACATGTGTTGTTGGCGTATTGTCTCAACATCATTTTAATCCTTTGTTCATCCATCTACATTTCTAAATTGCTAGTTGGCTAATTCGATTACCAAACCTTCCCATGGGAACTTTGAGCACTTCTTTGAGGAACCTGTAAAACGTAAAATCGACTACGAATATTAAAACTAGAAAAGACGTTGTTGTGATTACAGAGTGACCGGACCGGATTAACAAAATGTTAAGCAACAAAAGTACAGGGAAAACATGCATAATATATCTTATTTAAAACTATATCACATCAAAAAATGAAGGTGACAAGAGGAATTTTAGCGAATGCAAACTTTTTTGATTTACCATCACCAAAACAACGGCTGTAACACGCCCCTTACCTTCAGTGAATATAATGCTCTCTTGTGGGTTTTCCAAGCAGAATTTGATCCACACTTTTGTTTTTTGTCGTTGCTTTTCTCTGTAAATAAGACGCAGCTCACACACCGCTCGCCTTGTCTCCTTGTGTTTTTATAGTCGTTAAACACCCCTTGCGATCACTCGACACTTTCATCGTCCTCTTTCCTGAGAAATGTGGTGTCGCTGTCCTTTTTCTCGGACTAAAACACACGTTATTGATTAAATGCAAAGGCAGATTTACCATAATAATCCGTTGCACAATATCCCTTTTAGCTCTTGAGATGGGCTGATGAAGCCAGAGAATGAAACAAACACAACTTCATGTATGTTTATGATGGAACAACCTGATAAAAAAGGTTAGTACAAAACGGGGCCTTTAATGTAGGTCAACGCTGAACATACAGTAACAGTAACATTGAAACCGCGGGCTGAACTTTTGCCTCCTGCGCCGGCGGTGACCCAGGAGTAACTCAGTGAAGGCAGCCAGTAAAACGGTGAGGAATCGGGGGGCCGTAACTTGACATTGTGCTGGTTTGTTTGGATAACCTCTGCACACCGGCTCTCTCGACAGTGCTCAGTATTTTACATTTACGGCCCCCCCCGGACCCCGGGCCCCTCCCGCACGCCCGTCGCCACACACACACATCCACTGTTCGCCACTGTTTTCTGAGCAATTATGTCCAACAATAACCCCAGGCCGTGAGCGAGACTACTGTATTGTCAAGGCTGTGTATAGAACATATGAAATGCTTCCGGATCTGCAAGACGGATGGTGACTAAACTTGTCCCTGAAGGCAGAATTCAGACCTACTTTACACACGATTTACTGATACGCTAAATCATTTATATTATGCTACTGAGATATAAATTTAAAGCACTTCTTCCACCAACTATTTAACAGCATTATCACTAGCGTCACAATTAACAGCAGGGAAATACTTAGTAATGCAGGTAAATACCAAAATAATGATATTTCAATATTGACAAGGTATTGAAAGGTATCAATTATCATGCTAAAAACAAAAAACAACAAACTATAATTAACCCCAAAATTGCTGTTTTAAATCAAATTTGAACCGATTAAGTTGATTATTTAGTTTATTATTTAGATTGCAGTTTATTATTTAGTTAATAATTTCAAGCTTGGGTGAAGGGAAAATACTATCCCTATACTCCAAGGTAACCAGACGTGTCGAAGGTAACTGTGCCTGTTTTACTAGCACTCACACAAGAAGGTCACAGGTTCGACTCCCAGCCAACGTCCAAGACCAAGCGCAAGATCAGCAACCTCTGCTCCAGACAGTTTGCCCCGGTGGCCTTGATTGAAGGATGGGTCAAATACTAATAGAACAAGGGATTCATACACAAAATTGTAACCATTTAATGTTATCTTTTTTTAATATATAAGCATTTTATTTAGACCAAAAAAGAACACGGCTCGACACAGAGAAAAGGAGCAAAGGAAATGGATAATAAAGGACGGCACATGCTGATCAACCAAGGCCCATTTTGTCCACAAAGTTTATCAAATTTGTCCATGTTCAGATTGATTCCGAAAGTCATTTTTTCCATTTGACTGATGTCTGTTCCTATGTCAGTCCAGTCCTTGATCGTTAGTGAGTCTTTGTCTCATCCATTTCTTTGTGTTGGACTTTTTTCCTGCCATAAGAAGTACGTTCCAAAGGTATCCCAACCTTTAATCTTCCATGACAAATGCGTGTTATGAAACAAAAAGAAATTGTATTGGAGCCAAACAAAAATCGCTGGTATCGCCCATCACTAATGTTTGTGGCCCCAGAAAAAAGACAGCCCTTTAATCAATACTGGCTAAACATTGTAGTAAGAAATTCCCAACGACCAAAGACAAAATAGCGGTGGGACCCATGTTTTTTGTTTTTATTTTAAACAATTGTTGGTGGATTGTCTCGACACCAAAAAACAATCTGTTGATCATTCATCTGAAATGTCTTAATTGCTAGTTGGTTAATTCGTTAACCAAACCTTACCTTGGGATCTTTGAGCATGCCTTTGGGGAACCTATAAAACCCAAAATGGACAACGAATATTAAAACTAGAAAAGCTGAGCGAGATTCCACACATCCTCAGTGCTAAATACAAAATGCCCAAACTATCAGAGACGTGGACCTGAGCTCATAAACCTTGGATAGTTAACCTCGTCAGTCCCACGGCTCGGTCTTCACACTTTGGACCAGTTCGGATCAACGCTCTCCCTCACCTCGACCCCTTTCCGACCAAGATCCCCCTGAACGACGTAAAACATTGTAATGACTGTGTTTTTCAATCTCGTCTTCAAAGGAGCGAAAAAGGTTTGCAGAGGAACGGCACATTTGTCATTTTAGTTATGCGCGCCCTGGAGTCTTCTGTTCTGGCCACGTATTTTCTGTCACGAGGTGCGGACATTTTAACAACCAAACGACGCCATTAGGAACGGGCTAAACTGAATGCTTTCAAACCAAAAAAACAACTTGGTTTTAACATTGGTTAACTTCTATGGGGACAAATAAACTAATATGTAAACCAAAGACAGATTGGAAAAAGTACTTGGAAGGATTAGTAACAGACCCCTGATTACATTTTGGATAGCTAAACGGGCAATTTGGCAACCTGAATGATACTATCAAGGTAAGAGAAGGGTCAGTTTATTGATCCAAATAAATGGGTCATCTGCATTTGATCCAACCTGTCAAGAGCAGTGGCCTGGGACCCATCTCCAAGTTTTACGCCGGATTTACAGTCATTTTGGAATGAGTTTGGCACATATTATTTACGTTACTTTCAGACTGCCTGCTAACGGTGAACTGGGGTGCGTATTTGACTCATACGGAGCACGTTCATGTTAGTTTGTGCAAGAACACTTGTCTATGATGATTAAAAATAGACCTCTTACGAGTTCCCCCTTCTGTTTTAACAGGGTGAACTGATTTTATTCGGTCTTGCCAAAGCGCCCCCGACAGGTTTATCCAGGAGGAGGATTAGTCCATTGTGTGGCATCCTTGTTCATGCCCGATCCCATCAGATCTCGGACGGGGAGGCTGGGAAAGCCAGACGCCAAACTGATATTGTGTCCTTAGGTAAGACAGTGGGTGGGGCGGGTGGTGTAGGTGGGTGGGCCAATGGTGCAGATTGGCCTCAAAGCAACCGCACAACAACACTGGCTATTGAGAGAATAATGGGTCGCGATTAAAGGCGCATTCAAGTAACTTTTCTGTTGGGGGGTCCACCACCTTCTTCTCTCCATGAAGATGTCATTGAGTTGCCTGGAATGTTCCACAGTACGGCATTAAACTTTTCTATCTATCCTTTACGGGTTTAATAGCTACAGAATACCTTTAAAAATAGGCATTCCTTTAGATATGTTTAATGCCATAATGTGGACCATTCTAAGCAAATTAGTGCAAAGAAAAACTCCAGGATAGTGAGTTATTGCAAGTAAAACGCCAACCAAGTCTACGGGGGGAAAAAAGTCATATTTATTTGCCTGTAGTTTAAGAATTGTGCCACTACGTTTTCTGTTACGAGGTGCAGACATTTTAACAACCAAACAAAGTCAATAGAGATTAGCTAATATGAATGCTTTTGAGCCCAAAACATGACCATCGAGTTTAATCTTGGTTTTATGGGGACAGTAAAGTAGACTCTTGTTTGGTGGGTTGGGGTTCAGAGTTGGAACAAGCAGCTCCACACAGTTAATGTGATTTACAGTGACAACGTTAAACCTTTTACAGTGTTCTTCATTATTTGTCACATTTGTCTGATTTAAGGCTCTGTCTGTGATGGAAATGGGTCTGTTATGTTCCAGAGGAGTAAAAGTGCTGTTGTTTCTGAGCAGATTTGTCTTTGAGGTTGTTCATGTCTCAAATTGTTCCCAGGATCATATTTTTTAATTGGAAGCATGACAACAACAAGTCTTGGCGAGCAATTAACTTGTATTTGGTTTTAGCTCAAACAAGTTCGGGGTGCGTGTATCTGAAAAGTTCTGAACGGTTAGACGGACCTTAAAATGTTAGAAGGCAAAGGCTGTGAGCACCATGTTATACCCCTGTGACGAGAGGATTGTTCTGCAAAGGATTCTTTATGTTGCTACAAGAAAAAGCACGCGGAAAAAACCCACAAAAAAAAAAAAGATGCAAAGTCAGCGGCCTGTAACAAGGGTCTCAAGAGCTCTTAAACGCTTCTGTGCACTTAAATATATATGTGTAAGTTTAGGAAAAAGGAATCTATTATGTGTTATTTATTAAATGCACATATAACATTCTGGAGCATAATTACATGGAAATAAACCATACTTTGAAACATTCTCCATGCATAAATTGTATGCCATACAGTGGAATATTATAATCTCAGGAACAACTTTTCCATGGAAACAAGCAGCGGAGACTCGGTTTGTGGTGATACAAGCCCCCTCACTGTAAGGACACTGTTTTATAAAGTTTATTCCAGTTCCATCCAAATGAAAACAAAACTAAAACTTTAATTTTAGTCTATCTTTGGTCAATTTTTGGTCCATTTTTTAATTTTTTTTTTTTATTGTATTTTCTTTATTTTGCGGAGAAACACTGGGTTGGTTCCTCCTAACAACAAAACTGTGTCCAATATGTAAAATAATGCTATAGTATAATAGTATAGTATATATATAATAGTGTTGACGTTTCAAAGGAGGCCACAAGATTGGTAAAAATGGAACTGTTTTGTGGGTAAGTTAAGATGTATTTATTGACCGTTTGTGAGGGAAATTCATTCTCTGGAGGATTTTACCTATGGTGCATGTTTTGGGTTGATGGGGGAAACCGGGGCCCAGAGGAAACCCACCCAGACGCAGGGAGCAAGATGCAAACTCCACACACAAAGGCTCGGTTTGGCCCGGGACTCGAACCTGCAACGTTCTTGTTGTGAGGCTGAGGATTTGACCTACTTCTTTTTTCATTTGATCAATCAGTTTGTATTGACGTAACACCTTGGGCTCTTTCTGTCTTGAATTAAGTTTGAAACCAGACAATGCGTTTCATTTACTGTTAAAGGTTGCCGTCCTCCACGCACAGGCCTCACACCGCCTTGGAACAGAACCTGGAACCTTCTTGCTGTGAGGCGACAAGGCCCTTTCGCATTGCGCCGCAGGAACACACAAATGCGGTCCATCCTTTACCATTTTTCCCACATCTTCTGCCAAGCGCAATGATAAAACGTCCTTGCAGTCTTTAGTATGTTCTGCATCAAAATAGCATTCTTTATTGGATTTCCTTTCCCCAGAGAGATCAAACACTCAAAGCCATTTCACAATTACAAGCGCTGTTAAGCCTTACACATCGCAAAACGCAAACATCTGTGATCGGGTCTCAACTGGGAGCAGCGTTTTACTCTTTAAAAGGTCTTATAATATGCATTTTTCTGGCCCTAAATTAGATGTGGCACTTATATATGTCTTGTCAATGCCTCAAAGCTTGGTTTGGCATTCAGTTTGACAATACAGCACTTTCACTTCAGCAACAAGGTCTCAGTTTGACTCCCGCGGCGATGTGAGGCCTTTCTTTCTGTGTGGAGTTTGCATGTTCTTTATGTGCCTGGGTGGGTTTCCTCTGGACACTTTCCCAACAAACCGAAACAAATAGAGAGCAAGTCTAGAGAGATAGGTCTGGAGGTAGGTCCACTGACAGCACATCGTTTTGGGAATTTACCCAAAACCTGGGAGTGATCCTGAATGTAAACTTTACACGTGTCATGCAAATAACAAAAAAATGTTCAACCCTTTTTCACTTCAAAGCTGTTCGCCTCATTCCGCCTGTCGACACTTCCGTTGTAGCGGCGCAGGGAAAAGCCTCGTCGCTATAATATACCAAAAAGTAAATTGATTTGTGTGAAATGTTCGTGTGCACCAACAAGTCAACAACGCACCGGTTCCCTGAGCGGCCTGAAAACGGTTTTCGTGGTCTGTGTAGAACTTATGTTGCTCTTGAGATCGGCAGCCCCTAATAAAAAAATTAAAATACAACCTGAAGGACGATTTCTACGAATAGCCGCGCTAATAAGGTGACTGCGTAATAGTTAAAAATCGCGTCTTCAAATTGTACAGAACTAAGTGAAGGGAAGACAATCGACAACTAAAAAGACGCGGGCACATTACACCAAAGCTAGCGTTAAAACTATCCAAGAACTAAACAACTTTGATCCCTGCTTACAATACAGACCGACTCCGTCTGCATGCTTGCGGATCATTATTTTACTCTTTGGACATTTAAACCGGGCCATCTTATCTAAAATGGTTTAACGAAAGAAACAATTTCACTGATTTCGCGGTTTAAAACGGCAGCTCTGATCTACGCCTGCTTCTGCGTCGTCCCGACAATGGAGAGCTACAGTTCAAGTCGGCGAGCAACCCATTTGTTGTTTTTTTTTGTTTCCGGAAGGACTACACAAACATACCGAATCCTATGTGCAGCACCTTGGCGGAAAAAAGATCGGCGCGTAAAGTAAGACAGAAAGGGTAAAGGTTACTCAAAACACGCATGAATCGCTCTGAATACAACTTTGAGCGGGTAAATGCGAAGAGAAAACAATATACCATGATTTGAATTTCTCCTTTGACTCAATTTGATGGAGATAAAACAAAAACAATCTTAACTATCTAGCAGCAAAATGCGCAATAAAGAAGACACTGCCCTGGCCTTGACGGACTTATGGTTAGCGTTACTGTCTCCTGCATCAGACGATCAGAGATTTCGCAGACACCTCTCTGTCCACATGTTTCAGAAGGCCAGGCACTTTCCGCTACTTAGTTTAAAAGCTTCCCATGGATTACGGCCAAGAGATGGACCTCGCCGCGCATGTCTTACGTCCGCGCATCTTGACTAAATGTCCCCCGACGGCGGACGATCCACAGAGCAAAGCGCGTCCGTCATCGCCTCTTTCTAGTGGCAAAACGCAGACCATCCTTGCGCGGCGTTCGCACGTTTAATCTCCAAAATCCCCTCACCCCCCCCAAATTGTTCCTGAACCTTTTCATCCTCTCCGAAGTGGAAATTAGGCGCGCTTTAAAGGTTTGCCGATCGGAGCGCTGTGTTTCGAATAAAGAGGTCAAGGAAAGGGGGCAGGTTTGGATTTCATAACGCGTCCAAAAATAACGATTCAATTATTTAATGCGCGCAAAACGCAAAACACATTGCAATGAATCAGCCTCGATAGAAAACAAATTTATCACTGCGATTATTCAATTCCGTCGGGAGGGTCTGTGTTTATTGTCCGGCGGTTTTGCTGCTGCCGAAAACCTGCTATTACAGAGGAAGCGGCGGTCAAGCGTGATTTATAAAGATAAAACGCAACCCGTATTTATGTTTGCACTTTTAGCTTTTGTCTGAGAAGGATGTCAGAGGAGAGATGGGGGGAACGTGAGAGCGGTTTTGGACCGGGCTGTGCTTGTGGTGATGTACGGTCTTCAGGGACAGGTTTTCGTCTGAACAATATGACCAGTATTTTAAGTATTTCATGTACAAAAGTCAATGTTTCGTTGGTAAAATTCGATAAGATGCAAGCAGCGGTCAAAGCTTTTCACAAATCTACGTATGGGACCTCTTTTACAAGGAATTAAAAGGTAGACATTAGTGATGATTGACGCTTTGATACCTAGTAATACTATGGCAGTTATTGCGATTTTTGATCTTATTTTGTATTAAAATCCACCGCGTATCGTCATCGTCACTCGAACTAATCAACAAATTTACTTTACGTGCAGATAAACTAAAGTGTAGGCAATGTATTTCAACAAATTGAAGTAAATTTTTATCAAAAAACAGCATTTTATTTATTATAATTATTGGTTTTAGCCATTTTAATCAAGATAGAGTAGCTGAAATCTGCATTAGGCTTCCCAAGTATTTTTTTCCTGTATATTTGAACGTATTGTGGAAAGGAATACTTCATTGTGCACTTTTTTGTATATTAGATCCTTTGGTTTTTTTGTTGGCCGTTTTATTTCATGTTTTAGTTTACATTCATGTTCTGTCCATTACCACGCACCGGCCCAACCAAATGAATAGACAACTGCATTTGACCCATCCTTCAGCTGGAGGATTTTAACCCGTTTATGCGCAACCAGCCCCACTTTAGGTCAAAACCAGACCGATTGCGAAAAAACGTTTACTGATCACAAACCGGGACGAAAGAGCCTCATGGCTAGGTTTTGGACAAGCGCTCATTCCTCGGAAAAGCGTTCGTAAATCTGTAAACGCACTCCCAGGATGCAAATACAAGCAACGTGTTTGTGAGAGCTGCGAAAAGAATCAGAGTCGGAGTTACATGTCGGGATGTCAAGATTATTTGGTTAATCGATAATCAGGATTATTTTGGTCGCAATATAACCGTAAGAACAAAAAAATTAATAATCGTGACAGTTTTAGAAGCAAAATTGAGTCTTTTTTTAATACAATATATCGCCAAAAAAATAGACCTAAATGTAAATAACTTTTTTTTCTGGCTGTTTTTGTCAAATTTAACTTTATTTTTTGTCTCACAGAAAGTTCCATTTCATAAAGCTGGTCCTAAATTTAAGGACTAGCAACATGCCAGTCCACGGGAATGAAAGAAAATTAAAGATTTCACTGTTGTTCGGTCACAGCCTCAATAATCGTGAATAATCGTTAAATCGTGGTGTTTTTCCTCACAATAATCGTAACACTAAAAAATGATATATCGTGACAACCCTGGTGACATACTTCCTTTTCTTATTTCATTTTGTAAAGCAGGCACCGCGGCGTTAGCTTTTTGTTTCTTTAGCCTTTCGTTGACGTTTCGAATCCCCCCCCCTCCCGTCTGACCGCTCGCTTACCCCTGAAACGAGTGTTATTGTTTTAAACGCGGCTGGCCAACCTCACGTTCACATCTCCGAGGCATTACAACTATTCCTTCCACCTGCGCCGCCTCCGAGCCCCGAAGAGCGCTGGCTCCGGGCCCTCGGCCATGTGTTAACGTACGCGGGACCGTTTTATCAGCCGTGATTTACAAGCACATGGACGCGATCGCCGGCGGCTGAATTAAAAAAGCGATTGGTCGTAAACGCGGGCGGGAATGTGCTCCGAAATATGCCGTAAATGGGTGGGGGGGAAGAATGTGTTTTTTGAAGTTTAATGAGGGTCATCAAAAACGCAGAGGTGCAGGGAAACAAAACGCTTCACACGCAACAAAAGAATAACTTACCTGCGCGATAATAGATCAAAGTTAATGAAGTGGAAAAAACAAAAGAATTAAAAGCACTCTCCAAAACACTGTGAATTGAAAGTGCAAGTGTAGCTTCTATAAAACCTGCAAAATGGTTATCTATTATACATTTATCTGGAATTATTATTATTATTTTTTTTACAATAGTAGAATGTATCTTTCAACCCAAAATAATTGTACTTTCTTTAATATTACCATGTGGCCTCATAAAAGTTCAGGTATAAATTGGCATCATTCTAAAACAACTCAGGAAAAGTGTGAGATGTGGATGAGAGAAGAGGGAAAGGCATTCAAAAAGTTTGTGGAATCTAGTTTTGGATTAGTATTTGGGTGTCAATAGTTTTGACGAGGGGAAAAGTACTGTGAAAAGGTACCAGAAACCAGACGGAACTAATGAAATGACACTATTAGTACCAAACATAAATTGCGAACAATAATTTGGACTGAACATATTCTTTAAATGTTTTGATGCCTGGTGGAATTATGACTTATGAACATTCTAGTGTTGTTTTTCTCTAGATAATGATTAATTTATGCATTATTGATTTACTTTTAATTGGTTCATGCCAACGTACGTCACGTTGCGGCAGGTCAGAGACAAGTGTTTACTCTTTGTACTTTTTATAATTGGTCGGCGCAGATATCAAGAAAACAATGATGCACTGTACTTTATAAATGTGCAAATGATGTATTATATTAAAAGCGTTGTGTGCTGTCAAAAGTGTGTAGACTAAAGTGCTCAACACCTCCAGGAGGTTCAGCTGAGAATTCATGCTTCAGGACTTACTATTGATCCTAGAAAGAGTGCAGTGGCCCACCGGGGGGTCGAGTACCTGGAGTACACTTTTGGCTTTGGAAGGATCAAGCCTCAAGTGCAAAAGATGGAAGCCATTGCTTTCCTTTGCCCACGATGAAGAGGAAGGTCAGGGGGTTCATCGGTCTTGTGCGATGGTACTGGAATGACCTGAGAGAACTTCACGGGGAACCACTTTTAATCATTTAAACACGATTTCTGTGCACTGAAACACTTAGAATGCACTAACACATAACCTCAACACAAACGCCATAAACACTGCAACACAGTTTTGCCTGTAGTAGAGACAAAGTCTGGAGCGTCTGGTGATGAAGTGGGCCATGGCCTCTTACCGGGTCAGAAGACACCTCATCCTGGAGACGGACCCCGGGGCCCTTCAGTAGCTGCACATGAGGGAGGTGAACACCAGGATCTCAGGATGGTACCTCGCCCTACACGTCCAGGTGTTTTAATGGTTTATGGGTTTAAATTCTATTTGTTTTTTGTTTTTTAGGGGTTTTATATGTATAGTTGGGTGTTTTATAGTTTGCAAAGTGAAGCCTCATGAAGCAGCGAAGCATTTTGAGGCTTCAAAACACTTCTCCAGAGTGACATCTAGAGGTAAGTTTTAGTACTTCAACATCCACAGTGGTTTGAACCACGTGCTGTGGTGGCCAATGAAATAACTTTACATTTTAAGTTGTGTGTTTTATTGATGCCTTTGTGAATTTAGAATTCTATTAATACAGTTTTCAATAAATTATGAGATAAGTGACATTTGATAGATTTTATTTAAAAATTGGTCTACATTTTCCTTCTGTGGAGGGACACGGTCCTATTTACTTTAATGTACTTGTACTTTTTAATTCCTTACTTATACGCAGTAAAACCTGAGAACGGCGAATCTTGATCCACTGACAGTGTTCATAGGTTCAATCCATCTCGCACCGTGAAGTGTCGGCGTGAGGAAGTTGCTTCTGAGGATGTGACTGTCATTCAATTATTTATTATCTGTGCGTTTCATGAACCCTCAGCATTCCGTCTGACGTGCAAACATCTTTTTATTAACTTTGTGCGAGCCGGTTTGAGACAGATTTAACTCGCTGTTAAAGCCTGTTAAAAGACAAAACCCCAGCCAGTTTTGAAACACCGAGAAACGACAGCGGTTCATGAACCGTCTGAGTCACGTGACAAGCTTCATGAGCCATCTCGGTCACATGATCAGAGCAGTGCTTCGAAGAGCATGCGCTTCGGGGCTTCGAAACTGTCCAAAGCGCCCGTTTCAACACGACCACTCAGGCTAACTCACATCTCACTGATATTTGAGTCGTTTATGCAGATTACCTTTTGAGTTTACATTTGTTTTACATTAGGACTAGAACACAAGATGGCTGCAGCGGGCGCACAGGTCACAGGTCTGGCATGAGCCGATTATAGGAATAGTACAAAAGTATTCTTCACCAAAGAAATAATAATACGTATTGTTCAAGTATTAGTACCTCCAAAAAAGAAATAATACAGATTCCCACTGTACTTTTAAAAACCTTCGATGTGAATGATGTGTCATATGTACAAGCAGCCACACTTCATTCTGTTTTCCCTCTCTTTTCTCTCTCTTTTTTTTTTTAACGGAGGTAATAAGACTATGTAAGAGACAACATACTTGACACGACATGAATAACTAAAAACACAACGAAGACTACAACACAGGTGGCGTTAAAACTGCACCTTTTCAAAATACAACATACAACAAACAACAACACAAAGAGGCAATGTGGTATATTTCCAAAAACACAACCACACTGTGTCTGAAAATCCTCTTTAGTTTCCAAAGCCCCACAAACCAAATATAACGGTCAAAGCGTGAAGGGAAACACTTTAAAAAGGTGAAGCAGTCCCTTTTGCTTCGCCTAGAATGTTCCACAACAGGGCATTAAACGCATGTATGACCTTCAGGTGATGGCGCAAAAAAACGTTACCGATCACCGCACGTTTTTTTCAATCTATTTAAAAACAAAAAAACTGTAATGCATTTTTTTTTTTTATATATCTAGATACTGTAGAAGTTTAATGCCATACTGTGGAACATTCCAGGGCAAAGCAATAAATCTCTATCATATCAGAACAGTTTACATTTGCACCTTTTTAAAATCACGATCGTATTCAACTCTACTAACTGTGCCGTTGGGAAACCTTTGATTACGTAAACGACGTCGCTGTTTTGAAGCCGCTAACGCCGAAGCGGCCGGCTATAATAATGCGGCAAAGCAGGCAAGTCATTCTTTTTTTTTAAAACGGTTGAAGTTGAAGCTGATTTCCTTTCCGCGCTCGAGCTATTTTGTCTCGCGAATTCCTTGGGACGACAGTAAATCCAGCAGCGTTCGTGTTTTCTTTTGCTGGAGCGGAATATTTAGTAAAAGTGCTTTATTTCTTGGGTTTTGACGGTTGCAGGGGAACATCAAGAGAGCATGTGGAAATCAGATCAGCGCCACATAAAGACGTACTTTGATCTAAAATGGCCCCTTTATGGTTTTTACACTACCCCAATTTATGCAGCGTGTCCTGAGCAGCACGGAGAGCCCACGCGGTAATATCAAACCTATTTTCCGTTAATATACCTGAAAATAACACGGTCTGTGAATGCTGCTGGCTCCAGAAGAAGACGGATATTTCCAGCGTCGCAGTCAGTGGCTTTGTAATGAAAGGTCAAGGCGTTTGTTCGGGCGTGAAGTCTGGGTCGGGTTCAGTCGGTTCTCAGGTCAGAACGGGTCACGGTGGACTTTTGCGTTCAATAAATTAGGCACAAAATGGGGAAAAATGTGTACATGTCATTTTAACGGGTTTATTTGGGCCAACAATACTGACTTTATACGTGTTCTGCGTCAATTCTGTGTTATAAAAGCGGCCCCTTGCTAGTAAATTAGACTACTGTGCGCTGTCTGCATCTAATAAATTATTGTATTGATCGCAAAACCAGGAGTAAGAGTCGTAAACAGCGATCCGACTGACTGCACTTTGACGGTCCACCCCTAGTTTACTTTGCCGCCTGAAAAAGCCGTTTAAAGCTTTGTACGCACCGAAAAGTGAATGTGGTACATTGTCAGACGGGAGTTTTAAATACCTACTTCTCCTTTTCCTTAGATTTGACTTGACAATCTACAACTGAAATTCACTCCAATCAAAACTAATTTTCTTAATTAGTTATTTTTACTTTAATCTAGTTATAACTTTTTGCAGTGCATGACTTTATTATTTCTACTGAACAGATTAAGTTTTTAGTTAGGCTACTCCATATACTTAGTAGAACAAATCAGTCCTGTCACGGCAAAGTAAGAATCTTAAAAAAAGATTTGAAGCAAAAATGTTACGTTTATAGCAGAAGTAAGTAACATTTTACCTATCATACCGTCTTTGGTGAGGGTTAAATAGCCTTTTCGGTGTGTTAGAAGTGTCCGTTGTCACCCCCTGCTGTCATCGACCGAAGACAACTCTCTGAGAAACCCTGGCCCTTTCTGTATGTAAAATGTTTTGGTATGTGATTATACTTATTTCAATAAAGAAAGAAAGAAGGAAGAAAAAACTGAGGGGGAAAAAAAGCTTTTGGCAGTCTGTTCTCTGAAATGTAATTTCTACAAAAGAGCTGCAGGGGGAGCTTCTAGGTAGTTGCAAAGATGTTGTTTTTTTTTTTTTTTTTTCAATAAATTCTATTCCTTTGTCATTTTTGTAAACGCTCTTTTCTAGGTAGCTTTAACTCGTTTTTTTCTCTCTCTCCCAAAATGTTTAAAAGAAACAATCAGACCCAACTCGAGTCCTAAGGCAGCACACATTTTCAACATACTTACTCCATGTGCGGCTGAGCTGAACAATATCTGGAGCGCGTCTCTGTGGTCGGGCCCAACCCAAACATGCACTTTTCATATCAGGCGCAGGAAGAGCCAGAGGTGGTGACCCCGGCCGTGGATCCGTGGCCCGGCGCTGACTCCGTGTTTGGGAGATGTGATCTGATCCTTTATCGCACTCTTTTATTGTAAACGTCTGTAGTCTGCCGTTTAGACCTGATGGCCCCTTGTTCACCCTGCGGCTCTCTGAATGGCAGCCAGAACAGACGAGGCAGCACATCAATGGAGCTCTGTATGGACGAAAGACAACTGAAAAGATGGTGGATACATATAACTTTAACTCCTGCCTAGAAGTGGGCCCTCGTTTTTGACCAATATCTTTGACGACACGTGACTTTTGGCGCTTTTTAACCCTGCTGCGAGATTGTTCCTCCGTCACAAACACACCTGGAGTCGTATTTACTTCATTCACATTTATTCTCATTAATCCTCCATGTTAGTTCCCTCTGTTGCCAGTAGATGGGTGCTAACCCCAAATCTTGATGAGAGAATTCCAATCTTGTAGGAAGTAATGGTGGGTTTTTTCGACGCATACTTTTATTTTAAGTTCTGAAGTAAGAGATGCCGACGTTTCTCAAGAGCATGTGTAAAACCCAAATGAAAGAAAACCTCCAAATTAGCACAGAATTGGTTCATTTGAGGAGTATGGTAGATAGATGTAGAGCTTCATAGCAATGTAATCCCCATTTAGCGTCATGATCATGTGTTTTTTCCTGGTTATTGGTCGAAAGTCACAATAATATTATGAGTCGTCATATCGAGTTCACAAGCTTCTTTTGCGTAAATGTAATATTACTGTTTTTTAACTTTATCTATTACGTGGTTTTTTTGTCTTAATAATTCCTAGGAATATATTCGTGACCAGATAGGGCAGCTTTATAGGATCGTCAAGGTATTTTAAAAGAAAGTAGCATTTCTACAATTTTGTTGGAATCTTCAAAATATTGCACCGTAAGTAAATCCTTTCATTGCATCCCGACCGTATAGTGTGTGTGTGTGTGTGTGTGTGTGTGTGTGTGTGCATTTGTGCAACTTGTGAAAGCACCCTTGGTAAGTCTGTGACTACAAAATGTTTATTTGATACTTAAATGAGTTCCATAAAACAAACAAGAATTAGGCATACTAGACAATTAGATCATAGTTTAGCTTGGAAAAGATGATTCAACCCAACAAACAGACCAATACTACAACAAAACAACCCACGTACATCTGTTACGTACCTTCCAGATTTCAGAGCTGATGTCATTCCTGAAGGAGGTCAATCGCAGTTCAGAATCCCACAAATCACGAAACGTCATAAAAGTTTGGACCGTGGGGAACACAAGATGCTATTGATTCTTCAGCTGCTTTGTACGAGTCCATCTGCAGATCTGTGGCCTGATGGGCCGCGATAACAGAACCTCGCAAACGCGCCATATTTAGTCTGGACTGCGTTTGTCAGTGGGTCAAAGATGGAAAGATAAGGTCAAAGGTCTGTTCAAAACAATCCTCACTTACCATTTGTGAAGTTATTTTGGGGTGGAAAATTGATTGAAGTAAAAAAAAAAAAGTGAAATCCTGATTTACTGCCGGATTTAAAGACGGTGAAATCACAGCTGTTCGTTTGCAGATAGTTCTTACGTGAAGACCATGTAATTTCGTTGTTTAGAAAAGTTGCAGTAGTACTGATATAAAACGTTTTATTTCACATTAATGAGACGGCAAAATCAAAGTTTGTTGTTTATTGTCGTACGAACAAAGCACCACTTTTCTAAAATCCACTATTTACATTTGTTTGTTTGTTGTTAGATTGTTGTGGCCCGCTACATTTTGAGTGGTCTAAATCTAAATGTTAGATTTAAGAAATGTTTATTATGTGGTTGTTTGCTTTTAAGCTAATTTTAGTGCTAATTGCTAATATAACATAAAGTATATCATAATATTCTATACAAAATAGTGCTACACTTCTTTTCTCCCGAGTTCTGGTGTTTCTCACGTGTATCTCTCCTTCACTGTGGTGCTCCTCAAGGTTTCTACTTTTTCCCACTGTTTTTAAAGCAGTTTTTACCCATTTGCTTAATTCCTATGAAAGTTGTCAATCTGCTTCTCTGTTATTGACCAACGGACCTCTTTCAGTGTTTGATTTTCCAACTTTCTGCCGGTAAAATCAACAATTTTGTTTAGCCCTGGAAGGTAACAAAAACTCATTGAATTGAAAATGCAGTTCTGTGTACACATACTGGAAGGGTCAATATGGAAAAATGAAGATAAGTCTGTTATCTTAAGGTCGGGAACAGGACCACACCCCTTTCACACCCCTTTCACGCCCCTTCCTGCAGCTACACTATATAAGCCTCCAGTTAACACACGTTGGCGTTCGTGACTTCATGCCCCTCCCTCCCACCTGCTTTTAATTATTGTAATTATTCTAATTTAGCTCCTAGATGGGGGGGTACCGAGGCCCGGGAGCCTACAGCCCTCGTCGCCAGAAGCCCCAAAACGGCATTCATGTTTCTCGTATGTCAAACACTTTGCATCGTAGCTGGGGGGTGGTGGTCCTTGCAAGTGAACTGGCTCTTGCCCCCTCATCTGGGAGTATCATGTCATCGCATTCTTGAATCTGAAAACCGTCCATAGCCAACCAATGAATCATTTCTCAAAAATGAAGTGTGCATAAACGCTCATTTTGTGCGAACAAAGGATTTACACAATTCTGGAGTGAATCGGACACTTCAGGGGTTAATTCACCTGTCAATCCTGACCATCAGAACTTGAATACCTTCTTTGTATAGAACAGGAAGTGATAGTATTGGCTGAACAAGGCCAAACCGCTCGACTACCTTTACGTGTCATGTTTTTCATCTTTTTTCCCCGTCCCTTGCGGCCTCCTCCTGTCCGTGACACATTTCCATGTGGCTTTCTCGTGGACCTCTGGTGAACCTTGTCCGGGATCTGACTCCGGTGGTTTTTCTGCTCCGTGTGAACTGGAAGCGCCTGTCCCGCTGCAGCTGTGTCGGACCACATCACGGCCGCTGCGTTTGCGAGGTCGAGCAACAAACGCCTGGTTCCGTGTGCCGCCGGCCGCCGCCCAAACCTCACACTTGCAGGAAAACACGGCAATATCGAGGTTGAACATTATAGTATTACAGTGACATTAAAGGTGTACCATGTCACTTTCAGTAGATGAGTGCACCAAGCCAAGTTACAGGTCAGTTCTGTGAAGAGACATAAGAATGCATGTTTTTACGGTATTTTTGCAATAAAAATGGCTGTAATTGAATGATTGCTTGATGGATTAGTTTAATGGCGTACTGTGGGACTTTGAGGAACACGGGGGCATTTGTGAAGTCTTTTTTTTTCTTCTAAAGTGGGGCTTTACGTGAATAGTTTGAGAGCCCACTGACTAAGTCTACCATGAGGTTGTAATTACAGTGACTAAGTCTGTATCGAGTGCGATGGTAAATTAGCCAGACTCAAATTCAGCAACCTGTCAGCAGAAAATCTGTGGTTTTCCCGTGGAATTGTGCAGCTTTTTAAGATCTTCCATGGGTGAAACATTGTTGGGCCAGAGCTTGTTTTCCATCTTAAATGTGTTAAGTTTAGAATAATCCCAATGAAAGTCCTGAATGTCAGTGAAAAATCTTCAATGCCGTCAAAAAGAGGCAGGTTCGTGTCACTTGAGTGTTACTTACAGGCACTCCATATGTTCACCGGGTTTTGGGCAGTTTTTTTCAGACGCTCTTGGTTGCTGAAGCCTGGAAACCTTGTCTCTCTGGAGCGGTGGGTGAACGCAGCGCCCAGGACCCATCTCAAGATCATCTCCAAAGTTCCCAGCCGCCGGATAAACCTCATGTGCTCTCAACACTAACCCTACGCAATCCAGGATTCGCTTCTTGAAGGCCAAACGAGGGCCATCGACTGGTGGTAGAGTTGA
This sequence comes from Chaenogobius annularis, assembly GCA_015082035.1. Classification (NCBI taxonomy): domain Eukaryota; kingdom Metazoa; phylum Chordata; class Actinopteri; order Gobiiformes; family Gobiidae; genus Chaenogobius; species Chaenogobius annularis. Next base: position 631,757 of record BJKM01000172.1, on the reverse strand, counting down.
TTTTTCATTTTTTTTTGGTACCGGAGATACACGGGCAGAGGACTAACTCATGAAAACACATGAAACCCTGTCAAATGCGCTTATTCTGCCTTTAAAAACAAATCGCGGAACGTATAAACTCGACATGCTTAACTGGAGCCCTGTGTACTCCTGAAACAGCCTCTCCGATTGGTCACTCCGCTTGTCAATCGCACTCTTTTGAACTTGCATGCCGGCCGCAGCCTTCCGGAGTCACTCGTCTGTACGGGGCAGGAAAGCGGGGCGGGCCGGGCTAACGGTAAGTGCGGCGAGCTCTGCCCCTCTCGTCTGCGGAGTAAGACGTTGTCAGGTGTCAGCTTTAGCCTCGCATCGACCCGAGGCTGGGAACGATCTGCTCTCTGCGGGGGGACGTCAGAACTCCCAAAGCCCATCTGGACAACACATGGATTGAACACTTTCTGTTTCTCCCTCTCTTATCCCCCCGCCTCGCTCTCTCTCACTCCGTTTCCGCCGAGTTCGCCCTCCTGATCCCCTCGTCGTGCTGAAGAGGTGTGTGTTTGTTCCTGGTTAGGGTTATGACCTTTCTGCTGACCTTAAATCATATCTAAACAAGGTCTGAACCAGGACTAAATCAAGTCGAACCCAGACCAAGGCAAAGCAAGGTCTGTTGTCATGATACTGACATTTCTAGGAGATATACTTGATTCTCAGCAACAATTTTGACAACACAACGATGATGATTTTTATTTCGAATAGACTGACATTTTCCACTTAAAATAACTGTATTTTCTTAAAGTGACGTATGACAGGTTTTTACGATTTTCTAATTTTGACTTTATTTGATGTATTTGAACATGTTGTACTTATTAATGATAGTTTTACACCGATCGAGCAGGTATTTGTGGAGAAAACTGTGAGAATCTGTAGATTCTAGTCAAAGTTTTTGCAGAATTTACACAAAAAAACTAATTTTTTGACATTCTAAAAATGAATACAACACAATAAAGTCACTCTCATATATTCGTATCTGTCAAATTAAAAAAGATTGTGACATTAGATGAGTTTTTTTTTTTAACTTCCTAGTGTGATGTCATCAATTATAAACAGGAAGTGAAAGTATAAACCTAAAAAATGTGCTATTCTTGGATAACATTTTCATAATTTTTAGCTTTATTCAAAATATATTTATCTTAACTGCATTTTAGTTCAATGAGTCGTCCGACCTGTAGGGGGCGCTTTAAACCCTGTGGTCTGTATACTAGTTCTGATCATTCTAAAACTGTCCAGTAAAGTGAAAGCGTTGTTATTTTTTTAGTATCGAGTATCTAGTTTTTGATCCTGGTTTTGGTATAGATTATGTTCTGATTTTTGATACGTTTGACAACCCTCGTGTGAACAAGAACCTGAAAATGCACTGAGTGGACTGGATTGCTTCGCCTGAGATGTTCCACGGTCTGTAGCTTCAACTTATCTCGGAACGCCATGCGCTGGCAGTGACGACGGCCGCAATGATCGAACTTAATTGGAGTTTTCAGAGATTGCGGATTATTTTTGGCGCTCTGGGATGGTTGTACTATCAAGGGCAGAAGAAAGACAGAACATTTGACCAGATTGACAGAGCTCCAGATCGATGAGAGGACTGCAGTGAGTCAGTCTGCAAATGTACTTCTGCATTGATTTGGGTTTTTACATGGGGAAAGTTTTGAAAATCATCTCGTAATGGTTTAAAATCTGTATTAAGATTATTAATTGGTGATTGTTTTCATCATTGATCTGAAGTTTGAAGCGAAATGATCACAAATGAGTGTATTTGTCTCATGTCATGTACAAAAACTTCACATTAGTCTAAGTACAACATGTTTTCACAGAATTTTAATGATCAAAATCAGTAAACGATACGTACAAGCTTTTATAATAATGTGTACTTCTCCCAAACGGCTCCAGAGACACTTTCTGATGATCTGAGAAGGTGGAACGTGAGAATCAGATGTCCAGATCTTCAAACTCTTCGAAAGCACCCCCCGTGACACGTGGTGGTCACAAACGTTCAATTAGATTCATTTTTATGATTATATTGTTATTTACGGCTTCACTTAAAGACAAAGATAAAGTCCACAAGCTGAATTTGATGCTCGTCGCGATTCCTCACCAGTTCAGTTTCTCCTCCGCTGTGATGGAGGCCTCAACAACATTTGTCACGTGGTGCTGGAGCTCTACAGAGAGTCAGATCTGTGGAGAGGCTCTCCTGCTTAGAGTAAAGAATATGAGGTAATTTTGAGCAATAAAAACCAAGTCAAGATCTGAACCAGAGTGAAACCAAGACTGTCGTTGGACTAAATCCAGTCTTGAACTGATTTTGGCCTTGTTAAGCCCTGAATTAAACCTTATTTAGTTATTTAGAGGTCTTAACCTGTTCTACATTAAAACTAAACAGTAATTGTGACAAGTTGATTATTAAAAAAAACAATCAGAGTCGTATTTTAATAAACATCACCGTTATCTGGACTGTACAGACCCAAAAACACACATGAGAAGACCTTTAACATATCAAAAAGGAAAAGGAATGTCTGATTTTCATGAATAACACTCTTTATTTGTAAATATTCTCTATCAAGAAGCTTTCGGTCACCGTATTTCGACCTGTATTTGGCTGATAATGTATTTTAAAAGTCTCAATGTACAATAGAGATAGTGGTTTGACTAGTCGACTACTAAAAGAAGGGTTAATTGCATCCAAACTGAGGCCTTGGCTTTCCCCGCCTCTCCTTAATCCCCCGCCTGTTGCGCTGGAAGAAGAAGTGTGTTTGTTCCTGGCCGGGGTCACGACCTTACTCAGAAGAGGTCGTGAACTTTCTGCTCGGCGACCTCCGGAGTTCAAGTTCACTAATTGGCCCTGTTCCCACTCTCTCCGGCTCCGTCGCGTTCCCCCCTCGAGACCGCGGCGCTGGAGCTGACGCGTCATCCATCAAAACCACGGAGGAGTCAGATTTGTCCAGGCGAGAGTGACGTTTGAAAGCACGTGTGATGAACCCACTTGGAAAATCAGTAACGAGATTGGTGAAAATGAGGATATCTACAAAAGGTTTACGCGAAAGAAACCGATCAAAAGCCACGCCTGGGATCAGGATCAGGATCAGGGATCAGGATCAGGACTCTAGTGGAGCGCTGTAGTGCGTTAAAGGACAAATATTACGCATTATTTGTATTGTTATTGGCCTTTAAACACGATCTTGAGTACTTTTACTTGTGTTTGTGTACTCTCATGTGTTTGAACTTATAGAATCCAAAATGTGATGCCAAACATGCAACAAAAAAAAGAGTCTGGGAACTGGAAAACTGAGAAATAGTTTTTGACGCTCAAAGTGAAGACTTAAAAAGATATGTAATTATTATTATTATTATTATTATTATTATTATTATTATTATTATTATTTATTATTATTATTATTATTATTATTATTATTATTAATTATTATTATTATTATTATTATTATTATTATTAATGTTATTTTTTATATTTTTATTTTTATTTATGCATAAGAACAAACATGGTGAAAGAACAACAAACAGAGAGAGATCGGACGTAAATCAAAAACAGTAGACATGGCCCACAAAACCCAAAGAAAACGTCCCATTTAGTCCAGACAAATTAAGTCTGAATGTAATTTTTTTTCCATTTTACCAATGTCCAATATAATGGTAGTCCAGTCCTTGATTGTCGGTGCATTTTGTGTCATCCGTGGGAGAGGAGTTTCTTTTCTAACCAGGATTCATCAAACTGCTCCCGGTATGTTTCTGATGAGGGAACAATGCAATCACATGGTCAAACGCTCGGAAAAGTCAAGAAAAGTCCATTTTGCGTAATATGTGTCCTTTAAAATGCTGGAAGTAAGTCAAAATGTTGCTTCGTTTGATCCAAAATGCCTTTTACAAACGATGATGGCTGCACCAGGAGTGAGCTGCGCCTTGGTGTGTGTCTCGCTTCAGTGTGTCTTAGCGGTTTAAAAAGGTGCACTGCGCAACTTTTCTGATGGAGAGTCCGCCAGTGATTCGCCGCCAGCGTTCCAATACAGTATGGCGTTTACGTTACTGTCAAGGTACATTTGAGTAACAAAAACACCAGTAATTAAACTATATATGTATGTTTAATGTCGTACTGTGGAACATTTCAGACAAAGCAACAACATCTCTAACCAAAAAGTAACACAAAAAACGACCTTGAAAACTAGACAAACTGTCCCTGTTTTTGGAAAAATAAGCAAAGATTTTGTTCATTTTTTAGACGCTTTTTTATGTTTTTATGGACTGTAAGGAAGGAGGAGTCTGGAAGGAGGCGCTGGAGGAAACGGACAAAGACAAGACAGGATCTACGGGCGCAAAAAGCCTGTCAATATTGTACAAAAGCTAGTTTCGATAATGACTCGTCATTTGGGCGAGGGTTTTCGAAAAAAAGGTTCATTTCTCACGGTTGAGAACAGGCCATTCCTCAGAGATGAAACACGTGTTTTATTTCAGTTGTCCAGAGCTTAAGACTTACGAGGAAACATCTAAATAATTGTCCGCGCATACCAGCAAAGCAGTAAAAGCAACAGGAACAGGACAACAGCGGAGGAATTCTGTCTAAAGTCGGTCCAGAGCTCTATATTTTGGCCTCCGGAAAGATGCAGATAACATGGAGCTGGCAAAAAGCACTGCTGAATAGTTCTGCTGGACGCAAAAAAAAAAAAAAAAAAAAAAAAAAAAAAAAAGGGGGGTTTATTTGATGCTTTTTGTGCGAAGATTCAAACTGACAGAAAGAAAAGAGGCTCCAACTGCTACGGTTTTGGATGGAAGCAGAAACGGCAGTAAGAAACACAGATCCGATCAGTTCTTCTGTGAAAATGTCGTGTGTCGTATTGTTTTGGAAGGCTTATTGTCCTTGTAGCAAACACAGGGAGAACATGCAACGTCCGCGTCACCTTATCTGAGGCAATGGGCACGTTCTGTCCCTCATTCAGGACACTGTAGAGTCGATGAAACGATAAAACTGAGATTCGCCATTGATATTTGAGCTACAACTGACGGTAATTTGACATTGAGACTTTTCAACGACACTTTTAACCAAAAAAAGGTCAAAATATGGCGACTGAAGGCTTATACATAGAGAATATATATGAATAAAGTGTATTATTACTATGTCCCCGAGGTCGTGAGACGTGGCAGGCTAAAAACGGCTAAATTCATTTTAAACATTCATTTTAAAGTGTTGCTTTTGTCTTGTGATTTATATCGTATTGGGATTTTAACACGTTTTTTTTTGTTTTTTTTTACTATTTTAAAGCGCCTTGAGTTACTTTGGTACGCACTGTGCTCTACAAATAAACTTTGATCGATGGATTATTGGTGAAATGGTCAGGAATTAGTCATCGTTTTTGACATGTTGATTTAATAACTGTCTCTGCGTTCTAGAGTCTGTACAGTCCAGATAATGGGTTCGATTAGTGATTTTTTTTATAGTAATCGATTGATATCTCTCAGTTAGTCACATTTGGCTTGTTAAATATCCATCATTCACACTGAAGTGACTTAATATTACACAATTCTGACAAACGGTTTTGGGGAGACTGATGGACATGACCAGGCAACCACAAAACATGCAGATTGTAGCGTTTTGTATGTTTACATGTGTTTGTTTACATACCAAAAATCTGTTCACGATCGGATCTCTGGGGTTATCAGATTACTAGCATGTCATGTAAACAGCTACATCTGATGTGAGTAATCTGATTTCTTTCTGATTGTTCACATACACGAGCAAAGAGCAAACTAACAAAAAGGGAAGAGGCAATGCTAAAGATCGAACAAGTTATCTTTTTATCTTTAATCGAAAAATCTGTCCTTCTGTTGTTGTTGTGCTTTGTTTTTGTTGAATTTTAGAATAAAAAATGCAAAAAACCCCCCAAAATTCAACTAATTAACTGACACGTGTCCCCAGATGTTTTGTATTATTAGATTTCTCTTGGGCAATGTAAACAAACACAACCGGAAATCAGATATAATGATTGAGTTATCTGACTACTTTGGTTCGAGTTTGTGTTTTAAAATCCGTTTGCAGATGGCAGCCTCATGACGCTTTCAACTGACCCATTCCTTTTCTGTCCCGCCCGGATTCATTTCTGATCCAAACCTGTTTTGCCAACGCACTGATACGACACTAAAAACCTGATTTCCTGCTCGTTTTGCCCCTCGTAAAAAGCCGAGGTTTCAGCGCGAGCCGAGTCAAACCGAGGATGCCGTGGGTTTTCCTTGTTCTTCTCGCTGACATTCCCGTGAACCGGCGCCTGATGTTGTTCAGATGAGCGATGAAAGACGCGCTCGGATCTGCGCCGCAGATGTGGGCCCGCCGGTGCTCGCGTTCAAATGTGGGCCCAGGATCGGGAGGACTTCAGCATTTACCAGAGTGTACGAGGCAAACACAAACATGGAGGCTACATTACTGCTATTTCATTTTTGTGTTACTATTCAGTTAGAGTATTGTCTTTGTTCTGTATGATTTGAGCTGCTGTGGATTAATAAAGTTCGTTCTTCTTGTATGTGAGGGTGACTGCCACAAATTAGTTCTCCAAAGCCACTGGAATTTCAGTTTTACAAAGGAATTTTTTTTAATTTTTTTTATACGTTTTTCAATTTAACAGGGGAAAGTACCCGAGAGCAAAGAAAAACAATAATACAAATAGTGAAAAATAATAATAATAATAATAATAATAATAATAATAATAATAATAATAATAATAATAATAATAAATAAAGTCAAACCTTCAAATCCCATTTCGCAATTTTTTGTTCTCAAATTTGTCCATTTTCAAGTCATTTTTTCCCATATGTTTAAATGTTTGTTATGTCAGTCCAGTCCTTGATCGTCTTGGGGGTTTTGTGTCATCCACTTCCTTGTGATGGCTTTTTTTCCCCCTGCTGCCAAAATTATATTCCAAAGATATCCATTTATTGTGTCCATGGCAGGAGTTCTGAGGCCCACGTACAAAGTTCTGAAATCTAAATGCTATGGCATCATCTGTATTTCGTTGCTGATTTCAGTCCAATATTTTTGAGCAACAGGACAGTCCCAGAAACACTTGATAGTGAGGACTCGCTATGTCGTCGTTAGTGCGCCCCCGTCTGGTGACTGGTTGGGAATGAGCCACGGCAAAATAAATAAGCCGTAATCTTGCAACGGTCCCAAATGTATATCACGCGGACGGAAGCAGGGAGAGCGCGCGAGGTTGCAGTTCAGAGCGGCCCAAAAGTCGGCCTCACGTCACGCCGCCGCGCCACAGAACGCCTCCCTCCTCCGTCTGGGCGCGCGGGCGATCGGCTGTTGGCTGCGTTCTTTTTTGCGCGCGGAGTGTTGACGTTCTCGCTGCTGTTAGTTGTCTGTCTGCGGAGCTTGAGCCAGCACAAAGGAGGAAAAAAAGACTCCGACGGCAGCAGAGAGCCAAACGTATCCGTCCACTGAACTACTTCAAATGGGTAGTTTGCGCCAGCCTGGAACAGTGCTGTACTTCTGCGTCTTTATCGCGAATTGAACGAATCGAAACTCCTTGGAATAAGAATAGTGACGGCTTTTGGACTTAAACGTGTTAAATGTGAGGAATTAAACAGGATTATTGACACGTCTGTGGTTCAAAAACGGAACTCCAGCTACGTTTGCGATGCGGAAACGGCGTTGTAGCATTGTTTAAACGCCTAAAATGGCTCCTTTTCGATCGAAAACGAATGGCGGTACGGCGCGCGATACTGGCCTGGGCCGCCGTGAGAGCAGACAACGTTACTTCCAGCGCGATGACAAAACGGTTCCCGCTCCGCCGCGTGCCGCACAGCTGTTCATCTTTGTCAGCGATGTGGCGCAACTTCGGAACGGGTCCGTGACAACATTTTCGAGGGAAAACGAAAGATGAGTTCATCCCTTTCACGCGGTAATGTCAGTTTTTCCCTTGGCCCTCGTCCAAAACGTTTATTGAATCTGAAAACGTCTCAACATCAGAAATATCACAATACATTTTGGAAAATTGCTATAACTCCTTGCCACATTTGAAGTAATTCTACTCTAAGCTTTATATTTCTGTTGCGGCGAGAACCCTCAGTCTCCATGGATGTCTAATAAAATAAAATCGCCTTTGGGACTCATCGATGGCCAGTCCAAAAACCGCTGCGGACATTATTGTTTTGGTCTGCGAATGGAGACAAAACATTAAAATTTGTAATATTTCTTGCTTCTTTGATCAAATGCAAAGGGGCGACAGGCAACAGTTTTCATATTGTTTATTTATGCCTTAGTGGTCGGCTTAGGCTGCACAAGCTCGGAACATGATCGGCGTAGGTGGTTTTGGGGCCTAAAACGTGTTGTGAAATAATGATCGTCCTCGGTTTGCAGCTCCACGTGTATCTGCTTTCCTGTTTGGTTAAATCCCTTCATTTCGTTGCTGACCAAGAACCACAGAGTGACCGGCAAGACACAAGGGGGAAAAGTGTTTTAAATTCAGTGTTTAGCTGTACATTTCGATGCATCTCCTCGGCTGTTTGAGCGGTTTGAGCAACGCGACGGTCGGAATGAGTCTGACGGAGCTGTACGGACTTTAAAAACGCAAAGGAGCACTTTTTGGGTGTTTTGAGGAGAGGGACTAAAGCTTGGATTATGCTTGTTGTGTCTGCGAGGTCTGCAAGGGTCCGCGTCAGCAAAATGTTGACCTTTTTTGCCAGAACTTCTGTGTCGGCGTTAGGTAAAAATGTGGAACTACGTGGACGGTTTGCGCGGAAATGCGTGAACCGCGTGCAGATAATAAATACTGCCGGCGTCTGGCCTCCTCGCACCTCATTTCGACGTGCAGGAAGTCTAATCTGACCTTAAATCAAACATCTACCAATCAAATAATGAGATAAGAGGGATGTTTTTGTTGAAGCTACATAATATGGCAAAAATATTACAATGTTGAAAAAGCTAACTTTGCATTCACACTTTGTTTTTCCTGATGTAGTCTTGATCTAGACTTGGTTTGCTCCTGTTCTAGTCCTGGTTTAAGGCTCTTCCATGCTCGACGTTCCAAACACATTTGAATACCAAGGCTTCTGTCCCACTTCTGCGTTTCTCTGTCCGTCATTTGGCCCGTCTCCTCAGAGAACATGGATGCGATGCGACTGAGCTGTACATGTGCTGACCACTGGGAGCGGTAGTGAACACAGTGGAAACTCTTCTTCTTAGAAAGTGACTAGAACAAGCTCCAAAACCACTAATTGTTTCTCTCACCTCGTATTCTTGACCCCTTTTTTTTATCTAAAAACTGCAGTGGTAGCCTCCATGTTTGTTTTCTTGACTAGTTCTTCTGTTTAAGTAAATTCACGAATGGATTTTCAGCGCCCTCTATTGGTTCTTTAACAGAACAAACGCATCGGTTATAAGAAAAGCACTATGATTTAAATTCACATTTATTTTACAATATTACTAAGAGTTATATAAGGATTAAACCTCATTAAACCACTGACTTGAGACGTGAACGACTATTGTTGTTTCTTTAATCGAGTTTGATTCCCTTTTTTAACATTAACATTAAAAAAAACGCATCACAAACGAGCCACACAGTTTGAGTAGTTTACATTTTAGTTTTTCCATTTCCATTTAGAATTCGATTTAATTGTAACTTGGACCATGGAAAAGGTCCGCCAACTACTGCCAGCTATGCGTGTTACAGGTCAGATCTGTGGAGAGGCGACCCCACTCACAGTAAGAATGTGTGTCTTTCAAGGTGTTTTGATTGAAAAAAAAGCAATCAGACCTGTAATGAAAGAAATGTTCAAGGAAAAGGAATAATATCTCCATGAGTGCAAGCAGAAATGTTACATAGTGCACCTTTAACCGAAGCCAGATATATTCGGACGAAGCGCATTGAAGTCACGGATCGCCCCTAATGTGGAGAAGAAAAAAAAGCTCCGAGTGGAAAATCTGAGGCTGGTTCTGAACACGGAGGAGTTTGGACGGGTGATGTTTTTTCTGTTGATAAAAGCGGTTTGTACGCCATGTAATCCCATCATCAGCGGCTGCAGAGCAAGATGTTTGGGAAGCCCACACAAAGAAGGATTCTCCAAAACCCCTTTTCCGTCTGATCAAAACCTGATCCCCGTGAAGATATGAATTTAATATAAAATCGTTCTTGTCAGAAAATCCATCCCATATTTTTTAGGCTTCAAGAAAGAGTCCAAAGCCGAGATATTTTGTTTTGGGATGTTTAACGAAAGGTTGTGGAAAGGTTTCGAAGTCATTTTTGATGGATAAACTGCTAAATGTGCACGACTGGGGCTTGGGTCGAACGCAGTCTGGGCTCGCCTCGCCACTCGCAGATCTGGCCCGTGACTGGGCCTGTCACCTGCTCGTCTCCATGGGGATAAAATGAGTTTAATGCCATGTGTAGCGTTTCACACCGACAACGCAGAAAAACATATCCAGCCTTTTCAGTACCACCAGGTCTAAACTGGGACTAAACTGGGACTAAACTAGGACTAAACCGGGTCTAAACTGGGACTAAACTAGGACTAAACCAGGTCCAAACTGGGACTAAACCGGGTCGAAACTGGGAATAAACCAGGTCTAAACTGGGACTAAACCGGGTCTAAACTAGGACTAAACCAGGTCTTAACTGGGACTAAATCCAGGTCTAAACTGGGACTAAACCAGGTCTAAACTGGGACTAAACCAGGTCTAAACTGGGACTAAATCCAGGTCTAAACTAGGACTAAACCAGGTCTAAACTGGGAATAAACCAGGTCTAAACTAGGACTAAACCAGGTCAAAACTGGGACTAAACCAGGTCTAAACTAGGACTAAACCAGGTCTAAACTGGGACTAAATCGGGTCTAAACTAGGACTAAACTAGGTCTAAACTGGGACTAAACCAGGTCTAAACCAGGCCTAAACTGGGACTAAACCGGGTCGAAACTGGAAATAAAGCAGGTCTAAACTAGGACTAAACCAGGTCTAAACTGGGAATAAACCAGGTCTAAAAACTAAACAGGTCTAAACTAGGACTAAACCAGGTCTAAACTGGGACTAAACCAGGCCTAAACTAGGACTAAACCAGGTCTAAACTGGGACTAAATCTAGGTCTAAACTAGGACTAAAGCAGGTCTAAACAGGGACTAAACCAGGTCTAAACTAGGACTAAACCGGGTCGAAACTGAGTCTAAACCAGGTCTAAACTAAGACTAAACCAGGTCTAAAATTGGACAACACCATTTCACATAGTTAAAGGCACAGTATGCAACTTTCTGGAGGTGGAAAGTGAATTGTCTGCATAATTCAATGGAAATGAAGTTCAAACCATACTTCAGAACTTTCTCCATGCAGATCGATGCCATACTCTGGAATATTATGAATATATATGAAGGAACATTTCCATGGAAACAAGCAGAAGGAGTCTCATCAAGGCCGAGTACGAAAAAGGTTTGTGGAGATGCAAGCCCACTCAGAGTAAGAACACGTGCAATAAAACCATTAAAAAAACAACATACTTTTGTTTTAGTCTGTTTTTTGCCCTAAAAAGTTCTGTATTGTGCCTTTAACTCTAGAACTTGAAGAGGAGTCCACGTGCCACCAGAACAAGCTCGCCACTAAAAGCTACAAAGTGACACACACAAAAAATAAAATAAAATAAAAAAATCTACATCACAGGAAACATAGTGCATTCAAGCCACATTCTTTACACGAGCTTTGTGCTGCTTAAATGCTGCGCTCGCTTTTAAGGCCCAATGCAACAGGAAACGTTGCCATTGGATTCATTTAAAGTTGGCGTTGGTCCTTCCAGAACGAACCATGGCCCATACAGATTCTGTTAAAAATGAAACATAACAAGGCCCTGGTGCGCTTTCTCTTAACTCCAAATATGAAAGTGAGTGCACGGCATGTGGACTTCCCTTCAGATCTGAGCCGCGTTACCGACACTGTGAAACGCGGAGGCACTTTCGAGAGCTGCTGTGTGCGATCACCGTTTGCAGATGGAATTACAAATGCTCTAAGATACTGACTTTTGCATTTCGTACGCAGAAAAAGCATCGTTAAAATCTGTGCAAAAGGTCTCAAAATCCGCTATTTAAGTGTCGGTTTCAGGGCCGGTTTTGCTAAAAAAAAACTCAACAAAAAAAAGTAAATCTCGGCTGCTTTAAAGGAGCACGGCGTAACTTTTCTGTGCTCGCCTCCGTGGAGATGCCGGCCATTTCTCACGGAGTTGTCTTTCTCCATGGCGACGTTACGAGCGTACATACGTGACAGGTCCCTGGAGAGGCGACCCCGCTCACAGGAATAAAGCATGTCTTTCGAGGTATTTGTGAGCGATTAAAAACATCTTTGAATAAAAAGAGAAGTGTAATGCCATACTGTGGAACATTCCAGGCCAGGCAATAACATCTTCGTGGTGAGAAAAGTTGCATAGTGCACCTTTAAAGCGGATGAAAACAATGAAACGAATAGTTGGAAGACATTTTGAGGAGTTTCATGAGATCGTTGAGACTGTTCCGCGCTTTTCGAACACTTTTCCGACTCTCTATTTGGAAAAATACGCAGACTGTTTACGCTTTGGTCGCCCTCCGCCCGACCCCCGTGCGCACACTCACATTTCCCATACTCGTCCTCAGCCCCGAGTCACTCCAAAATCCGCATTTTTTTCGGAGCTTGTGAAACGGCCCCAACAACGGCAGTAAAATCCGAGCGGCGTGACTTGCTGGGCGGCGGGTTTCTCCCTTCAGACGCCTCCCGCTTTGCCCCCGCCTCGGCTTTTTGTGCGCCGTTTTTACAAGTCCGCTCCAACCTTCGCCTCTTCTAACCCCAGCCCTTGGACTTAGAGTCGAGTAGAGTGTCTTGCCCAAGGACACAGGGTCGATTATAGCGGGGAATTGAACCGCCTAGCTTTTGGTTAGGGTGCAGTGCATTTTTGGACTATTCTTAAGTTGTTGAATGCATGAAAAAACTCATTGTACGCTCTTTTGTTTGTTGTGGGAGATGTTATTGATTTGCCTGGACTGTTCCGCAGCATGGCGTTACACTCATCGATCGCCATGGAGACGCCGCACACGATAAGAATCAATTTGGTCTTCATCCATGTTTCTTTTGTTTGTTTCTTGAGCAATAGATACACCTGTAATTGAAAATAAATACTTTTTTTTTTTTTAAATACTAATTAAATGCGAGTTTAAGTGCAATTTTTCCATGGAGACAAGCAAAAAAAAAGTTACGTAGTGCTGCTTTAAGTAATGTGAAGACCTCGTTTTATTCTCTGGCTTTTAACACCGAGTGAGTTGTGTGGTCCTTTACATCTTTTACCCATGTGATGTTGCCATTTGTTACTGTTTTTCCTGTATTTTGATGCTTCCTATTTCTGAAGTATTTTTGTCTTCATTTTGCTTTGCGTTTTTCGAATGTTCTCTCCGGTAATCTTCCGTAATCTCCCGCAGCGTCGCCAGTGCTCCTCTCGTCTCCTTTCGTCCGGACGCCAGGGGCCTTTCGACCGATGTGTTTAACAGAAGCGGTGGGGGGAGAAAAAAAACGCAGGAGATACAGGGAGTCCAGACGGGAGGAGGTGGAGGAGACGTGAGGGACCATTTCAGAGGTAGTAAAACTGTGTATTGACATGGTTTTAAATACATGATCAACCAAATGAAGGAAGACCAGAACTGGTTTACTCTGTTTTTACCCTTTGATTTAAAAATGCTGCTTTCTTTGTTATAAGAAAAGGTATTTCCGAATGTGTTCCAGCGTCTGTATAATCCACGTAACGATCCGGATGATCAAAATACGACTCTGATTATGTTTTATAGTCGAGTGGTCACAATTTTTGGTCACTGTTCTTTTGCGCGTTTCCGTGAAGATGTTGTTGCCGTGCGTGATCCCTCGGGTGTCGTGCAGGTTCCAGGAACTTGTATTCTGTCAACTGGACAAAACGTTTTTGAGAGTGAGCTGAAGAAGCGACTTGGATGAGTGGCTAAATGTACTCTTTAAAGGGGGAAATATTCTGCTAAATCTACTTTAAGGAGCCTTTGACCTCGTTACAGCAGTGTTTCCGCGCCGTTCGTTCACACAAAGTTGTATTCTGAGGCTGAGTTAAAAAGTCCTGTTATCACCTACCCCCTATCTCCGCCCCCACATCCCTGTACTTGGCTGTGATTGTTTGCAGACTCTAAAATGTCATGCAGCCACTTAAATTAAAATAAAAACATGTGAAATGACAATCCTCTGCTTGTTTTTGATGAACTGTCGCTACGAAGAGGCGGAGCTTATCAGTTCGACCGTTTTGAACAGGAAGTCAACGGACCTGCTTCTGTTACTAAGCTGTTTTTTGATCAGTATTGGCGTTTACGATGAACAAACTGTAAAATAATGATCTGCTTATGTCACGGTTCAAGCCTAAGCACTTAGACACAATAGGTCTCCTTTAAACACTTGCCAGTTCCATGTCCAGTGTTCAACCATGTGTTTTTGTACTCGCCTCGCCACGGATCTGACCTGTAACTTGACCTGATGAGATGGATAAAGTCAGTGTCAGTCCGCGGCATATTGAGACTTTATACCTTCAACGCTTCAAAGTCCACGCGTCGTTTCAGAGTGACAAAAAGTCTCGGCTTGTCGCTCAGATGTCAACGACGCCTCATTTTTCCCGATCATTTCTGCTTGTAACGCCACATTTTCTAAAACATTTTTGTCCGCGGTTTTCCATATTTGCATTGATGATAAAAACAGTTGGTGTCAGGGTCTGTTGAAGGTGGAAAAAGCCATTCTTTCTGACAGCCGTGCTAACACAAGACAGACCTCTGTGTCCAAAACTGGCCTAGGGTTTCACGCGGCAGACTACGCTCCGTTTTCTGGGTGATTTAAAGTCCAACTCGAAGCTCAACTCCGTGAAAGTCGGGACTATCGACGCGCCGTTGCTGTTTATCGCGGCTCCCTTTGCGCGGAATCTAAAGCGCGTAGGTTATTTTGGGGCCGGACCACCGGGATCGAGAGTATACAGTAAGAGAACCAGGGACGTCAAAGTTCAGCTGTGCATTTTGTCTTTTGTCTTCCCTGTGTAGCCCTCTGCTGCCCCCCTGTGCGCCGCCCCTGCTCTCAGGTCTGATCTCACGGTGAGCTGCAGACAGACGCTCCAGACCACACTAAAGATTCAGACTTCTGCTAAGACACCTGACTTCACCTTCTGTTGCTTTCAAACTGAATTAGGAGAAACGCGTCGCACTTTGCGGCAGCTCGCGGTCATTTGTGCTATTTTATCGACACACGTTTACGCCGCTAACTACGCTATTGTTAAAAATAAACAGTCATCAAACCTGTGTAGAGCACCTTTATGGATTATCTAAACTCCTCCGACTGTAAAGTATTTCACGTTATATGCAGTTATTGATGAGGCCTCATGGGTCTCTGACAAACTGCCCTGACAGGTCACAGTGGTCTCAGACGCTAGCCTAATGCCACGCCCACATCACCTGAGCGGTTTGTTACGGGCCGCACACTCGGGCTCCTCATGTTGTTCCTGTGCGCTCAGCAGTTTCAATGACGAGAATTCATCTGAAATGTTCTGTCATGTCATGTAACATCACTAACATTGAGACACTGCTAGAGAACCTTCCAGAAGTGACATGTTTGTAATATCTGTGCAGGGTTGTATTTTATAATTAATGAAGAAGAAAAAATTCTATCCTTTTCATTTTAATGAGGCAGCAATATAAAGACAGGAACAGCCGCAAATGGTTATTGGACCAAGTGCTAACACACTGCAGTTCATCTGAACATGTTTGTCTTTGGATGAAAGGGAAAGAGAGAAGCCACAGAGATGTATTTGTATGAAAGAAAATGGCTTAACTTAACATCATTACAGTCATATTGTTAAAAGGTCAGTCCTATCAGAAGTATTGTGGTCTGCAAAATAAAGTAACTAATGGACTGCCAGACTGTCATTCCAAAAGAGATCATAGCATCAAAAAGAGTCGACTAAAAGCCATTGTAATCTTTTTATTGATTGTTTTATGGGCCAGACAAAAGTCACCTACATCTGCAAAACCACTGCGCCTGCCCCTGTGCGGAGAATAAAGGATATTAAAAAGATGTTGCCGATAGCTTTTATGTCGTTAGCCGTGCGCTGTCTCACGCACAGCTCATTGTGGTGAATCCAGGGTTTTGATATTGAATACAAAGCGCCTCCACATCTGCAGAAGAACTACTGCTTTTGATAGAGACTTTTTCCGTTTCCACATCAGAGCGATAGCACGGCTAACAGGTCTGACAGGGGCTTTTACTGCGCCACAAAACAGAGCTGTTCAAATGCAAGGCTTCTATGTTAAAGGCATTCAGGTCCATAAAACCTGAAAGTTGACATACTTTGAGCTAGCACGACAATTAGCACGACGATTAGCACGATGATTATAGCACTACGATTATAGCACGACGATTAGCACGACGATTGGCACGACCATTATAGCACTACGATTATAGCGCGACGATTAGCACTACGATTATAGCACTACGATTAGCCCAACGATTAGCACTACGACTAGCACTACGACTGGCACTACAATTAGCACAACGATTAGCACAAGGATTAGCACAAAACAATTAGCACTACGATTAGCACTATGACTAGCACTACAATTAGCACTACGATTATAGCACTACGATTAGCCCAACGATTAGCACTACGGCTAGCACTACGACTGGCACTACAATTAGCACAACAATTAGCACAACAATTAGCACTACGATTAGCACTATGATTAGCATTACGACTAGCACTACGATTAGCACTACAATTAGCACTATGATTAGCTCTACAATTAGCACTACGACTGGCACTTTGACTAGCACTACGATCAGCACTATGATTAGCTCTACAATCAGCGCTACCATTAGCACTACCAATAGCAGATATATCAACGTGTTTTTTGCCGTTTAGGTTTTTGAGAAATTCTGTACACACTATCTAGTCTCCTTTCCCAGAACTGAAAGTGCTGGGTTACACACGGCATGATGTCATTAGGTGGTAATGCTTGTCCCGTCTGTTTGTCACACTAACCTTTATATTTGTTGAGACGTCTAAACTCGAGCCTGAAAATGTCTTGTTTGAACCTATTTTGTTTGTGTTTTTGTCAAGTTTGTGCGATTGTGTCATGCGGTTTGTCAATTTTACTTCCTGGTTGGACATGAGCAGCAACTGTTACCAAGCAACCATACTGTAAACAAGGGTCAAAATCCAAATTCAAAATTGTTTAAACAGTCGGAAAAGCGTGTTAATTGTCTGCATTTTCGTTAGGGTGTCGCGTATTGATGACATAGACAGAGAGACAGTGTTTTTCGTTTTAGATCTCAGCTCCTCCTTTTTATTTGGACATTTTTCTTCACTAACTGCCACTTGTATGTATTTACTTGCTGTAAAACTATGATAAATATTCATATATTGCCACCACATCAAACAAAGTAATAATTTGAGAAACATGAGAACCTGTCACTTTAAAGACCTTTACAATTGTAACTGTAATATATACTTTTTTTTTTATTTAATTGAGGAGACTATGAAGGACATTCAACATTTTTGATAAAGGCAATTAGGTTTGTGGGTTTTAATGGACATATACTTTCAGGACTCTACCAGTTAAAAGTCTAAACATTAAAAATAAATGGGGTAATTTTGTTTTGACGGACGAGGAATGGGAAAGTGTGTGCACGCCTCAATGGAGAACCACGAAATCGCATGCTTGGAGGGTCTTCTGTTGGGAAAATGTGTCACGTTCCTTTATAACACCACGTCAAAGTGCCCATTATTCACATATTACTGTTGGAGAAACTGTGGCGGCCAGGGGGCAAACCCCTATCACGTGCTTTGGGACTGTCCGGTTGCTCAGAAGGATTGGACTGAGATCAATAAAGTGTTACAGACTGTTTTTGACATCGCCGTCGATTTCCAGAACTATGTGTCTGGGCCTCAAAACTCCGACCATGGACACAATCAACCCCTGAGCCGTCGCTCGGGGACTGAACCGATCACTGACATACGGAAAATGGGAGAAAAAAATGGACAGACTCTGAACTAAATGGAATTTGTGGAATTCATGGACTTCGTGTGCTGTAATTTAATTTTGATGTCTTTTTTTTGGACCGTTTCATATGTTTTCTGTTCAAAAAAGTTGTGTTAAAAAAAGTTATGAAAAAAAATTATACAGGTAAAAAATATAAAAAATAAAAAAAATTAAAATGTAAGGCTAGAAAATAGCTTTTTTTTTTTCTATTATTTTCTTTTCTTTTATTTTTTTTACACGTTTCTAATAGAAAAACAAACTGAGCCGTTCAGCCGATCAGGGACTGGACCGACATTATCACTGACATACGGAAAATTAAATTGGACTTAATCTGGAAAAGGACAAATTGGACAGACTCTGGATTAAATGGGACTTGTATCTTGGACTTTGAAAATTTTATTTGGATGTCTTTTTTTTATTTTATTAAAAACATGTTGCTGTGTTCTCTATGGGCCTTTTCTGTCTCATGTCTTTTCTATTTTGTTGTGTTCAAAAAAGTTAGAAAGAAATTAATAAATATTTAAAAAAGTGGAAAAAAAAATCATATTCAGGCTAGAAAATGGCTTTATTTTATTTTATTATTTATTTTACGCAGTTTGTAATAGAAAAACAAACTGATTAACATTTCTACCCAGGGCATTTTTTTAAATTTTTTTTCAAAGACTTAAAATCACAAGCGTTCAGCTCTGATTCAACGGTCGACTATATTCTCAGCCGCCTGTCGCCCCCGTTTATTTAACACTCTGATGTCAAAAGGCCTTTTAAAGGGTCTGCGCGTTTTAAAAGTCCACGCACCTTCGTGGGTCTTCCAACAGCAAAGAAACGAAAAAAAAAAAAGGGAGCAGAGAAACCGTTGCCGAGCGGGGCCCTAAACCGCCTGTGCTCCGGGTCGGTAGCACATCAGGTAGAAACAGAAGCCGCTCGTAAAGTGTGGAACAATGTGCCGGCGGCGTTGACTCCTGACCCGCTCTGGATGTGTGTTCGGAGGAATGCGGTGAGCTGGCTCTGCTTTTCCGGTGCCCCCCAACCCACCCACCCCCTAAGCGCAGGAGGCCGTGTGACCCAGACATGTGCTGCCGTTAACGGGCCGCGCTCGGGGGCCGTGCGCGCGGGGGGGGGGTTCATTAGTGCGAGCTGCATTTACTGTACCAGGCAGTAAATGCAAGAGAAACAAAATAGCGGCTTTATGTGGGCAGAGGTGACGGAGGGGTGTTGTTACAGTCGACCTCCACATCGGCGAGTGAAGCGGCCTGCGACAAGTCAGAATACACGTTTCACCCAAACGCAATGAACGCTATATTTAAGAGTTTGCTAACAATGTGCTTGTTTTCCCCCAGTTTTGGTGGTGTCATAACTGTACTTCCTGGTTGGTCGTGAGCTTCTGTTGTGCTTCGTGTGCTTGCAGCGCTAACCAGCGCGTTTTCTTGTCGTTAGCGCCTTCCAAAGCTAAACGTTAGCGAGTTCTTCGTTTTGGAACCCATCCTACTATCCTTACTTTCGCGAGGTAACGTTACATCTTTATTAAACAGTAGTGTTGGGTCTTTTTGGACAAGTGCGTTGGTCTCGTGGACGACTCACAGTAAATCCCCAAACGTAGTGATGTTTGGTCGAAGAGCTAAAATGTTTAAGATAAATTCGAGCAGCAGCTTTTGGCCCGACTTGTTTTCCCCTCGTTGCGACATTACCTAGCAACCAAATTACACAAGCGTTTGATTTGACAATTAATAAAACCTGTTAACACCTTTGTTTCGTATGTAAATTCCGTCTGTGCTTTTCGATGTAATGTCGGATGCGATGACGTTTGCGTGCAGGAGGATAAAGATGACTCAAACCAACATTTTAAATAAAACTTTGCGTGGGGGGGGGGAAAGGAGAAGATGTGAACAGTGTTGAATCAGCTTTTGATCGTTTGATCGTTTCATTCTCTAACCGTTTTGTTCGTTAAATCAACAACTCCGGAAAGCCCACCGAAGCATCTGTTGTTGTGAGTGATTTTGGTCCAAAATATGATCCAAACGTGATCCAAAGTATGCATTAAATGTATCTCTATGTAGAAACAAGCAGGTTATGCCACGTTTAGGAATAAAAAGAACTGTATTTGAATAAATGTCACATGGTGCAAACTTTGTATTTTAATTATTTTTCCATTTTCTCGCTTGTTTGCTTCATCCAAACACGGATACGGAACCTCCTATTTATGTATCAGCCTTTATTCCATCAGCTAAAATCGCCATTGAGATCGTAACCTCTTGTTGAACATGAGGATCGACCTTCACCGTCTCATTACGCTCATTTAAAGTTGGCGTACCTCATTTTCAAACTGCAAAACGACGGGGAAAAGTGTAGGTATTTCAACGTATTCAACTCGCCCCTTTGTTTTCCGTCGAGCGCGCGGCTTTGGAACCACTTTTTCCAGACGTGGAAGTGAAGCTGAGGTGGAACCCCCCAAGCAAAGCCAATCACTGCTTTCCGCTCTTACTTCCTGGTCGATAAGAAATGAAATACTTGATTATTAGCTGCAGACGGCGCACAACGGTCTCATTTTTGTCACAACGTGCTGCTTTTATGATATACACTTTGGGGGAAACATATTTTTTTCACCAATTTATCCGAGGTACACCAACTTTAAATCTAATATGATTTTTGTGGTCAAATCTGCTACACAAAGATCCCGCGGACATGTTCCGAAATGCAACGTCTTTTCTCAAACGCTAATGCTGTTGCTCGTGTTTAAAATGCCGCACCGCTCTAAATTTAAACTGTTTTTTTCCCCCCCAAATAGTTCTGCCTTCCTGTCGAATACCCTCCCGCGGACACAAAAAGCGCGCCGGACCGTTTTCCAAGCGCGCCATCGCTTACCGACATCCGCGTCCGTCAGAGAAAAGCTTTTCCGAACGGCTAAACGCTGCACCATTCCGGCGGGACAAAGCCGAGACAGACCAGAGACACCCCTGTCCCGGCTCTGACTGGGCTCGGGCAGGAAGAGACGACCCGAGATAAGGGGCTAAAAGCATCGGGACGGACCACGCTTCCACAAAAGAGAAAGCCTTTTTTTTTTTTTTTTCTTCTTTTTTTTTTTTTCCTCTTCGGACATTTTAAGTGGTGCCATTGTCCCGCGGCTCGTCTTTTTCGGAGCGACCTTTTTGGACGTAACGCGAGACGGGGACGGCGAGGAGGCGGGCGGTTTGCTGATAAAAACTGTCTCCTGGAGGTAAGCGAATCCGTCCGGCTCCGCTCGCGATAAGGAAACACTGCGGATTATCTGAAGACGGGACAATTGAGGCCCGAGACCCTCGGACGAGCGGTTGATGTAACGCTGAAGAGAAGAGCGCGGTTGAATACGGTGGCAGAGGTGGGTCAGGTACATTTACTGGAGTCACAAACACATTGTCCTTCCTTTGAGTCGTTTTCAGGCCGCGTACTTTGAAGTAACAGTTCTCTTACTCTTGGGTAAACGTTTCGGTTCCTCTTCGCACCGTGGGCAAATCCACAAGTGGCAAACGCGTTCCGTTGACGACGTTTTTTTTTGTTCTCATTTTTTGCGGTCCGTCCTTTGCAAATACCAGAAGTTGTACGTTATTTCATATTTGGTCCGTTCAAATACACTAACTTCCGTCCTCACAGTTACAGTTACTTGAGTAGTAGTTGCATATTGTCTTGGCACTCTTTACGGAGTACAATTTTTTTTGGGCTGTTTTACCCATTTCTGGTGGTTCAAGTCCAGATTACTGAGTTAATTGTCAGTTAATTGATAAGCGTCATTATTCAAGACATAATGCAAAAAATAAGTACGAAAGTCAAATAAGTCATTTCTATTGAATTTATGCTTAACTTTATCTTTCAGAAAGTTTAGATTATTTGTATATTTTTATATATTTTTTTACGTGCAAGTGAAAATGACCTTCGTGGTTTGATCGTGGGGTCAGTGATCGTGAATAATTGTTAAATACCGTGATTTCTCAAGACACAAGAAATTAAAATCGTACACACCTAATACACATGACTAATGCAGATTTGTAAAAGTATAGTGTATGTTTCATTACTTTTAAAGATGCACCGATTCACTTTTCTGAAGGTTTGCCACATGCTTCTCAGGATATTCCTCAATCGGGCATGAAGCCAAGCGCTGAGCCAAGTCAGATCTGTGGAGAGAATGCATGTTTTCAAGGTATGTTTTAGAAGTAACGTATGACAGGTTTTAACGATTGTCTAATTTCGACGTTATTTGGTGTATTTGTACCTGTTGTACTTATACATGATAGTTTTAAACCAATCAGGTGTTTGTGGAGAAAACGTTGAAAAAATCGGACAGAAAATGACAGGAAGTGACATCACACACTCATTCCAATCAAAGTTTAATCATATTTCACACACAGAAACAACTTTTTTGACCCTTTTAAACATTAATTCAACAAAATAAAGTCGCTCTCATATCTTTTTATTAGATGAGTTTTGGCCCTGTGTTTTGCTGGGTAATTTCCTTGTGTGATGTCATCAATTACAAACAGGAAGTGAAATTATCAAACCTAAAAAATGTGCTATTCTGAGATAACATTTGTATAATTTTTTAGCTTTATTCAAAATATATTCATCCTAACTGCATTTCAGTTCAATGAGTCGTCCGGCCTGTAGGGGGACCTTTAATGCCATACTCTGGGACATTCTTGGCAACGCAATAACACCTCCATGAGACAAAGGAGGCCTTTAACTCCAGCGTAAACGTGAACACAGTGTCTGAAGATGCTCTGAGAGAAAGTGATGGGCTTTGGTTGAGTTTTCTAAAAATAGACGTTGGACTTGCGTTTGCGTCCAGCGCGCTGTTGGCCAGTCAATCGGAATACACGGAGTCAAGGGTTGTAAAAATACTGTCTTGCAAATAATGACTTGGGGAAATGGACTCGAACCATAAACATTCACCCAGAACTCTCGGAAAAGTTCAGGTGCCAGAAAACGGGGAACATTCGCAGGCCCGTCGTCTTCGGGGACGAGCGCGGAGGCGGCGCTTTCCACTGGCGTTTCCAGAGATGGACGTGTTGCATCATGTGGACTTACAGTAAGACAGGTTCATGTTTTTCGAATTACTACACTTTTTTTGTTTTTTGTGGGAAAGTATCTGCGCTGAATAGTTGTCATAATAAGATAAAATCAAGTTGAAAATGATGAAAAAGTGGAAATGGTCTGGTCGTCAATACACAAAATTCCATCCAAAATGCAGGAACGATTTACGCACAAGAAACACATTTAACTGACAGTTTAAACATGAATTCCTGTTGTCATATATTCTTTTATTTGTTAAAAACGACTGCGTAAATCAGCTGAGCTTTGACCCTTTCATACAGCAGGGTTGAGAAAATACCTCTTCGTACAGTCGGCAAACGGCAAATGTAGATTCAATGAAAAATGCAATTTTCCCCTTTTTTTAAGATGTTTCTTGACAAATGATTTGTATTTTAAGCACAACTTATACAATTTGAGTCTAAACGGAGGTGTATGACACGGAGTTACATCAGAAAAGTAAACGAAGTGTTCTGTACATGTTAAAATACAGCAGAATGTCGACATTCTTGGATACAAATTTGGGCTGTTGGACCACTTTATTCCTCTTTGTGCTTGCAGTCTGTGTTTGCTCTTGTCGTTGTTGAGCAGTGGGTGACAGAGCAGCTCTTCTACGTTAAAATGAATGCACTGCTTCCCCCACAGAGAGCGCCGACCGTATCTAAGTCACATCTTCTAACCATGTCCAACCAGGAAGTGCAACTATAGACTTCGCCATCATTGTCAAACTAATAAAATCTAGGTCATATTTAAGGTGAGTTTTGAAGGTCTGTGGGTTGAAAAGTAATTGTGAACAAAATTAAAACAATATTAAACATGGGTAAAGAAGGAAAAACTGTTTTTATACATTTTGTTCGTTGTAAACCACAATTTTGATCCAAAACAAAGAGGTCAGGTCCATTTACTTTTCGCTGTTGCAAGAAGAAAATATAACATTATTGCGCTTTAATTGGAGAAAACGTAATATCCCCCAGAGCAACTCAGCAGTCTGCGAGTGGTGAAAACAGAAAAATATCTGCAATTCTGAGTAAACCAACGATGAGGGACCACCTTTAGCGCACGATGGTTAAAGTCCACGCTGATTCCGTGTCAATACGTTGCCATTAACAACTGAAACGGCCGCAACGGGCCCTTTAAACCCATGGCGCGGTGACGGTGCAGAGACAGGGATGACTCTTTGGCCCTTTGTCCTGTGTCTCGGGGGACAGAGGAGGGATGGACTTTCACTGATAACGCACTGAAGAGGGGCTGTTCATGAGAGAGCGAGGGCCATCCAGGGTTCAGGACAGGCTGTTGGCACTGCCCGATACCAGGGCCGGGACACATGGCGAAACGCGTTTACAGCAGCACGATTCGGTTGAATACCGTAGGATCGAATGGTTAAGGGGACCGATGTAAATAGTGTCAATATTTCCAGTTTGACTACGAAATGATGTCGTCGTACCTTTGTCTTTAGGCCGACATCAACATCTGTCATGGGACTATGGATGAGTCTTTGCATACTTACAGACATGTTGACTAATACGCACTGTCCCTGAATTAAATAAATCCAGTTGTCACTCACAGAAGCTAAATAAGAGGAGAAGTGGGTGGGAAAATGCGTTTTTTTTGAGCAGAAATAGAGAATTAAATGACCAAAATAACATATTGTTCATTTCTATTGCCATTTTGCACACTGGATTTCATTATATTTAAAAAAAAAAAAATCCAGAAAGCAGGCATCAATTTAACAATTCTTTTTTTTAACAGATGTATTCATTTACTAAATC
Source organism: Chaenogobius annularis (assembly GCA_015082035.1). Lineage (NCBI taxonomy): Eukaryota > Metazoa > Chordata > Actinopteri > Gobiiformes > Gobiidae > Chaenogobius > Chaenogobius annularis. The sequence goes on along the minus strand of BJKM01000172.1, from coordinate 606,879 downwards.
AATTGATAAACTCTAAATATTGAAATATAGAATTTTAACTTTAATCTGTCATTCCGCTCGATTTCATGGTTAAAACCGAACCCGCTTGTTGTAAAATGTGCCGTGACTTTTCTTTATTTTACACTCAAAAAGAAAAAAAAGAAATCAATTTTGCCCCTATTTAAATTTGTCACCTTCCATTTAATTAGTTTATATTATTATTATTATTATTATTATTATTATTATTATAATTATTATCATCTTTTTTTTCCTTTTTTTTTTAATCAAACGCAAATAATTTTGATTTTAAAATGATTAAATCTTCAAAACATGTATCAGCATAATTTATTCAAACAGGAAAAAAGGTGGGATTATTTTGGTATTTAAACGGGGTCAACATTTCTTTCTTTGTGTGTGTGTGTGTGCGCGCCAGGGTTTAAATGGTGTGAATGTGCGGTATTGGCTGCGTTCCTGCCCCCTGTATTCAGTGACACGTAACACCGTCATTACATGGGTCTTATCGGGGCAGAGCGTGTAATCCACTCCGCCTCACTGCGTCTCAGCCTGATACCCACCGAAGTCACGTTTCTCTGGCCAGTCGAACCCCCGAGTCATTGTCGTTACGCCACGCGAGACGTATTGTGAATTACATTTTGGATGATTGTGAACGCAAAGATGGTCACTTCAGACTGGGCAGAGGCCTTTCGGGGGTTTTCAACAAGATCCTGGCGCAACAAAGACAATGGCGATACCAAATATAAAATACTATTGTGTCCTTGGGCAAGACACTCACGGTAAGGCATAAACTTAAATGTCCCCAAAAGGAAATGTACTAAATATCTCCTTATGCTACAATAACCAATAAACCAGTCTAGTTGAGTTGTTAAATTGCACTCTAAGATAAACACTACTTTATAAATGTATTACACAAAAACTAAAAAACACAAATGGATATAGAAATAATGTTGTTTGTTGGAGAAAGGGAACTGGCATAATATATATTTTAAAAAACAACAAAACGATAACAACATATGTACGTAGATGTATTACGTCACCTTTTTTTGCCATTTACTGTAATTTGTGTATGTTGATCCAAAGCAAAACATTAACATTTTAAAAACCACAATATGGCATTAAAGGACAAATATTATGCATTATTTGTACTGTTATTGGCCTTTAAACATGTTCTAGAGTACCTTTTAGTTTGGCTTCTCATGTTTTAGAACAAAACATTTAAAAACGTTAAATTACAGAACGAATCTGGCAATGATTGATGGAGTTAAAAAACAGCAAAGAAAATTCTCAAAAAAATTTATCGAGGAGTGTTTTTGACGCTCGGAGGGGAGAGGATTTTCTAACCAGGATTCATCAAACTAACGCGAATGAAGCTAAATGCTACTCCAGGTATGCTTTTGATGGGGGAACAATGTTAGAACAGGCTTAAAAGCTCAAAAAAGTAAATTCTGCATAATATTTGTCCTTTAATTTGACATAGCACCATGGAGACTAGCTGATACTAGACAAAGTTACAGGTCAGATCTGTGAAGACGTAAGTCCACTCACAGTGTAATGCCGGTTTGATGAAGTATAATTGCACACATACAAGGCAGTTAAGTTTAATGTCATTCTGATAAACTTTCCAGCCAAAGCAATAACATCTCCATGGAGACAAGCAGGTGGCGTACATTACATCGTGCACCTATTTATTTATTGAGGTTAATTTAACATAAGTTATAATATGTAGGGTCAACGAAACTGAACAACAGAAACGATTTGAAGTTTGCAAATTGAATTGTCGATGTCCTTAACCAAAACACAAAAGGTCATGTGTTTTACGAGCGGGAGGAAGCTGGGTGTGTGCCATGTTACCGTGCCATTATCCAGAGCTCGTGATTAAAACGGGTCGTAAAGCCAAACAGGAAGCTACTGTCCACACATCTGCCCATGACTCAGTGCTAGTGTCACGTTAGCTTTTATACGGGGGTTTTCTTCTTTATGGAGCTTGTTTAGAGTCTGCCTCCGCTACAACAGCAGCAGTAAACAGCAGCCATAACATTTAATGACAGACACAGCAGAGTTCACTAAAGTTCAGTGGATTGTTTTATCATCTAATTTGCCTTATCCTTTATTTATTCCACCAAGTTACAGGTTAAAAACGCTGATTTTACTTCGGTTTGTTTGTTTGTTTTGAAGCCAGATTGCCCAAAAACACACCACGCTATGGGTGCCAAATGTATTGTCAAGTGATCCAATTCAGTGACTGTATCGATCAAGGCTGTAGTCGCTCAGTCGATTAATCGGTCGCCGGTGTCTTAGTCCACCAACGTTTGTATTGGTCCACCGATTATTGCATTTCGAGCACACGATTTGACAAGGAAAGGTGTTTGGAGTGAGCTAGCTGAAGATTATGGAGCGAATCGTGAGTTTAGTCGGCGTTTTAGCACGCAAACTCGCCGTTTCCAACAAAGTTTTCTGTACAACCAGGTGTTTGTGCGGCGTGACTCGCAGTCCGATCTCAAACGCATACTGAAACGGTTTGAGAAGTTGTGCGATCGATCGTCAAGGCACGTCTTCGGTCGACTACCGCCTTTGTATTGTTGCAGATAAACCCCCTTACCCCGTAGCTACGACCTCTGACATTGAGAATGTTATGCAAAAATCATATTTAACCCAAGTATAGTTAGCTTTTAGCCAGTTGGCATACACTAACTGCTATATATAGTCAAACAGAAAAGCGTTTACACACTCAATAATGACTTCAAAGTTTGGATATTTAGGTCTAATAACGGATTCAAAGCCACGTTGTAATTTAATCTGAGGAATTATAAACGCACTAAAGATCCATTAAATACAGGGGCCTCAAATACCCATCTAAACACAATGATTGTCCCACAGCATTCATATTGTAAGTCAAGCTGGTCTCAGGCTGGTGAAACGTCATTAAAACCATTGGAATAACTCTACAAAAATGGTGATAAAAAGCCTTGTCTACACTATCATCGTCACATGGTTACAATCTAATTAAACCTCTCTTGTGTTTATATTAGTTGCTCAGACAGCTTGCCACACATTTAGACATTTTGTGGCTCTTGCTCCATAGAAATCGTCTCGAAGTCAGAGGAACCCATCGCGCTCCAAGTCTGATCGAGCAGTTCATTCAGAAAAACGATCAGCGGAAATGTGTGTTCAACTACAACTGTGACATTTCTGCCAAACCTGGCACACGACACGTTGTCTTTCCACGTATTTAAAGCTGTTTTTTTTTTAGCTTTGTCTTTGAGCAAATGAATAAATTCAAACGAACAAAGACCTCTCACCTAGATTACGTCGATGGCTTGGGATCAGCCTCTTGATACTTTGCGATTTTTGTGGGGCTAATGCTAAAAGCGATAGGAAAAAATACTGGAGAACTGGCGCCTTAATTCTAAAAACTAAAAGGCTAAGTTGATGCCTGTGATCAGTAGCATTAGCGTCTCCTTTTGTACTAAACTGTGAGATTCTTTGGCAAGACACTTCGCCCACCTTGCCTTCAAACGTCCTGTTCGTTTCTTGTCCAACGCAACACAATAACTTGGAATTAGATCAAATGCAGTTTAAGTGAAACAAAAACCACATTTCTTTGAGTTTTGAAAAAGAACATTGGGGTAGGGGGGGTGGGGGGGTGGTGGTGGGGGGGAGAGCCAAGACTTATTTCACAATTTGGTCTGAACTCCACATGTTTGGAACAGTGGGAAACTCACCCTTTCAATTTTCCAATACATCACTTCTGTTTGAGCAGTGTTCTTCTGAGACTTGAGATGCTCCAGGTTCAGAACGGGTTTTGGAGCGGGATCAAGCCTCGGTTCCTGGCCTTTGAGGGTTCTGTTTAGGACTCGCCGGCTCGCGGTGAAGACGAGCCGTTTGTGATGTGGACGAAAGAAGTAAACAAACACATGTTCACTGGGATCTGCAGAACTGGACTCTGCATGCTGCTTTCAAGTGCACACTGGACAATTGGAAATAGTTTAGAGAGCGGTGCATCATTTTTAGTCAGGAAATGGGGAAGCTACGGCATGAATGTTTTGCAGTCTGGGCTTCACAACGACACGGCCTCGGGTTTGATTCCCAGACTGTGTGGAGTTTGCGTGGTCCTCTTGCGTCTGTATCTAGTTTGACTATATTGAAAAGTAAGTGGAACCAGCCCCTAAAAATGAAGATTACTGAAGATTACTATAAATCTGTTTGAAGATCTACTTAAATAAAAGAACTTTATGTGCTTTTAACTATGTTACAACGGTGTTCCTTCATCATTCGCATACTCGCAATTATTTAAAAACAAATCTGACTCCAGGTCAAACATGTGGGGTTATAAAATGTCATGTATTTGTAATACTAAAAAACACGTGATTGAAAATCTGCTGCTTGTTATGTTGAAATACTACTATGAAGAGGCGGAGCCAGGAAGTTCTGCAGTTTTGTACTGGGAAGTGGGTTGACCTGTCTCTATTATTAAGCTGTCTTAGATTTATTTTGTGGTTTATAATAAAATGTAAAATAATTATCAACATATGTTAGTTTAATACTAAATGTCTGATAAAAAGTGTAATGTGTTTCCTTTAAATACAAAACATAATTATGTCACGAACGACATGTTTTTATGTGGAATCATTTTAAGAAGGGCCTACTTCTGCCTACTTAGCTCTTGTGTATCCATGCAGACACAAGAAAAACATGCAAACTCAGTGAAATCCTGCCCAGCCCCAAGAACAGAACCCAGAACCTTCCAGCTGTGAGGACAGAGCGCTTTAGACAGTCGGCATCTGACCGACCGCCCACTTACGGAAGAGTAGAACAACTTCGCGGGGTAAAACAAACCATTCATTTGAATGTAGAAGAGCGGCTGCGTCCCCCACTCTTCGGCAACGAGAAGAGCAAAGACAAAATGTAGGATTTATAGACATGGAGAAGTGGTCCAACGGCTTCAATTTGTGGAGAGACATGCAAACAGAAAGGCCCGGTCCGGCCTGGGAGTCGAACCTGTGACCTTCTTGCTGCGACTGCCAAAATCAGCTTTAACCAGCGTTCAACCGTTATTTCCTCTCATAGTTTACCCAAAAGTTGTATTTTGTTTGATTGATCCGTGCGTGTTTGAGTAGTTCTGTATTGTCCGGCAACTGAGGCTCCAGGGCTCCAGTAAAGACCTGGCTTCACTTAACCCTCATCTCCGCCCACATCCCTGTACTTAGCTGTGAGTATTTGACGGTATGGTATTTGATTGGGTGCTATTGTCACTATTAAAAATGAAAACATATGACCATCCACTGCAATCCTCTATTATTAAACCATTTGAGATCAATATTGTGGTTTACAATGATCAGCATGTAAAAGGATGATGTACTTATGTTAAAGCTCAATGCTAAGTACTTAAAAAGAAAAGCTAATTATGTCTTTATGTCTCCTTTAACTTGAACAGATCAGGTTGTCAACATTTTGGGGCTAACACAATGTCCATAAAGACTCAATGTTGCATAATCCGTCCGTAAATGTCTTAAAAAGAGGCACAAGCTTGCATTTCCCGTTGAACTAAACAGTGTTTTTCCCACGCTAGACCCCGCACTCTGAAGCGTTGCCGTCTGTATCCACTCAGCCGCCATGCCGCCAGAGCAAGTCCTGCAATCCTGCCACATTCTCCTTCTCCGTTCTGTTCTTTTCTCACAGTCCGGCGTGGAAAGAGAGCGGAAACCTGATTATTTGGCAGATTCTTGCGACGCAGGAGGGGACGCTAGCTTCTTGTTCCGTCTCGGGCATCGGCGCAGGGACACGGCCGACTGCACAAGCACAGCAACGCGGATTTGTTCAGACCTCCGCCCGCTCGACGACGTGATAAAAGCTAACACATGTGGATGGCACCGGCACAACTCGACACAAGTAGCAGTGTGTCGCCGAATAATCGCTGTATTTATCTGAACGTCCAAACCGTGCCGAGACTTTGATTGGAATCACATGTGCGAGAAGCCCGGAGCATCTTTGCTTCATGCTGACTCAGTACAATACAATGGGCCCAGTCTGCGAGGGATGGGAGAGCGCAACGGGGCCAGACTAGAGCATTCGGAGGCAGAATTTACAGCCTCTTGTGACAACGCGTATCCCGCTGTTGCCATAACGAGCCTGAAAATGCCCGATCTCGTCCCGATTTCAGAAGCCAAGCGCGGCGGGGACTGGTAGGTTATGGGATCGGAGACCACCGGGAACAAGCAGGTGTCGCAATATGGCAGAAGCTCCGAGGGTGCGGTCAGTCTATAGTTTTAGGTCAGAGGGTCTAGCAAACTTTTTTCTCCGGAAGGCCACGTTAGGCGCTGTGTTGGGCCGGACCTGTTTCCGGGCATTTCCATCACGCTGCCTAAAGGTTTCATGTTTTATCTTTTCATGCACCATTCCCACAGGTGACCACAGGGGGCGCTCCGATGCTCGGAGTGCATTCGACACGTTGAGACTACACATGTCGCTAAACCACTTTTGGTAAAGTTTATAATTGTACTTCCTGGTCGGACATGAGCAGCAAATATGACATAGGTAGACTACAACTGCTACCTAGCAACCATACTGTAAACCAAGGGAGAGGCGCAAATCCAAATACAAGATGACACAGCATAGTTATGATTTGGCACACAATCATACATAATACACGTCAGTAACAACGTCAGTCAAGCGTTAAACTTGCACGTCGCAGCATTGATGACAATCACAGAGGGATTCTGTTCAGAACTCAGCTCTACTTCACTGTAATTTTCAAAACTTTTATTTTTCAAATTTCCGTCAGCAAACTGCCAACTCCACGGATTAAAACTAATCATAATTTACACCACAGTCGCTCCTCGCCAAACTAAATCAGAAATAGGAAAAACAACGTTTTAAACACTGGCACTAGAAACGCATGCGTAGGAACATTTGAACAGAACTATAGGTGACCAAAAGAGCGACGATTTAAAATTGGGAATATAAAACCACAATTAATGCATGTAACAGCTGGAGACGGAGCTGAAACATGAATAATAAAACATATTATACAAAATGAAAGTTATAGGTAAAGTACAAAGCGCCTTCTAATGCGTGTCCTTTCTTGGATGTCATGCGTCTTTCTTCTGTCCTCGCTCTGTCCCCATTCGCTTTGTCTGCTGATGATTTCTGGTTCCAGAAGTTAAAAAGGTGTTGGACAAACCATAAACTGTACCAAAGACTTCAGTCATAACTCACCAGATAATGCACTTACGTTTTCAACTGAATATTTATTGATTCCGAAAGCTGACTGAAACCGGTCCAGAGCAAAGCTTGTCAACACTTTTTGTCCTTGAAGGTTGGTATCTTTTATATATATATTGCATCCCATTTTTCAACGTCTTCCTTTTAACTTAAATCCCATCTCATAATTACTTGACCAACTTAAACATTTTATCTTTACGTCCTCTCTCTACATCACGAACTCTCCTCTTTGGCGTTCCTCTTGTTTCATGGCAGCTCTAATCTTCTACAATACTATCACTATCACTATTATCACTATTCTTGGATCACCCATTGTCGTATCATGCATTGTTTTGTATTTTGGCGTTTATTGGCTGTTCAGTTTTTTGGTCACCTTAACATTTGTAGTTCATTAAAACAAACATAGAGGATCTTTTTTAAAATGTATTTCTTGTCATGACTTTTTGGCCTGCCAACGGTCCAAGCTTTGGAGTTTTACAGACTGAACAGGGACGGTGGCTCAGCTGGTTCAAACTTATACAAAATAAAAAAGTATACAAGACACATTTAAAATGGTAGATTCATAAATTGGATACTCCCACCCCCACACCCCCAACACAACATATACACACACATACACATATATGTCTTTTTTGCCTCTTTGTTGGAAGGTCTTCGTGACAAACTGCAAATCTCTGGCAAGGGGGCTTAGAGGGAGCACTATATTTGGTCCTAGTGCTGTTCTGTCAAGTCATAACACTTTGGATGTTATCCGCAGAAAAACAGTGCCAGAAGTTGTGAAGTTAACTGAGTGAGTTAGCTTCAGAGTTAGCAGCTTAAACGGCCGGACCATGGAACCCGCCGTGGTGTCCTCTAAGCTTGTGAGTCTTACAGATTGAACCAGGGATGGTGGCTCAGCTGGTTCAAACTTATTCTTTGCTCCAGTCTATTGTCAGACAGGCCTTGAGGAAGTCACAGCACTCTGCGAAGAATGAAATAAAGAAAACAAGACACATTTTAGTAATATTCTATACATATATACTTTGCATGCCTTTATCTTACACAAAGTCTTATACGCTCTTTAGATATTATTTAGACCCCGAGCGCCACAAGCTGTTTGAGAGCCTATTAGTATCGTAAAGACTACGAAAAGTGCGCATGAAGTGTGCACGACAATCAAAGTGCGAAGCGCGTCGCTCGACCGCCCAAACACTCACTAACGCACTCCTTCTAAATAAACGTTTGCGCTAATGCGTTTCCGCAGATTCATGCACGTTCCGTGCATATAAACATGTTAATGCAAATTTACATTGTTTTGTATAGAGGGCCAATAACAAACAGTGGGCGGCAGCCCACTCAAAAATAACAGAAGTGTCCATCTGTTGTCCAGGGACCCTCACCATGACAGTAAGAATGCGCGAACGCTTTTCCAAAAATGTATAGTTATATTTTGAAAATGGGAAACATTGTTTTTGCGTCGGAAAATTATTCTTTCTTTCTTTCTTCTTCTCGGACCAACCCCCTCTATTTTTCACCCAGTGAACATTGACGAAAATTTGTGCACACTCTAAATACTGTGCCTCTCTACATTCATCTCTTTTTTAAAAAAAAAATAAAAAATAATAATGACTAAAATGCATTGCGAGATAGGAAATGGCAAAAAAATATGTGATTGTAAGAAATTGGCCGGTAGATAGTGACAAGGGAAGTCAAAAATATTATTTTGGCAACGCAACATGTGTCAGCCATATTGGATCACAATTTCTAAGCACTGACTCAGGAGTTTTTCCCAAACGTCATACTTTACGAACAAGAAATGGTGTCGAGCGAGTGGGAACTCAAATGCAAACTCTGAAATTTGAACATGCTTACCATTTACACTTTTAAATAACCTAACATTTGGTGAGGTTCATCTTTCAGGAGTGGGCCATCAAATGTTATCCAATGGATGGATGGAGCGCTCCTGGACGAATGCGGGATTACGCGCTCGCTGATGCATTTTTTTGCTTGTACCTTGTGACAGGCCGCTCAGAGAAGTGACGTTTCCCTCCATGAAGTCTTGGATGGTGAAGTCATGTCAAGGTGTTTGGGGAAGAGTAATTTATAAAGAGCATTCCCCACCTGAAGCACGGACAAAGGACTAGCCCAGCAAACATTCGGTTCTGTCGTCTTGGGGCGCAAAGTAACGGCCCCTGAAATAAAGGAGAAACACAGAAATAAGTAGGTTTATAGTTGCTACAATGCTCTTAATATGTCAGCTAAAAAAAAGTATTGATTGATGGAGCATGTGGCATAAGTTGAATTAAAATACTGTTCACATTAAAGGAATATTAGACCATTATTAAATATTTGAAAATTAAACACAACTAATACAATGGGCTCTGTTCATAGCATCAAATGTTAACGCATTAATGTGGAACCAGAACTATGACTTTCCAGCAGTAAACTTCTATATGAAGCTCTGTGTCTTGTAGTCAATGCAATGCTAATGCTAATTCTGGAGAAAATATTTAAACCCAAAAACTTAAGACAAAAACTACATTACTATCGCACTAAAAACAATGGGTATGTTAAATTTCAAATAGTTTCATTAAAGTTTTAGCATTAACTTTGAGACACAGTGAGCTAGTGCTAGATGTAGTAGTAGTGAGTAGTAGTAGTAGTAGTAGCAGTCTTTATTGTCCCACAGAAAAATTTGTCAGTCTACAGCGCCCCTTAAGCTGCACCATGACAATGAAGCAACACACACAGTCACAATAACTTTCAGAACAGATTACCATAGATCGTAACTCCAAATTATTCTATGGTTCTGTCACCACCTGTACCAAAGCAGTAAGCAGCACTGTACTAAAGTACATGCATAAAGTAATGAGACGCAATAATATCAATTAAGTTACAGTAGTCACCATCCAATTTCAATAGTTGAAACTGCATTAGTCTGATGGCAAAAGTCCAGCAAAGAAACATATGTGCACTTTTTACTAAATCATTCCACAGAGAAGGGCAGAAAACAACTAAACTATCCATCCACATCCATTTTCATTCTGCTATATCCAGGCCGGGTCGTAGGGGGTCAGCTGTCTGATTCAGGAAGGCCTGTCCACCACAACTTTCCTGCTCCTCCAGGGGGGATCCAAGGCGTTTCCAGGGCAAGCAGAGCGCATGACTCCCTCCATTGTGTCCTGGGGTCTTCTCCCAGGGGCTCTTCCAGTGGGGACATATCCAAGGAACACCCCAGAAGGGGTCCAGGGAGGCCTCCGCGAACAGATGCCAGCCCTCAGCTGGCACCGTCTTGATGTAGAGGAGCAATGCTCTACTCCGAGCTCTCCCGTGTGACTGAGCTCCTACCTTATCATCTAAGCCGGGTCTCACTGTTGCATGATTTTTGCCGTCTGCCAGATCTTTATAAGACGATAAAAATCATCGTGCAGTGGACACGGCTTAGGGAGCACACGCAGCCACCCTGCGGAGGATAGCTTCATTTAGACGCTTGTCAATCTGGTCCTTTGGTCTTTACCCAAAGCTCATCGACCGTAGGTGAGCGAAGGAAACAGTAGATTGAGCGTATAATCGAGGCTTTGCCTTTCGACTCAGCTCCTTCTTCACCAAAACAGTTCGATGCAGCGATTGCATCAGCGCAGCGCAAGCACTCGATCCAACTGTCAATTCTCACGCTCCATCTTCCTCGACTCGTGAACACAAGACCCCGAATGAATACTTAGACTCCTCCACTTGGAGCAAAGGACTACTTCACCCACCTGGAGAGGGGCAAGTACCTTCTATACAATTAAGCTTCAAATACGACAACTACGACAATATGCAAACCACCCTTATTACTTCCTAATACCAACTGCTACTACCACTACTTAGTACCACTACTACTACTACAATATTTACTACGTGGATGGAGATTATTACCATTCTTAAAGGTTGACGTTGACTAGTTGCTACATCCAAAGTCGATGATCGGATCTGGGACCGGACTCTGTGGTCTGGACCAGGAGGTTGTCCATTTTGATGTCCCTGTGGATAACCCCTTTAGAGTGAAGGTCCACCAGAGGCATTCCACAACCTGCTGCATCACCCACCTACAGGATAAGAAGAAGATGTATGAAATAAAGAACAACACTGAACAAGTACTACATTACATCATACGTGAGATTTACAAGTTAGACTTTGTTTTTTTTTGTCTTTTATGATGAGCTGTTTCTCAGTTTCATACGAGAAGTGCCATTTAAGAAAGAACCACTGTCACGCTCTGAGAGCAGCTTCAGGGACAGACTTGATGCACCCTCGCTGTGTGATGGAGAGGTTTCCGCAGGTCTTTCCTTCTGCTGCTGTCAGACTTTACAGCAAACACTGTTCGCCCCTGGACATGTGTCATTCAGCTTTCATAATCCTGTGTGTCATACATTGCCATACTGTGACATAATGTCAATCATATCTCGTGCAATATTTTTCAGTCATATAACAACTGTAAATAAGAGTGTTATTTATTAAGATTATTAAGTTTTAATAACGATCTTATTTAAAAAGTTTTTTTTAAAGTTTTTTTCAAAGTTTTTTTTATTTCTTTTTTCTAAAGTTATCTGTGTTTTTATTTGCACTGTGCCTTAATCTGTTTCTGGACCTTTGTTGCAACTCTGGAATGTCCCCACGTGGGACAAATAAAGGTGATCTTATCTTATCTTACCAGCCCTAAAACAAAGACTTTATGAGATCTAATGCTAAATCCAGGTCTAAATTAGGACTACAACATGACGCTTTGTTCCTTTAAAGGACAAAAATAGAATAAAATCATTCAAAATTAAACAACACACAAATTGTTTAGAAACAAAAAACTGACAGTTTTGATTCAATCTTAAACCTTCTTATTCTTTGTGTGTGTTTGCGTGTGCTGTGTGTGTGTGTGTGTGTGTGTGTTACCTTTATTTGTTGTTCAGAAAGCGGTGATTTTTTTTGACTGTAGTCCCACAGATCTTCTGATGGAGTAGGTCTTTCCATCATCAGAACAATCTTGTTCTGGTCCAGATGAACCAGTCCAGGAAAGACACAGTTGGGTACAGTCCGATCGACCCCTGGTCTGGGGCAGCTTTGCTCATCAGGAGTACCTCGAGGGGGGACGCTTTGCACTCCTTCATCTTCAAAGTGCTAAAACGTCAGAAAGGGACATTATACACAATCAGAGTATATATACTTTAAAGTAGAGCAACAAGAATAAAAACACGATTATCAACTTTTAAGAGTTTTCTAATAATTTGTCCTGAGACCACCAAATGTCCCTGTGTTTTCAATGGTCTTGTTATGTACTTTTTGATTACCACAAACATGTTCTGAAATCTGCTTGGGATTTTTGTTTCATTTAGCAGTTCATCTCTCATTATCTCTCATAGTTATTACTCATGGACGTGTTTAAAATGTGCAAATGAAAGCTTGATTTAAAAAAAAAATAAGTCGAGCAAATGTAATCACAATTGTGAAAAAAAAACCCTGATCAAATCAAAAAATATTTTCACATACCACTGGAACAAACTCCATGAGCTGTCTCTGGAGGTACTTAATGGCCACCTGAAAATCGGAAGTAGAACATGATTAAATACCATGGAAAATGTACTTTTGATAATTTATTTAAATAATTGAATTTTATATTATATATATATATATATTACACACACATGTATAATGTTATATACATTATATAAATTGTGTGTGTATATATATATATTATATATATATATATATTATATATATATATATATATATATATATATATATATATATATACACATATGGCGCCAAGGGTCTTGCCATTGTCTACCTCATACAATGATGAGTGATAATGAAATACATTAAATCGCCCGACAAAACATGGTCTGCATCAGGTGCTGGGGAACCAGAGCACTTTGATGACAAATGGGCTCCTGGAACAAGGCGGAAATGGGCAAGATGCGAGAACAAGGCTCTGTAGGAAGTAACCCTGCTCAGAGGGGCTAAATGCAAAGGATGTGGGATGCAGGGATACTTCGAAACCCACAATCAAAGCTAACGGCAAAAAAACTTGTAGCTCAGTGTTCCAACATCTACAAATGGCAATTTCTATCAAAGTCTGAAATTGACGAGGTAAGGGGGCATCAGGCCGCCAGGTCAGAGGGGAGATAACAACAACTCCCAAACCAGATATTGGGTACGAGAAGACTGACCTGAAAGATAAGATCATGACTTGAATTAATACAACACCCCTTACAGCGGCTAAGTGAAATGCTCTCAGAAAGTCTCCTGGATGATGTGAATGCAGCGTTGAGTGCGATCCCTACCACAACCATCAGACCAGTGAGCAGATATATACCTTAGCAGCAGTGATTCTAGACATGCTTGGCTATAAGAGAAACCATGGGGGCCATGAGAAACAATACCCACCATGGAAACGAAGGTTAGAGGCTAAAATCAAGCAAGAGCGGAGAGAAGTGAGCCAACTGACAGAGGCTGAGAGAGGTGCAATGAAAAAACAAGTGCCCAAGAGGTACAACCAGATGCCCATACCTGAAGCACTCGAAACTGCCAAACAGAGGCTCCAAGCCTTGGCCAGCCACCTAAAGAGGTAAACAAGAGATAATGAAACCAGACGAATAAACCGTCTGTATGCAACTCAATCCGTGAAGGTGTACGCTCAATGGCAGGGCAGACCCACCAAGGCTGTAAACAAAGGTACTGGAAAACTATATGGGAAAAAGAGACAACACATAACAGCGATGCACAGTGGCTGATGGATCTAAGAGCGGACCACAGCAACCTCCCTGAACAGAGCCAGGCCCAGTTCCCATCACAGTGGCAGACATCCAAGAAAGAGTGTCAGTTATGAAAAACTGGACAGCACCGGGCCCTGACATGATTCAAGCATACTGTCTAAAGAAACTCACAACACTCCATGAGCGCCTGGCAGCACAAATAAACCAGCTGCTAAGGGATGGGACTCACCCTGAATAGCTAACCGAAGGGCCTACTATCCTGAGCCTGAAGGATCTCTCCAACGGCACAGTCCCATCCAACTATCGGCCAATAACGTGTCTTTCCACAACATGGAAGATCATGTCAGGCATCATTGCTGCTAAGATAAGTGGACACATGGATCAATATATGAGCAAATCACAGAAGGGCATCGGCAAAGACACCAGAGGAGCCAAAATACAACTCCTGGTTGACAGAACAGTCAACACTCAAGACTGCAGAACCTGACACACCAATTTGTGTACTCCCAGAAGGAACAATAGCAGACATTGAGGATGGTTACAAGTACCTTGGAATACAACAAGCAAATGGCAACCTAGAAGGTCCTAAGAAGTCAGCTCAATGGCAAGAACAAGTCCCTGCCAGTGATCAGATACCCAGCAGGAATAATAAGGTGGCCAAAGGAAGAGATACAGACCACAGATGTTAAGATGCAAAAGCTCCTCACCATGCATGGATCCAAAAAATCCAGCACCCTGAGACTGTACACTAGCCGTAAGGAAGGAGGCCGTGGACTAGTGAGTGTGAGAGCCACTATCCAGAATGTCTCAGGCAATGGGGAACAGAGGATGAGGTGCTGGAGGAGGGACCTTAATGGGAGGACAAGCCCCTACATGTACATGGCTGTACAGGGACAGGCCCTGAGTACCAGAGCAATAGAGGCCCAGATCTACCACACAAAACATGACCCAAGGTGTAGGCTGTGCGAAGGGGCCCCTGAGACAATCCAGCACATAACTGTACAGTGTACAAGAACATCAGTGCGGCGTATGGACTGGAAACCCAATGGGAAACACCCCCAAAGGTGGTAGAGAATGACTGAGCCAAGATCCTGTGGGACTTCCAGATACAGACTGACAGAATGGTAATGGCAAACCAACCAGACATTATGGTGGTGGATAAACAGGAGAGGAAAGCTGTTGTGGTGGCAACACCAAGTGATGGCAACATCAGGAGAAAGGAACACGAGAAACTGAAGAAAAACCAAGGACAGCAAAGATACTGAAGAACCCACAAGCTCCCAGGCCTCTGGTAGGGGACCCAAGCTTAGAAAAAAGGCGACGAGACCACCCGCAGAGGGTGAGAAGGGAATTATCAATCTTCTCAAAACAGGTGCGCTATGTAACTTTTCTCCTGGAGGGTTAGCCGCTCGGTTGTCATGGAGATTATTATTTATTCATTCAGATTTCAACTTTTAAGATGACATTTTCCCCCATTAGACAGTTAAATGCTGTGACAATTGTTTTAGTGTTTCATCATTCTGAAACCTTTGGGTTGCTTTACTTTTAAGGTTCCACAGTATGGCTTTAAGTCTTTCAAAGCTACAGGTACATTTGTGGAGAAGTGACTCCCCTCACAGTAAGAATGCATATTTGAGTACTAAAACAACTTTATCTGAATAAACACAAGATAGATAGGAAAAGTACATGATGCAGCTAATGTTTTAGTTTGTTACTCACTGGTTGTTGGTCTGAGATCCGGACCCCGCCAAACACTCCCCCTACGAGCTTCTTGTGCTGCTTGTACTTCTGCTCAAAGTCCCTCATATCTGAGTGATTTTACAGAACAAAATATATAGTATTATGATCATCCTTTAACAAAAACACTCATAACATTCACACAGAGACAAGGTGGTGAAGTGTCTTGCCCAAGAGAACAAAAACAGTATTTGGTTCAGTTTTAATTTAGGCTGATTTACTGGTTTGTATTTGGGTTCTTTTCCTGTACGGGTTTAGTCATAAGGTTTTTTTGGACCAGGTTTAGCCGTGGTTTAGTCCTGGTTTAGTCTTGGTTTATCCTGGCTTTGTCCTGGTTTAATCTTGGTTTAGTCCTGGTTTAGTCTTGGATAAGATAACCCTTATTTGTCCTACAATGGGGAAATTACAATTAGGCACAGAAGTATCTTAATAAAAACAGAAACTTTAAAATAACTCTTATGTTAAAAATAATAACACTCTTATTTACAGCTGTCATGTGGACAGAACATATTGCACCAGGGATGATTGACATCATGTCACA
Organism: Chaenogobius annularis; assembly: GCA_015082035.1. NCBI lineage: Eukaryota > Metazoa > Chordata > Actinopteri > Gobiiformes > Gobiidae > Chaenogobius > Chaenogobius annularis. Next base: position 590,658 of record BJKM01000172.1, on the reverse strand, counting down.
GTATTGCACACATGATTATTACAGTATTGCGCATGAATTATAGAAAGCTGAATGGCACATGTTCTGATTCCACCACCGAGTCGTAGAAGGTCCTCAGGAGTGGCCCAGTCACTCCAAAGGACCGGAGTCTGCTCAGGAGGTGGAGCCGACTCTGGCTCTTCCTGTACAGTGCGTCTGTGTGATGAGTCCAGTCCAGTCCAGTTTGTGGTTCTGATGAACACCCAGGGACTTGTATGAGTCCACTCTCTCTATGGACTCATACAAGCACCTGGGTGTTAGTGTTCGTCTTGGTTTAGTCCTGGTTTGGTCTTGGTTTAGTCCTGGTTGAGTCCTGGCTTTGTCCTGGTTTTGTCCTGGTTTAGTCCTGGTTTAGTCCTGGTTTAGTCTTGGTTTAGTCTTGGTTTAGTCCTGGTTGAGTCCTGGCTTTGTCCTGGTTTAGTCCTGGTTTAGTCCTGGTTTAGTCCTGGTTTAGTCTTGGTTTAGTCCTGGCTTTGTCCTGGTTTAGTCTTGGTTTATTCCTGGCTTTGTCCTGGTTTAGCCATTGCCTTGATAATGTCCTGGCTTGGTCTTGGTTTTTTCCCATTTTGTTCATGTCTTGTTGTAGTCATCGTTTTGGTTTAGTCCTGGTTCAGTCTTATATTTGACCACATTCGGGTCCTGTTATAGTCCTGGTTTAGTCCCAGTTTAACGTTTCTTTTACCTCCTGCTACTGCCACACTCTTCAGCTCAGTCCTCAGAGATCCCTCTTCGCTTCAGTCCTGCTGAAATCTCTGTTGAGTTTCACCGTGAGATTCTTTGGGTTCATTGCCGAACCCTAAATCTTGTTCGCTGGCCTTCCTTTTCTGACCTTGCCTCGTTTGCGGTCAGAGCCTTCGACTGCAAGACCTAAATACAAATGTGATTATGACATTATTCGATTCAAAAGGTTACAGGTAACTACAACTTTGGCGGCTCAAAGCATTACTGCACGTTGGTGAACATTTCCTTCACAAACCTTGTATGATCACTCGTAGACCGTCTAAAACATACTTCCTCCGTGCTGCCATTGCGTGGAAATCTCAAAAAGGCAATAAATGTGATAAACGTGGCTTAAACTTTGTAAAACGTGCTCTGTCTGCTGTCGATAAATAGTGAGGGGTTCTTCTTTGGTGGTGTTTTATGGCGGTTGGTATCCATCGTGTTACATTACCGGCGATTCTTTGGACTTTAAACTTCCTTTAGACTTTACTCTTTAGACTTTACTCTTTAGACTTTACTCTTTAGACTTTACTCTTTAGACTTTACTCTTTAGACTTTACTCTTTAGACTTTATTCTTTCGACTTCACTCTTTAGACTTCAGTGGCTCCTGGGGCTCCTGGGGCGCGGAGAGCGCACTCTAGACTTTATTCTTTCGACTTTATTCTTTCGACTTTCATTCTTTAAACTTTATATTTTAGACTTTCATTCACTAGACTTTATTCTTTTCGACTGTGCCGGAGAGCTGCGCTCTCCGTGCCCGCTCTGGGCCCTTAGTTTCAAACAAGAATGAACTTTGCAGAGGAATTTTGAATCGTCATCGATTAAGTCCTGTCAAACGTGTAATCGGCCGAGGAAGGTATGATTTTCATCATTCAAAGTTCTTGTAGTTGTGTTACTTTTAGTGGCGGTTGGCAGCCAACTAAAAATGTGCATTTACCTCCACCTACTGTAGTTGGACGTCTTCAAAGTAGGTTTTACGCTAAACTTCAGTGGCTCCTGGGGCACGGAGAGCGCACTTTATTCATTAGACTTTATTTTTTATACTTTATTCATTAAAGGGGCATTTACCGCCACCTACTGTAGTTGGACGTCTTCAAAGTATGTGTGAAATGTATGTGGAAGAGAGAAAGCTAGAGAACTTCTTTGGTGGTGTTTTATGGCGGTTGGTATCCATAGTGTTACATTAACTCCATTCTTTAGACTTTGTTCTTTAAACTTTATTCTTTAGACTTTGTTCTGTAGACTTTATTCTTTATTCTTTATGACTGTCACTTTCGGTATCTGCCCTTCTTTAGACAGACATTGTTGTTGCTGTGTTACTTTTAATGGCGGTTGCCAGCCAACTTAAAAAGTGCATTTGCCGCCACCTACTGTAGTTGTACGTCTTCAAAGTATGTGTTTTACGCTGCACCGGGGAAAAAAAATAGAGAGACAGAGGAAAGAGAGAGAAAAAGAGAAAGAAAGGAAAAAAGGAGAGAGAGAAACCCTCACAGAATGATGGTGCTTTGCGACATCATCGTCATGGCAACTGTACAGTGGCCATACTTTATGCAGCCTCTTGCATTTGCTCCTGCGATTGCACAGCCTCTAGTTTATATATCATTTTGGCGTGAATAAATGTTTCTCAGGTCTTTGCTTCCTGTTTTGTAACTGTGTGTGAATTTGATCAGTCCAATACAACCAAGGCAAGTTTATACTTGGGCCACACCAGCCCACTTACCGATGGGCCCACCGGGCAAACTTTCTTCTCCTGAAGGCTACATTAGGTTTTGTGTTGGGCCAGACCTGTTTTCATACTGCTGCAATTGCACAAGCGTGTCCGTACGCTGCCGAAAGGTTTCTATCCTGTCGTTTGAGCGCACGCGACAGGTTGGACACGCGTCACTGCAATGTAGTCAACACTTATATTTCAGATTTGACGAAACATTTTGTAAAGTTTATAATTGTACTTCCTGGTCAGACATGAGCCGCAAATATGTCATAGGTAGACTACAACTGCTACCTAGCAACTACGCTGTAAACGTGCCAACATCCATATAAATGACGCGAGTCTCTTTCTTTGTCTCTCCTTTTTTTTTTTACGCTTTACCATTTAAAAAAAGGAGATAGAGGGTGAGAAAAGAGAAAGAAAGACGTTTAAACTGTCAGAAAAATGTGTCAGTTAAGTGTAAATGTTATGTTGTTGTTGTTGTGTTATGTCGCACATTGATGACATCACAAATGGCTTCTGTTTTAGAACTCAGCTCTACTTCCTGTAATTACTTCCTCTTTTATTTTTCTAATTTTCGGATGTAAAACTATGTTAAATATTCACCACAGTTGCTCTCCCGCCAAACTAAATCAGAATTAGAAAAACAAGTCATGTAGACGTTAAACACTGAACAAGAAACGCATGCGTAGAACATTTGAAATACTAAGGTGACCAAAAGCACCAAGTTCATGATCTGAACAGTGAGCTTCATGAAACATTCATTCATTTTCTACTGCTTGTTCCCGTTAGGGGTCGTGGGTGGCTGGAGCCTATCCCAGTGACTTTGGGCCTTAGGCGGGGTTCACCCTGGACAGGGGCCAGCTTGTCGCAGGGTCAACACAGAGGCAGAGACAGATCCAACCATCACTCTCACAACAGTAACAGTGGTCGTTTCACCCGGTTGAAATGCAAACCGGCCTCTTTTGAGCTTTTCTATTAGCGTAGTTTCAACATTTCCTGCATTCTGTTGATCCCATCTTTCAGTGTTGACAGCGGTAGTTTTTAATTCAGTAGTCACCTGAGTTCCACACATTATTTCTGCCATTTTAATACAAGCTGGTTGGATGAGGATTGAGCTCTTTTGGTCTATGAGGAGCGAGCGCTCAAACAAAGCAATAATGGCTTGCTTTTGGTCACTTCCATTCTTGGCAAAGCTTTCCCTTATATTTTAAGGTTTTTGAGAAAACGTCAATTCTCCAATTCTTTACAATAAAATATTCCCTGGGTTTCCCCGTTGTCTCTGAGTGTTTAGTGTCCTGGGGTCGATTTGGCTCGCTGGGTTTCATACTTTCATTCGTCAATTTCTCACATCAAAAGATGCACTCAGTCTTGATTTTGTCCAAAGCCTCCACAACTCCAAACAATAAGAAACTCGTGATACGCTCTTCTTTTTGTGGCTCCGTGTCTCCTCTTGTCCCTGGCGTTGGGCCATTGTTTGTAATACAGTTTCACCGCCTCAGTTTTGCTGCTCTGCCAGCTTCAGCAGCTTTGCACATGCTGGAAGTTGTAAATAAAGTTACGCACTTACTTTGTCACTGCATTTAGGTGTATCTACTTTTTAATTATTCACAATTATTTACCATTAAAATGTAATTTCCTCTTACAGTACCCAATATAAAGACAAACACCAAACAGAGAAAATATCAATTAAGATAAAATGTTTTGCCTCTTTATTGGGAGGTCTTTGGTCCTTGGTTATTAAACGGCCCACCATGGACCCGCCGTGGTGTCCTCTAAGCGTGTGACTTTTACAGACTGAACCAGGGATGGTGGCTCAGCTGGTTCAAACTTATTCTCTGCTCATAGTCTATTGCGAGACAGGCCTTGAGGAAGTCACAGCACTCTGCAAGAATGAAATAAAGAAAACAAGACACATTTTAGAGTGCGAGAGACATCAAGTATCCTAAGTGACAGAAACTTTTCAGATTCATATTTGATTTATATTTTGCATGCCTTATCTTAGCAAAGTCTATATTTATTATTATTATCATTATTATTATTATTATTATTATTATTATTATTATTATTATTATTATTATTATTATTATCATTGTATCATTATTATTATTATCATTATCATTATTATTATTATTATTATTATTATTATTATTATTATTACATTATATATATTATTATTTATATATATTATTTATTTGATTATTTATCCATCATTATTAATTGTCTGTACCTCTACTCCTAAAACAAGTTCCTAGTTTGTGATTTTGTTCCACTGCCGAAGTGTAATAACATTTGTGATTCTGATTTGGCTGAAATTTCCTCAGTATGGATTAACTTCATAAACCAGGTGGTTTTTACTGCTCACCTAGTATGAGAACTGAAGATTTTATCCTCAACTGAGTCTCAAACTAGGCCGCAGACTTGAGAATCACTTCTTTGGAATGAAACAGAGTCAGATGAATACGAACTGAATCTTTTTCTGACAACGGAACGCTCCTGGACGAATGCGGATTACACGACTCGCTGATGATTTTTGCTTTACCTTGTGACAAGGCCGCTACAGAAAGTGACGTTTTCCCTCCATGAAGTCTTGATGGTGAAGTCATCGTCGTCTTGGGGAACAGTATTTATAAAGAACATTTCCCCACCTGAAACACGACAAAGGACTAGCCCAGCAACATTCAGTTCTGTCGTCTTGGGGGCGCCCAAAGTAACGCCCCTAAATAAAGAGAAACACAGACAATAAGTCAGGTTTATAGATCTACAATGCCTCTTAATATGTTCAGCCTAAAAAAAAGTATTGATTGATGGAGCATGTGGCATAAGCTTGAATTAAAAACTGTTCACAGTTAAAGGAAATTAGACCATTTATTAAATATTTGAAATTAAACACAACTAATACAATGGGCTGTGTTTCATAGCAACAGAAGTTTACACATTACTGTGGGAACCAGAACTATGACTTTCCAGCAGTAACCTTCTGCTCTTCTTGACGTGGAGGAGCAGTGGCTCTACTCTGAGCTCCTATGTGACTGAGCTTCTCACTCTATCTCTAAAGCCAGATGTACACGGCCTGATTTTAGCCGTCTGCCGGGGTCGTAGGTCTCACAGTAAACAGGGACAAAGACCTAAACCTGGAGAAGTTCCACAGTGAAGGAGAGATCCGACTCCTGTCACTGCGTCTTCGATCAATCTCAAAACATGTAGCATGTAAACACATGCGCTCCCAAAAGTGCAGCAGAGACGCTTGATGTGAATGGGACCATCATTCATCATTTCACTTTCATTACTAACTTTTACAGAACAATGAAAACACCACTAGCATATTGTGCTAGCCTCTGCTAATGGGTTAAAACCGAGTTGTAGGCCGGATTTCATGCAGACAAACGTTGGTCCATAGCTACAAATAATCGTTGAGAACCATTGCACAATGTGACTGTGTTCTTCTTATAACTTTAAATTCATCACGTCTATAGTGTTGACATCCATGAGTCTTATAAGATGTAAAAATCGTGCAGTGGACACGGCATTAGGGAGCACCCAGCCACCCTGCGAGGAAGCTCATTTAGACCGCTGTCCAAGTCTGTCCTTTGGGTCTTACCCAAAGCTATGATCAAAGATGAGGGTTAGAAACGTGATTGACTGGTAAATGAGAGCTTTTGCCTTTCGACTCAGCTCCTTCTTCACCACAACAGTTCGATGCAGCGATTGACCATCGCAGACGCAGCACGCAGCACCGATCCAACTGTCAATCTCACGCTCCATCCTTCCCTCACTCGTGAACAAGACCCCGAGATACTTAGACTCCTCCACTTGGAGCAAGGACTCTTCACCCACCTGGAGAGGGCAAGCCACCTTCTATACAATTAAGCTTCAAATACGACAACTACGACAATAATGAAAACCACCCTTATACTCCTAATACCACACTGCTACTACACTACTAGTACCACTACTACGACTACAATATTTACTACGTTGGATGGAGATATTACCATTCTTAAAGGGTTGACGTTGGACGATTTGGCTACATCCAAAGTCGATGATCCGGATCCTGGGACCGGACTCCGTGGTCTGGACCAGGAGGTTGTCCGTTTTGATGTCCCTGTGGAAAACCCCTTTAGAGTGAAGGTCCACCAGGGCATCCACAACCTGCTGCATCACCACCTACAGGATAAGAAGAAACACATGTATTAAAGAAGTAACACTGAACAAGTACTAAATTACATCATACGCGAGATTACAAGTTAGACTTTGGCTTTTTTGTCTTATAGATCAGCTGTTCTCAAGCTTCAGACCGAGAAGTGCCATTTAAGAAGAGAACCAGCCCTAAACCAGGTCTTTTATGAGGTCTAATGCTAAACCAGGACTACAGCCTGACTTGAGTTGTTCAAGGTTAAAGGACAAAATCATTCAAAATTAAGCAAACACAAAAATTGCAGGGGGCCTTGTTTACCACCAGAAGAAGCGTACCATGCACAGTTTGAGAAACAATAAACTGCACAGTTTGATCAATCTTAAACTTCTATGACATTTATCACTTTTCATATAGACAATGTTGCAACGAGTAAATGAAACACAAACAAAACCCTTTTTGGGAGTGTGAGTGTGTTTTTGTCCAAACTTGTCTCTAAATGTGTTTATATTATTGTAATAATCATTTTTTTAATCCCCGTTGTTTGTTTGATTGATTGATTGATTGATAGGTTAATCCAAAGCAAATCATTTGGATTTTAAAATAATTAACTTAAATGTATGTTATGTTAACATACAATTTTCTAATGGAAAAACTCTTCATGGAAAAGCAAACGATCTGACCAGTTACAGGTCAGATCTATAGAAAGGGCGGCCCAGATCATGGTACAAATGCATATTTTTTTGTATAAACAAACAAAACATTTAATTTGTAATTAAATAAATGCAAGGTAGATTCATTTAATACCATACATCTCCCTTCAGAAAAGTTACATACTGCCCCTTTAGGGTCAGTATTTCTTTGTGTTCTTTGTGTACCTTTACTTGTTCTTCAGACAGCGGCGCATTTTTCTTACAGATACAGTATCTGAACAGATCTTCTGATGGAGTAGGTCTTTCCATCACCAGAACAATCGTGTTCTGGTCCAGGATGAACCAGTCCAGGAAAGACACAGTGGGGTACAGTCCGATCGACCCCTGGTCCGGGGCAGCTTTGCTCATCAGGAGTACCTCGAGGGGGACGTTGTACTCCCCATCTTCAAAGTGCTAAAACGTCAGAAAGGGACATTATTACACAATCAGAGTAAATACACTTTAAAGTAGAGCAACAAGAATAAAAACACATGATTATCAACTTTTAAGAGTTCTATAATTGTCCTTGAGAAACCAACCAAAAGTTCCTTGTGTTTAAATGGCGTCTTGTTATGATAATATAAATACTCTGTACTTTTGATTAAGTTCACAAAAATGTCCACAAACAAGACATGTCTGTAAATGGGGTGTGCACGGTGGCAGAGCAAGGAGATCATGGGTTTGATTCCCGCGGCCAGAACATTGATCTCTCTGGGGGGGGAATCTGCATGTTCTCCCCGTGTTACCCCCTGTGGGTTCTCTCTAGGTTCCTCCCACCGTCCAAACTCCATGTAAGTTAGCCCGAGTGACCGAATGTGAGAGTGAATGGTTTGTGTCTCTGTGTTAAAAACCCTGTGCAAATGAAGCTTGATATTAAAAATATGTCAAGCGAATTTTAATCACAATTGAAGAGAAAAAAACGAAATATGAATAAAAATATGATATGTACCACTGGAACAAACTTTATGTGCTGTCTCTGGATGTACTTAATGGCACCTGAAAATCATAAGTAGAACATGATTAATAAAATGGAAATGTATTCTTTTGATACATTTTTAGGATTAATTATACATAGTGGTTTTGGTTTGTTGCTCCACAGGTTGTTGGTCCGAGATCCGGACTCCGGCAAACACGGTCCAAAGGCGCCTTCCTCCGAGCTGCTTGTGCTGCTCGTACTTCTGCTCAAAGTCCCTCATATCTGCACAGAATATATAGTATCATGATTCATCCTTTAACAAAAAAACGCTCAGAGACAAGGCGGTGAAGTGTCTTGCCCAAAGGGAACAACAAACAGTATTTGGTACAGTTCTAATTTTAGGCTGATTTACCGGTTTTCAATGCTGGTTTGGTCCTGGGTTTAGTCATCACTTTATTTGGAACCTGTTTTTTTCTTGTTTATCCTGGTTGTCTCGTTTAGTTCTCTGGTTTTGTCCTGGTTTAGTCTGGTTTTAGTCCTCGGTTCAGTCTTATATTTGACCACATTCTGGTCCTGTTATAGTCCTGCTTTAGCCCAGTTTAATGTTTCTTTTACCTCCTGCTACTTGCCACACTCTTCAGCTCAGTCCTCAAGATCCCTCTTCGTTCTTTCTTCTGTTGGACTTCTTTCTTCAGTCCTGCTGAAATCTCTGTTGAGTTTTCACCGTGAGATTCTTTGGGTTCATTGCCGAACCTTAAATCCTTGTCGCTGGCCTTCCTTTCTTGATCTTTGCTTCGTTTGCGATCAGAGCCTTCGACTGCAGGACCTAAATACAAATGGTCTTGACATGAGAGGTCATTTACACAAGGTTAAGTCCTGTTTTAGTCCTGAGTTATGACCCGTTATGGTTGAGACATGATGTATTTATTTCTTGGTGTTAACCTAGTTTTAGTCTGGCTAGTTTTGTTTGTCCTGGTGTAGTACTATGTTAGTCTTTTAGTCCTGGTTTGTCCTGTGGTTTAGTCTGGTTTATCCTGGCTTTGTCCTGGTTTAGTCTTGGTTAGTCCTGGCTTTGTCCTGGTTGTCTCTGGTTGTCTGGTTTATGTGTTCTGCTTTGTCCTGGTTTAGCCATTGCCTTGATAATGTCCTGGCTTGGTCTTGGTTTTGTCCTGTTTTAGTCAACGAGTTTGTCCCATTTGTTCACATGTCTTGATTTAGTCATCGTTTTGGTTTAGTCCTGGTTCAGTCCTTATATTTGACCACATTCTGGTCCTGTTATAGTCCTGCTTTAGTCCCAGTTTAACGTTTCTTTTACCTCCTGCTACTGCCACACTCTTCAGCTCAGTCCTCAGAGATCCCTCTTCGTCCTTCTTCTGTTGGACTTCTTTCTTCCTTTTCTGACCTTTGCCTTGTTTGTGGTCAGAGCATTCGACTGCAAGACCTAAATACAAATGGATTGTGATTATGGATTATGACACTATTAGATTCAAAATGTTTTGTGGTTGGCTTAACTAAGCGACTTGAAGTGTACTTGAGCAAACTTTCCTTCACAAACCTTGTATAATCACTCGTAGACCGTCTAAAACATACTTCCTCCATGCTGCCATTGATTTGAAAGGCAATAAATGTGATAAACTCTGTAAAAAGTGCTTGCTGTCTGCTGTTGATAAGTTATGAGAGGTTTCAAACAACGAGAGAGAATGTGTTGTTGTTGTTGTTGTTGTTGTGTTACTTTTAGTGGCGGTTGGCAGCCAACTGAAAAGGTGCACTTATCGCCACCCACTGTAGTTGTACGTCTTCTGTAGTTGTACGTCTTCTGTAGTTGTACGTCTTCGAAGTATGTGTTTTAAGCTATATCGTTTTTTTTTTTTAAAGAGGGAGAGAAAGATAGAGAAGGAGAGAGTGGCTGAGGAAGGTAAGATTTTCGTCATTCAAAGTTCTTTTTGTAGATAATCTTTGTTTCATAGAGAGGCGGAATGTTGGCAGTGTCACAAAATGTTGGCGCTTTTCAACATCGTCACGGCAACTGTATAGAATAGGGCCGAATATGTATCTTTTGCGTGAATAAATGTTTTGCAGGTCTTTCCGTCCCGTTTTATTACTGTGCGTGAATTTGATCAGTGCAATTCCAACCAAGACAAGTTTATATCTAGAGCACAATTTGCAAGAAAAATAAATCAACGTTTTTGTCGACTTTACAGCGGAACAACAGCTCGGGCCACACCGGGCCACACCAGCCCATTGGCCCACTGGGAAAATCCCTGGTATCATAACATGTCAGTACGCCCTTGCCATAGTTATTAAAATCGAGTTAGAAATTTCCGTGAGAACACTATTCACAGTTATAGAGATCTTGTTGAACTTTTGCCCCACCGACAACAGTACAACAGTGTAAAAAGTTAGTTTGGACCCATTTGCCCATGAAAGAAGGTGAAAAATAAACATGTGTAGTTTTTTTTTTTTCCAGTGGGCATGTTCCCATACGGCCCATAGTGCGAGCGGTGTATGTGTTTTGTGTACTCTTGTCTTCTGCAGTTTACGTCGCCGTACCGGCCCTGACTGATGTGGTCCGTCCAAAGCATGTTTATTTTCCAGCGTAATTGCACAGAGGAGTGATGAAGTTTGGGAAGAAAAGCCTGGAAAAGAGAAGAGAAACAACAGAGAACATGTAAATAAACGTGGAACCTGAAGATGATGGACTAAGGAGTTTATGGTTTGCGGTCACAGCACATGGGAATAAACAGGGATTTTCTTTTGGGATTTCAGCCTTCTCATTGTGTATTCAAGTGCATATAATTTGACATTAAAGGTGCATTATTTAACTTTTTTTCTGGCGGTCTGCTACCTTGTCTCTTAGAAGATGTTAGCTCTTTGCTCGGGACTGTTCCACAATAACGCCATGTACGCCCAATGCCAGGCAGGTGCGGTTCGAGGGTCGTGCGGATCTGCAGAGGCAACTCAAAATGAAAAAAAAACAACAGCGCAAAAACAATCCCAAACAAGGCAGGACAAGTTTTCAGTGCACTGGACACGTTTTCTTGCACAAATCCACGCAGGCTTTCAGAGCCTCAAACCCTGCGATCGTACAGAGATCGTATTTTGGCCCAAGCTATCGTACACAAGGCCTAGAAGTATTTATGCCTTGAAAGTAAGTTGAGTGAAGTTTGACATCACAGACATGCACGCAACTTTATTTTTCCAACACATATAACACAAAAACATAAAAAGGCCAAAAGGTTAAACAACATGCTATTAGAACTACTCAAAAACCGATCTGGTCAGCTCTCGTAAGCGTAGCAGGACGGGGCCTGGTTAGTACTTGGATGAGAGACGGCTGGAACATACTGTGCCACAGAGGGAATGTTGTTGTGTCCTTCGGCAAGACACTTCACATGCCTGGTAAGAGCTTTGAGTGCCTGTATGAATAGACTTGCGACAATGACAAAGGAATGTTCGTCAGAGATGCAGCAGCTACAAGAGCGCTCAGCAGCAGCAGCAGCAGTTACAAGAGCGCTCAGCAGCAGCAGCAGCAGCAGCTACAAGAGCGCTCAGCAGCAGCAGCAGCAGCTACAAGAGCGCTCAGCAGCAGCAGCAGCTACAAGAGTGCTCAGCAGCAGCAGCTACAAGAGCGCTCAGCAGCAGCAGCAGCAGCAGCAGCAGCTACAAGAGCGCTCAGCAGCAGCAGCAGCTACAAGAGTGCTCAGCAGCAGCAGCTACAAGAGCGCTCAGCAGCAGCAGCAGCTACAAGAGCGCTCAGCAGCAGCAGCAGCTACAAGAGTGCTCAGCAGCAGGAGCTACAAGAGCGCTCAGCAGCAGCAGCAGCACGGCTCAGTCTGCCCTGTGGTCCGGCCCTGCCCCTGAACAACAGCCACCTGTAGCACAATGTGCCCAACAGCATCCATGGTCCAAATAAAGAACTAATCATTCTTCCATAAATGACCCACAACGCTAACGTCAATACGTTAGTTTTTCTTGTCTTGTTTACGGAGCATTGAAGTTGCTGCTCAGGTGGGTCAGTGCCGTTCATGAACACAAGCCACACACAATGAGTAAAATCAACGTTCTTGTTTCGGGGGACTGTGTTGACCAATCGAATGCCAGAACACACGCGCCGCTACACTTGCTATGTTCACAACTGATCCTGGGTCAGCTTCATCAGGCGCAATGAAAGTGATTGTACATTTGGGGATTTTTTTTTTTAAAGGATTGATTGTACGTCGAACAGGGGTCAAAATGATCGTACAACCAGCTCATGATTAGGTGCGTAAGACAGAAGCACAACCCGGTGACGACAATAAAAACACTCTAATCGTGAATATCTTTCTCTTTTTTAGCTTTGGCTTTCATCTATTCTAAACTGTCATGTCTTTCTGAGGTGTGGAACCAAACAAACAAACAAACAAACTTCCTGTTCAAAACTGCAGAACTGATTCTCTGCCGCTGGTCCTGTTTTATTAAATAATATACCCCCATGAAAAATATTTAAAATCCACTTGAAGTTTCCTTTATTTACCTATTGAACACATTCTTTAAAAAGTCTGTGGTTGGAACCTTCCGTGACATCTGCTAAGACTTTTCATGCTTGTAAATATCTCCCAGGAATTTCTGGATAAAGACTTTGTACGTCTTTTAAAACGTCACAAGACACAACTCAATGCGCTTGGTGACCCCAGGATCCCCGTCTGCCGTCACCCAGGGGGCAGCCTGTCCCCTGTTTGTAGGAAACAGGTGAAGCCTCGCGCATTAAATCAGATCAAGATGTGGAGAAATGGGTCATGGAGCTCGGAGCCAAACAGTCGTAGATGCAAGTTAAATATGAGATTTCTGAGCGTATTGTCGTGGATTTGCCCCGGGCGTTGTTTAAGTGATGTTTTTATGAAAACGTCCCTTAAGTCCCTCCAGCTCCAAAGTCGAATGGGATGAGCAGCCAGCCACTGCACAAACATACAGCCAGGAAATTTAAAGGACGGGGGCAAAAGGACATAGGTGACTGCCTGGGCACACTCCACAGAGCTGGTCTTACGTAAACATATTGCCCAGACACAGATAGATGCTGCTCTGGACTGTGTGTAGCAAAAGACAAACTGTAAGTGAGATAAACATGTTAAATTGATGTTTTCTATGTGGGGCTTGACGGTGGGCATGGATTTATTTTGGGAAGTACTGTAGTACTGTGCCACTGCGGTCCGACCTGACCGGCAGACTTTGGAGGAGACCTATGCGGACATGAGGAGAACATGCAAACTACACTTAGAAAGGCCTGATCTGGGAAATGATCCCTCTAGCTGTCCAGCACCAGAACTGCCTGCCCACTCCACCCCAGCAAACAGTCATATTTCTCATCTCCTCTTTGGTCTTCCTCGGGGCCTACAACCCGACTAAGGCCAAAAATGAAACCTCATTAAAATCTAGACCCTATAAATCAAACAAAGCACGTTTTGGCAAACTGGAACATAAATCAGCTTCAGAATAAAACGAAGCAGAGAGTTGAGTCTTTGGCGCTCAGATCTATTTGAACAAAGCTGTCGTTGGCGTTTGTCCTTGATCTGTTCTCAGTGGCTGGTCCTTGTGAAGATAAACAAAAAGACTGTAAAACTACAGCTGATGAAAGCCACTGACTTCAAACATGAAGCTAAACAAGGCTTGGTCCAATTGTTCACATTTAAAATGTGACTGCATTTGCCCTGAAATCCAAGCTACATTTTCACCACGGCAACATTACTACGGCAGCCTCTGGACTCAGAGACAAGAGGAACACAATCTCATGAGAAACTTGAACGGCTCCATTCTTTTTGAGCTTAAATCCACAGGTGAATCAGATTTGGACACATCAAACCAATCACAGGGCAGCATCAGGGTTTGGGCGAAGTCAGAGCCCAAACAAACCAAAACATGACAAAAGTTGACGTTGCAGACGTATGTTGTGTGCTATTGACTGGTTTTTGCAGAAATATACTTATTGTTTTTCAATCCCAGATTGATAATAATTTTGATAATAATTGTTGTTCTTGACACCTTTTACTGGACCAAGATTAACAACCACAACTTTTTCCAAACTGTTTTAGACCCCCAAGATTTAAAAAAATAAATAAAAAAAAATCAATTTGGTTGCCATTTTGCATATCATGTTTTATATATTCAAGGAAAACCCTGGCTTTGGGAGCTATAACTTTGCTCTTTGTCCGAAAAGAAAATTCATAGTAGAGATCGTCTGCCAGCCATCCGAAAAGGCCCAGCAGGAAAAAAGGTAACCATACAGTTTGAGTTAGACAGGGTTGTTACTAGTCAATACTGCTCTGTTTGCCTTTACGATTGTCCATAAATCTGCATATCCTCTCTGTGGTCAGTCAGAATCAGGAAAGGTCAGAATTTTGGCGACGAGACTGGAACAATCACGGATCAGCGGAGTTTGTTCTAACAAATCCTCGTCCGCCCCGTGTTCAGGTTTCTGTCTTTGGCTCCGAGCGGCCGTGAAAACTCAAGCTCCATTAAACCCAATGAGCACAAACTTCTCTGAGGAAGGAACAAAACACAAAGAGTTTTACATGAGAAGTACAGTGAGCGGAGCTATACTTTCAATACAGGCTTTGTCCAATTATAATGGAGCGTATCACGGTCCAGAGGTCTTTTGGGTCCTATGACATTTGTATTTACAGCTACATTTACAAATACTAATCATGAATGTTTGAGTTTTACTTTTGGCCGTGCAGTTCCAGTGCTGGAAAACGTTGGTTCTGCATAAGCCTCCCCTTTCATATTTTGGAGTTCATGTGTTTTAAAGAAGTTGTGGGTTAATGAAGCGTCCTCCATGCCTGCTGACCTCCAAAACATCTGCATGTACAAGTAGAGCATTGATCATCAGGTTAGGAAATCATTCTGCACAGGTTGGCGGTTCAATTCCTTGACCACAAACACTTTGCCCACCTCGTAAACTACAGTCACGATACCCCCGCAGCACAGCGTATATGCATAAAAACGCCTTTAATAGTAACCGGTCAGACAGTCTACACCAGCAGTGTCCAGGCTTTTCAGCGGGGAGGAACGCAAACGTATTGTTAAAATAAAACTTCCGAAGCCCTTTCAAAATATGTTATCGAAACACGTGCGTTAGTGACGGATTAAGACAAATTGTTATTGGCGGAGTCGGGAAATAGAATCAATTTTACGCCGTCAAGCATCATTCTTACGAGGACAACTTAAGACAGAGGAAAGCATGGTGCGAAATAGCCGAAACGTTGAAGATAAGCCTAGTTAATGCAAGCACAACAGCCACTTGAGACAACATTGATGCACAGACTAGCGACGCAGGAGCGCTGACGTCTCTGGTGCAGATTGACGCTTTCAAATTATACCAAGCGCTGCATGCAACTTTGCCCGCATTACGTGTCGCCGTAACTCCTGGTGTAGATCGTGCGCAAGATGGGTTGCAATTGGAAGCGCGTCAGACGTACAAAAGCAACTAGCTGGAAACGGCGGCTACTTCTCGATCGTTGTCTGAGGTGAAAACAAAAAACTCTCGGGCAAGATTGCCAACATCCAATTCATGGTAGCAATAGAGCTTCAGGACTAAAGAACGTAGAGCGATCGGTTCTTTAACAAGTTCATTCACTTTGTTCTTCAGGGAGATTCAACCCTGAAAGTCACGCGAAATGAATGTGTTTTTGTCACAGTTTTAGAACATCGTCATTCCAATGGACATTCATGGAAGTCAGACGAAGAGCGCGTGATTAAAAATACAGGTTTGGCTCACCTTAATCATGTTTTATTTTCAAATGGCGGGCAGGGCGAGACGTACTGTATTCGAACAGGAAATCCACACGTGCTGAACCGTTGAATGACAACAAGCACCACTTTCTGAAGCTATTGTGGGAAATGTTTTGATAAAATTCACCCGAGTTTATTTGTGCTGACGAAAGTAAATGTGGAAATGAATGCCAGTTTTCGTTTCATGTGGATGGGCTCAGCAATGCCGGAGATATTAGGCATAAACCGAGCCAAAACGTTAGCATTTTGACGGTTAAATGCAAATTCTACCATAGCATGCTGCCTTGGCCTCCAGCTCAGTTTGAAAGTTTCTAAAAGATTGTGATGTAATGGAAACACAAACTTTAGCGCTTAGGATTGAACGTTAAAAAGCGTACTAGCGAGACATGCTAAATATTTAGCGATAGAGAGATTGAAAGAAGATCAATTCTAAGATAAAAACCAAAAAAATAATAAATAAATAAAAAGTAATACTATAAAAAGTGAACAAAAGAGAAAAGTAACAGCCTGATAAATTGCTGAGTCACTATTGTTAGGTATTTTGAATGCATGCTAAGTTTAGTATTTAGCATCTTAAATTCTCTATTGGTTCAAAGTTGCTGTACCTAATGTTTTTTTCATGCAATAAAGAGAAATGCGTTTCATCCCAGCACAGATATATAGTAAAAGCATCTATTCGTGTGAGTCTATTGTGCGCTCTTTACACCTAATAATAAAGTATTTTAGTCTCCACGAAGCAGGAAGTGCGCCGTTAGCATGCTAGTTGT
This sequence comes from Chaenogobius annularis, assembly GCA_015082035.1. Classification (NCBI taxonomy): domain Eukaryota; kingdom Metazoa; phylum Chordata; class Actinopteri; order Gobiiformes; family Gobiidae; genus Chaenogobius; species Chaenogobius annularis. Next base: position 573,937 of record BJKM01000172.1, on the reverse strand, counting down.
TGTTAGCTTTAGCTTTGAGTGAGAGTTGTGTTATAAAGTCATTGCGGTGAATAATTTGGATGCTCGGTAGGAATTAGGTTAGTTTAAAATGAACAAGTTCTGTTTTCACGTTCAAATGGTACGTTTTTTTTGTAGCATTAAAACGTGGTGGAGTTATTCCATTTCGCAGGTGTTGTCCCATTTAAAATACTTTAGATATTTGATGACTATGGCAAGTTTGTTGACTCCAATCCGGTCCTAAAAACAAGAATAGTCAATCAAAGGTTATGGCACCACACAATTCGAGAGGGAACCAAACCTGGAGTAAATTGAAAAGCAGGTTATCCTTTCCTGTATCTGTTTTCAATTTCCATAAACAATTATTCAATCAATGCGTCTTCCATAAAGTCTCTAATAGCTGTATGGAGATGTTTAATTCAGTGACCACATGCAGGCATCCTTTTTCTATTATGTCCTGAAGCCATTTTGAGCAAAAGTGTTGCTCGTTTTGTGGTTCAGCCTCCCAAAATAATGACTTGGACAAATTAGGTATGCGCAGGTTTTCAGTCGTAAAAAGTGCTAGTTCTGATCCAAAAGTCCAATGCTGTTTTGATGTTCACATGCACAGGTGGGAGATTGATGTTTACAAATCCTCATTTTAAGGTGCACTTTGTAACTTTTCCAGTGAAGAGTCCGACTGCGCAAGGCACATGTTGCACCTGCAGAGAAAGAGGTTCTTTAAGGTATTTTTGATCAATTAAATAAAAAATTTAAAAAAAACTTGAATACATGCCAGAAATACCAGTTTAATGCAATTCTGTGGGACATTTTGGGCAAAGCAATAACGTCTCTAGGGGGAAAAAAACAGGTTTAATGGTGCACTTTCATTTACTTTTGTAACTTTTTTAATAAACTGTACATACATTAACAGTGCTCTTTTAGTGTATAAATCTATACAGATAAGATAAATATTTGTTGACATTAAAAAATATATAAAAAATTCGGAAGATTAAGACAATAAGATTTCCTTCATGTTTTTTTTACAACATTGATCTTTTTTTTAACTTTGTTTCTTGTGTTTTAAAATGTCCAACAAAGTAATGTAAGTTTGATGTATTATTGTTAATATTATAAGATATTGTTATAATAAAATACACAACGATTTTCAGAAATGTAATGCAATTTAAAGCAAGATACAAGAAGTAATAATAAAAACACTAATGCTGCATTACACACAAGTGCGTACATATTTACACGTATAGTTAATTAGCATCAACAAATACTCACTTCTTTGTACTTTCTACTATTTACTACTGTTTCCGGCATATTGTATTGTGTACTTTTACTTGAGTGAGCGCGTTGACTCCTCTTCGCCGGTCTCAGTTCTCGTGTTGTTTGGGTTCAGCCTCAGTTCACAAGCCCCTCGTACGGCGCTAAACGGAGTCCTAAAAGGTATTCAAAACATGCCAGCCAGAATGCCCTCCCGTCGCTAAAACAAATCATTAGCATTCGGCCGAAACCTCGTGTGACTCCGGAGCGCGCGCTTTTGAGGAAATGAGAAAAACGGCCCTTATTTTTATATCCCGGTTGTCGCCGCATTTTTGACATTTTTGACAAGGAGCAGCGTCGCGGTCAAGGCGCTTACAGGCTCGTGGTGAGGATTTCTTCAACTTGTTCAGTGTTTGTTTAAGATTTATTTGGGGGAATACAGGGGTTAAAGGGTGTTATAAAATTCGACTCGGTGTAAAACTTCTTGACATAAAAGCACATCATCTATAGGGGAGAACTCGGAAAAAACTTGAAGCGTAATTTTCCAATTTTCTGCATTTTTGTGGTTAATTTCATGGTCGTTTCCCTTCGTGTGCGATACTTACACCTCCCTCATGACCTTCATGGGCACATTTGAGTACGTATCTGATGAATACAGTCGGATTTTTCTACTGGCGAAGTCCATTAAAAATAGAACTAGTAAATTTCCCCAATGTGAGATCAATTAAGTTCTATTTTATTGTATTTTTGCCATTGTTAACCAGTGCCTAATGGATACATGCACGTGCAAATACCAGGCAAAGTTATAGGTCAGATCTTTGAAGTGGCAAGCCATGTCATTGCCCATTTTGGAAGCCGTCCAAACTCTTTAAAACAGGGCTATTCAACTTAATTTTCCTCAGGGCCAGATTTCTCGGGGCCGGATAGGCTACTAAGCAGATCGGAACCAAGACTACCCAGAATCAAACCAAGTCTTAACTAGGTCCAAATCAGGTCTAAAGCAGAATTAAATAAGAGGCCAAACCAGTGCCAAACCAGGTTTAAACTTCTACTTACCAGAATTGACCCAGAAAACAAGAAAAAAGTAGTTTTAATATTCGTAAAATGGGTCGCGGGCCGGATCAGATCGTTTGACGGGCCTGATCTGGCCCACGGGGCTTGAGTTGAATAGCCCTGCTTTAAAACGTATTTATTATGTGTTCTGTCAGCTGTCCTCACGTAGTGCTCAATTTAAATGTAGTCTGTCAAAATGTGTTTGTTTCAGAGTTTAATCTTGGAAATACCGGCCAATCATACACTTGCATCAAAGTATTTAGGCAAAACATTTACATCTCCAGAAAAGTGTCGTGCACCTCTAAGTATTTTAGGTCCTTCATTTCCAAACCGTTCAGATTTAAGCGGATACGTTCAGATCTTAAGGCCGGATCAGCACTACCTTGAATATGAACTGGAAACACGAGCTCTGATGCCCTGTGGTCTGAGTCCAGTGTCGGGTTCAGGTCAGCAACAGTCCACGTGAAGGGCACGGTGGGGTCAGAGTTCAAAGGTAAAGCGGTTTAGTGTGGAGGCTTCTGAAACTACCAATTAAAGGAAATCGGAAAAAAGGAGTTAACTTTAGGTATACGCTATTTTAAAAAATCAGTGTTGAGAGGGCAGAAGAGTGGCGTCTGCAGAAGTCCGCCACCATCTCCTTGGTCTTGGTGACACCAGTCCGCAAAGTCCTGCATTAGTCCTTTGTTCGTCATCGTCTGTGATGAGGCCAATGATAGCAGAATCATCAAAGAATTGTTAAAACTTCCAAATCTCTGGGGAAAATTAGAAACCTCGAGAAGTTCCACAGTGAAGGACAGCTCTGACTCGCTCGGACGGACAGGCAGACGCGCTTCAATGTCTGCAGCAGTGTAGAGGGTGAAGAAGAAGGGTGCAAGGACAGTCCCCTGAGGAACACCCACACTGAAGATCACGAGGTCAGACACACAGCTCTCACAAACTTTAAGTTGTTCTGAATGGTCTGTTTTCTAGGTCAACCACAGGCCTAGCTTTGGTCCAGTCGCTGTTTGTGGAGCTGAGGTGTGGGTGAGGGGGGTCCGCAGCGGTGCATGGGAACCCCGGTGTAAAGAGGCGCTGGGGGGCAGTAAATGGGCTAACGGGCGCTCAGGGAGTTCAGTAAAATGTACAGAGAGGTTCAGGAGGCTACAGCCAGCGCAGGTCAACGAGGGAACGTGGAACAGAGCGCGGCGGTGACAAGGAAACCAAATTTATTGTAATGGGTGGGGTTCACGTCCCAGAATTTGGTGTCAGATGGAGAGCAGCAGCTTGGATAACTGCATAAGACTGGCAAGGGGTATGAGTGAAAGATCTAAATATCTAACTAAAACAATCCGCAAATGTTGTTTCGTAGAGATCAAATGTGCAAACTTGACAACATAAACTTCATAATCTAGTCTAAATTATACATTTAGAAGCATCATTTTACTGTCCATTCCCCTACGTAGGCCTGTCGCTGTCCTTTGCCTTATCTCTGAGGTGAACAGTTCTCAGATGCCTCCACAATACCAAACTGCTCCAGTGTTTTCTGCTCATTTCCTTCTACATTCTTTCCATGCATCAAACTACACTTTCTTTAGTTTGTCGTCTGTCTTCTGCTGGAGCCCACAAGGTCAACAGTGCACCAGGCCACGCTTGTTACAGATCACAGAGGAACAAAGCCCAGGGTTGAATATTGTCTTAATCCGTCTGAGATCTGAGGAACCGCGACTGTAGACATTTTTGTTTTCATGAGGGAAAACGCAGACTAAATAAAACACGATGTTGCATTACAATAGCCACATCAACCTCAAGTACGGTGTGTATTTAAATCTCTGCCGCGGATTGAACTTTTTTTTTGTACAATTGTTTGACAAATAAGAAATCCAGCGGTTTGGTGAGAACAGTGTAAGCGGCTTGCACCAAACCCACAGAAATTAATATTGGATAAACGAAAAACAAATTCCTTATTGCTCTGAATTGCTTCGAAAAGTAACAACTCGAGTACGATTTTCATGTATATTTTTTACTTTAGCTTAACGACTTTGGCAGCAGTACTTGTAATTGTAATTGAGGCCAGTTAAACCCATGAAACTGTACTTTTACGACTACATTTCAGTACTCTTTCCACCACTGCTGTCAACGAAGGTGCACAGAAAACAAAGACGAGCCCCCAGGATACCAGCCCAATATCCTGGGTGCTAATCTTTGTTTTTTTTTAAATTATGAAATGTTTTGAATATTTCATCAGTAAAAAAAAAAAAGATTGGCACTTTATCCATAAAATTATATTAATATTCATCAAAATGTAACAGTCCAGAGATACGCACAGGGAAGAAATCAGTGTTTTGTTAAAAAAATCGTACCAATTTACTACCTTTTTTACGTTTAAATTCCCAAGTTAACAATCCTATCTGTTTCCCTTCATCTACATTAGTCTTAGGGGCCCCAATCTGCCTTCGTTAATCAGAATCAATTAATCCAAGCAAGGTTTAGGTCACAGCGGCGTCTCGACTCAGCGGTGAACCCCGACATCGCGCCGAGGTCGCTGCGGTTCGCGGCCCGACGACAACGACGACGCGCGTTTGCACTCGCCGTATCCTCGGGCCGGAGCCACCTACGTCGCGGCGCTGTAAATCCGGCAGAACATTTATTCGACCCCTGACCCCCGGAGCCCTCTCTGTCTTTATTTTCCCGTCGGCTGCGCCTGCTTTAGCCATCAGCGCTGACAGAATTGCGCGCAGAGTTTAAACAAGGACGTAGTAAATCCTTCTCATAAACGGTTTTACATGCAGATGGGTAATACGTCTTTGCGCGGCCGTCGCCCAGTCAAAGGGAGTTCTGGGTCATGTGTGGACTCGGTTTAAACACTTTGGCTTTAACATACCGAACGCAAACGTCGCACTGTTTATCGTGTCGAAGAGTAAGGTGTTCTGTAAAGTTTTAACGCCATGCCACCTATGTACAAGTATTTATATTTGTACTTTAGTGCGCGCACCTCAGCAGGACGTTTGGAGGTTTGATGCAGTTTTATACCATTTTAATTATTTGCAATTGCACTAAAAATAGATAGTCAGGACTTTTGGTTCAAGGGTCTGCCAATTGATTAAGATAAATTGCGCTGATAATATTAATTAAAAAGGGCTTGTAATAATACTAACAAGGAGTAAACAATTATTCTCTTTCACATTAAATACATTATCAACCAAAATAAAGGTTGAAATATGACAGAAGGCTTCTAAATTATGAATATTTACAAATAAAGTGTATTTTGGATGAAACTCTGAAATCGTTTATTCATTTGTTAAGTTTTGATTTCATAATGCCGCTGTCTTTGTTGTAAAATGATCTGTATAAATGCGTTTTGGAGCTAAAATATGACTGCAACAATAATGCTTGAATGCAAATCTGGAAAAAAATATTGGTTTTTGGTTCAAGTACGTCGATCTCACTTGCGTATTCACTTTTTGCAGTTCGACATTTCACGCTATTTTCATTTGAATCCATCCACAAAGAACATCCAAACACTGAATATCGTTTTTTCCCTGCCAACTTGATCTAAACTGCAGACACTGACTGTTGTGATATCAAGTGTAACGCAGGAATATTCAGTCCAACGACATATTTGCGGAGTCCGTCCGACGGCGTCATTAGTCAGGCTTATGGGCTGTGTACAGTGGATTACACGAGCCCCGCGTTTCAGATGGTAATGGTTAAAACATGAGACGACGCTGCGCCCGCTCTATCAACACTCGCAGCACACACACACACACACACATACACACACACACACACAGACACAGACACACACACAGACACACACTCGCGTACATGCTTAGAGAAGTGTAGTGGCATGTACGCGCTCACCATTGGCCTCTCAGCACCTCCACTACAAGGCATTCCAGTGCAGAGAACAAGCTCAGGTCATGAGGGCACGGGCGGGGGGAAGAGGGGGGGGAAGAGGGGGAAAGAGGGGGAAAGAGGGCAGGAAGAGAGGAGGGAGAAGGAGGAGAGGAGGAAGGAGGAGGAGAGAGAGAGGGGGAGGAGGATAGGAGGGAGGGAGGAAGAGAGAGAGGAGAAGAGGAGAAAGAGAAAGAGGAGGTGGGAAGGAGGAGAGAGAAAGAGGACAGAGGAGGGAGGGGGAGAGGGAGAGAGAGAAGAGGCAGAGAGAAGAGGAAGAGAAGAAGGGAGGAAAGAGGAGAATGAGAGAAGAAGAAAGAGAGAGGAGAGGAGAGAGAAGAGAGAGGGAGAGAGAGGGAGGAGAGAGAGAGAGGGGGGAAGAGGAGGAAGAGGAGGAGGGAAGAGAGAGAGAGGAAAGAAGAGGAGGAGGGAGAGAGAAGAGGAGCGAAGAGGAGAGAGAGAGGGAAAGGGAGGGAGAGGAGAGGAGGGAAAGCGAGAGGTAGGAGGGAGGGAAAGAGAAGAAGAGGAAGAAGAGAGGATAGGAGACGAGAGGGGAGAGAAGAGAGGAGAGGAGAGAAAGAGGGAGGAAGAAGGACGGAAGAGAGGAAAGAAGAGAGGCGAGAGAAGAGAAAGAGGGAGAGAGCAAAATAAGTTGGCAGGAAAGAAGGAGGAAGCAGAGGGAAGAAAGAGAGAGGAGATAAGGAGGAGAGAAAGAGGACAGTTAGGGAAGCAGGAGAAGAAATAGTGAGTAGAGAGGAAGAGAAAAGGGTAGAAAGGAGAGGGGGTAGAGAAAGATCTGGAAGGAGAAGAGGTTAGAAGAGAGAAAGATTACAGACAGCAAAGAGAGGGAAAGAAATCAGTGTAGAGATAAAGAGGAGAGAACGAAGAAGGGAAATGGGTTAAATGTGTAGAAGAGGGGGGGAGACTTAAGAGAGAGAGAGAGAGAGGGAAGAAAGAGGGGTGGAAGAAGGAGGAAGAAGAGAGGAGGGTGGAGAAGAAGCAAAAGAGAGAAAGGGGGAAAGGTAGGAGAGCAAGAGAGTAAGGGGATGACAGAGGAAGGTGGAAGAGAGGGAGAGCAAAAGGAGGAAGAAAAGAAGAGAGAGGAGGAGGGGTGAAGGGAGAGAAGACGAAGAGCGATAGAAAAAGAAGAATGAGAGAGAGAAAGAGAGAAGACAAAATATCAACTACAGATTTCTGCTTTTTTTTGTTTTTTTGCAGTGAAATTCTGTCAAACGTGTGATTTTTTTTTTTTTTTTACACGTTTCTTTAAAACTTGTCCGAGTTGAGACGCCGCCAATCAAATATTTCACTTGATTGACGGCAGGATTTCTGGACACGGACCAGGAATGTAATAAATGGAATAACACCGAGGCTCGGAAAGAAAACCCCCCGAAAAAAAAAGAAGAAGAAGAAAGAAGAAGAAGAAGAAGAAAGAAAAAAAAAAAAGAAAAAAAAAAGCCGCGGTCCCCGGGTTTGTGGTCCTGTTCACACTAATTCATCCCCGCGTCCAATGCACTAACGTAACCTCGGCCCACGGCGGCGTCTGCGAGACCCCGAGAGGAGCGCGCCGGGGGGACACGCCGAGAAACACTTTCCACACACGTCAGAAGAAAAGAGAAGAGAAGAAAAGAAAAAGAAAGAAGGGGGGAAAGCGAGAGAAACGGAGAAGAGAAGTAGAAGGGATTCAGGAGCTGTGGTTTAGACCCGGTTTGGTCCACTTTGAGTCCTGGGTTAGTTCTGAAAAAGAGTACAAAAGTAAAAGTTCTGTGCTTAAAGTACCTCTGACATTGAACTGAAACGCAGTGGAGTTTTTTATATATTCGAAATGTTGGTCAAAAAAATATCATGAAAAATGTCGTCATTGAATAGCACATATTTTCATAATGTCACTTCCTGTTCGTAATTGATGACATCACACTGCGAAAAAGAGGGAGGGAGAAGAGAGAGTGAGTAGAGGACACGAGAGAAGAGAGAGGAGGAGAGGACAGAGAGAGAAGAGAGAGAGAGGAGAGGACAGAGAGAAGAGAGAGAGAGAGGAAGGAGAGAGAGAGGAGAGGACAGAGAGAAGAGAAGAGAGAGGACAGAGAGAGAGAGAGAGAGAGAGAGGACAAGAGAGAAGAGAGAGAGAGGAGAGAAGAGAGAGTAGAGCAGAGAGGAGAGGACAGAGAGAAGAGAGAGAGAGACAGAGAGAAGAGAGAGAGAGGAGAGAGACAGAGAGAAGAGAGAGAGAGAGGAGAGAGAGACAGAGAGAAAGAGAGAGAGAGAGCAGAGAGAGGAGAGAGAGAAGACGAGAGAAGAGAGAAGAGAGAGAGAGGAGAGACAGAGAGAGAGAGAGAGAGGAGAGGACAGAGAGAAGAGAGAGAGAGGAGAGGACAGAGAGAAGAGAGAGAGAGAGTAGAGGACAGAGAGAAGAGAGAGAGAGGAGAGGACAGAGAGAGAGAGAGAGAGAGGAGAGGACAAGAGAGAAGAGAGAGGAGGAGAGGAACAGAGGAGAGACAGAGAGAAGAGAGAGAGAGGACAGAGAGAGAGAGAGAGAGAGGAGAGGACAGAGAGAAGAGAAGAGAGAGGAGAGGACAGAGAGAAGAGAGAGAGAGGAGAGGACAGAGAGAAGAGAGAGAGAGGACAGAGAGAAAGAGAGAGAGAGGAGAAGGAAAAGAGAGAAGAGAGAGAGAGGGAGAGGACAGAGAGAAGAGAGAGAAGAGGAAGAGGACAGAGAGAGAGAGAGAGAGAGAGAAGGACAGGAACAGAGAGAGAGAGGAGAGAGAGGAGAGAGAGAGAGAGAAGGAGAGGAGAGAGGAGAAGGACAAGAGAGAAGAGAGAGAGAGGAGAGGACAGAGAGAAGAGAGAGAGAGAGAGAGGACAGAGAGAGAGAGAGAGAGAGAGAGAGAGAGGAAGACAGAGAGAGAAGAGAGAGAAGAGAGGACAGAGAAGAAGAGAGAGAGAGGGGAGAGAGTAAAGGACAGAGAGAAGATGAGAGAGAGGAGAGACAGAGAGAGAGAGAGAGAAGTAAGAATGTAGAAGAAAAGACGAGAGAAAGAAGAAGAGAGAGAGTAGAGGACAGAGAGAAGAGAGAGAGAGGAGAGGACAGAGAGAAGAGAGAGAGAGTAGAAGACAGAGAGAGAAGAGAGAGAGAGGAGAGGACAGAGAGAAGAGAGAAGAGAGAGAGAAGAAATGTTGCTAAAAAATCTAAAACATTTTATCACAGAATTGCACATTTTTTTAGGTTTATAATGTCACTTCCTGTTTGTAATTGATGACATCACAAAAGGAAATTACCCAGCAAACACTGGGCCAAAACTCATCTAATGTCACCATTTTTTTAATCTATTTGACAAATAAAAATAAATGAGAGCGACTTTATTTTGTTGAATTCATGTTTAGAGAGTCAAAAAAGTTGTTTCTTTGTGTAAATTTTGCATAAACTTTGTCTGGAATGAGTGTCCCTGGTGTGATGTCACTTCCTGTCATTTTCCACAGATTTTTCAACCTTTTCTCCATAAACACTTGCTCGATTGGTGTAAAACTATCATCTATATGTACGACAGGTATAAATACACCAAATAAAGTCAAAATTAGAAAAAATCTTAATAAAATCTGTCACACGTCACTTTAACATCACGCTAAAGCTAACACACGTTAGCATATTAGCGGTGCGAAACAAATTGTGCTCGACGGTGTGGGAAAATGTCAGGTTCAGGCTTTAATCAAATGTTTACGTCGTTGATTTCTGTGAGTCGTGAGCTTAATTCACCGGCAGGTAATGAGAGAACATGCAAATCCAGACGGGAATGGCTAATAATGGCTAATGATGGCTAATGATGGCTAATAATGGCTAATGATGGCTAATAATTCAAGATAAATGAACAAAAGTACTGGAGCAAAACTTTCCACATTTTTTGGACATTTTTAAATCACAATGTTGATGGAAAACGAGTTAACAAGACAAACTAGTTGGCTGAGAGAAGTGCGTTTTTTAAAAAAGTGTCAAAATGAATATGGTCTCAAACATGTATGAATCACTCTAAATACAGCCTTGAGCGCGCAAATAAGGGAAAACAATTATAAGTTAAAAAATCCTACAACAACAACAACAACAACAACAACAACAACAACACACTCTCCCGCGTCAATATTAACATCAAGACATTCAGAGCCACATTTAACTCATTGCAGATGGATTGTGAAAATATAATATTTTGATCAAATTGTACAAAAGCTAATGATAATATAGATTTTTTTTTTTTTTTCAATATTGTCCACAAATTCATGTCAGGACTTTTTTTTTTAGAGCCTAGATTTATAGATAATTTCGATTTCACCACGATTGAATAGCTTCAGTATTAACTACAGATAAATTGGCAGAAGAATGCATGTTTTATTTGTACTTTTTTGTCATAAAAAACACCTAACTGAACTAACTGAATAAATACTGTGGAATATTCCAGGTGAAGCAACTTTAATTATATTTGATTAACATTTATTTAACCTGGTTGAACCCATTGAGACCGAGACCTCCTTTTGGGGCAAAGGGAATACAAATTTTAAGTATAATCTCAATTTTGTAAATATAAAAAGTCTTCACAATCTGTAAAAACAGGCACAAATAAAAGGAAAATCCCAGAGAAAGTTAATTGCTCGATAAGTATTAGTTTCAAAACACAGTTACAAAGGAGAGTGGATTTATTTGCATTTTCCCAAAGATCCAGACATGAAAAACAGGCTCGTCTGGCGCTAATCCTGACAAACAGCGGCTAAAGTTCAAGTTGTTGAAACATATTTGTGATAAAAGTTCAACTGCTCTGACAAGGATCGCAATTAGTCTGTCTTCACGTTGTAAGCCGCGTAATAACCTTCAGATCAGAGGAGAAAATACTGCGGTCAGGAAAAGATCATGCAAGACGAGACTAACAGACAAAATACTCAAAATATTTATACTTTCAGGTAGAAAAAAAATAGTTAAACCCACTTAAAAGGAAAACAACAAATGTAATAAATTCCTAGTTTACACAATCGGTAAGTAGAACAAAGGCTTTACATAATTTGAAACAACTTAATATTGAAAAAAAAGTTTGTAATGATAGAATATATGTTTATTTTGATATGTTGAGATCATAACACCGTGTCAAAGTGCTCATTATTCATATTGTTGCCAAATGTTGGTTGTACCACGTGTTCTGGGACGGTCCTGTTGCTCAAAAATATTGGACAGAAATTTCGGAACGATTTGGGCCTCAACACCCCTGCCATGGACACAATGGATGGATACCTTTGGGACATACTTCTGGCATCTGGGGGAAAATTATGACGCAAATTGCGGCGACAATTAAGGACTGGGCCGACATTATAATCAACGTACGCAATATGAAAAAAAAAATGAAAATAATAATAATAATAATAATAATAATAATGATAATAATAATAATAATAATAATAATGATAATAATAATAATAATAATAATGATAATAATAATAATAATAATAATAATAAACGTTTTGGATTCAACCGGAAAAAGGACACATTTGACTGACAATGGACAATTTTATTTTTTACTATATTTTGTCTCTCTCTGGTCCTGCCCGATTTATTTATTTTTTTCTTAAAAAAGGGGTCGGGCGGGGCAAGAGGGGGAGGGGAAGACATGTTGCTTCAAAATATGAAACCTAAACGGCAAGAAAAATAATGTGTACGTTGAAAACCAGGCATTACTTTCTACCAGTAAGTAATTTCCTCATCCGGATTTAGTGTCAGTAGTTGTTACGATGAGGCGTCAGTCGTTCAGAAGTTAGAACACTCGACCACCAACACGGAGGTCGGAGGGTTGATCCTCTCGTTCCCGTCGTGTCCTCAGGCAAGACACTTTCAAGCCTGTAATATGAACGCAGAAAGGCTCAGAACAGGCGTTAAAGGGGGGGATATGATGCGTTATTTCTATTACTGTTGGCCGAGGAGGGCAGAGGATTTTCTAACCAGGTGCAAATTATGTTAAATGCTACTCCTGGTATGTTTCTGATGAGGGAACGATGTTAGAACAGGGTTGAAAGCATCATATGTGTTCTTTAAAAACTGCTCTACCTTTGAGGTCACAATTCGGGGAAATTTGAAACGGAAATTTTGTGAGGCTCAGAGGGAGAGGACCCGAAGATACTTTTTTGATGAGAGAACAGTGTTGTGACATGGTTAAAAGCTAAAAAAAAGTGTGTCCTAATAATAATATGGAATGTCCTTGTTCAAGTCCTGGTCTAATTCTGGTTTAATTGTGAGTTTTGACCCTTATTTTGATGTTTTCGATGCGGTGCAGATGTGAACGCGAGCCAAGACTGTGATCGCACGTCAGCATAACCCAACCGGCCCCCCCCCCCCTCTCTGCAGTGCCGAGGTGAAGCCGTAATAGTCGCGCGCGCGGAATGCAGCGCTGAGTAACGGACTTATCGCCGCGAGCTGCACCTGACCTCTGCCACACCTGGGAATAACCTCCGTGACATCTCGGATTTGTTTTTCAAAAGTTCTGCATTTTTCCGAACCAAGAAGCTGTCACGTCTTTCAGCGTCTCTCCATCGAGACACCTGCGCTGGACAAAAACGGACGGACCACCTGGAGAAACAGATGGAGGAGCGGATAAAAGCTGCTGAGGGAGTGACGGACAGAAGAGCATCTCGTCCTGAAACGTCCGACGAAACGTGATACACTTGGAAGAGAACGCGCTGTCGTTCCTTGTTGAATTTGCAGATTTGGAAAGGATTCGTTAGGATTTTGTGTGACTGCGACTTTTGATTGGCCACTCTGATTGCGATGAACGTGTGAAAAAACACCACGATTTAACGATTATTCACTTCGATAAAGTGATGTATGACAGGTTTTTACGATGTTCAGATTTTGACTTTATTTGGTGTATTTGAACCTATTGTACATATAAATGATAGTTTTAGACCAATCGAGCAGGTATTTGGGGAGAAGATGTTGAAAAATCTGTGGGAAATGACAGGAAGTGACATCACACTAGTTACACTCACTCCAGTCAAAGTTTATGCAGAATTTACACAAAAGAAACAACTTTTTTGACTCTCTATACATGAATTCAACTAAATAAAGTCGCTCTCATACATTTTTATTTGCTATGATAAAAAAATTGTGACATTAGATGAGTTTTGGCCCAGTGGTTGCCGGGTAATTTCCTGGTGTGATGTCATCAATTACAAACAGGAAGTGAAATTATAAATCTAAAAAAAATTGCTATTCTGTGTTAACATTTTTATAATTTTCAAGCAAAAATTCTAAATATATTTGTCGCAACTACATTTTAGTTCAATGAGTCGTCCGACCTGTAGGGGGCACTTTAAAGTTTCTTGCATTCTCATGGTCTAACATGTTACTACTCCTCCAGTTTGTGACCGGGTTTACGGAATGGAACTTTCCGAAAGACGAAAAACAAAGTGAATGTGACAAAAAAACCGGCCAGATTAAATAATAAAAAGTTCTTTGCATTTAAATTGAATCACGATTATCTTGACACCGCCACAAAAGGCTGGACGCTCAGATGTTTATTTTTTTTTTTTAATCCTTGGACTCAAACAGCAGCAGCTAATAAACGCCGACTCATTATTAATACTGGCCTAAAACGTCTACAGTTCGACTTGCCGTTGATTTACCGCGTCGCGTAATGGCCGCTTCGCTGATCCCGGCCGTTTCTCCGTAAATCAGAGCGCCGGTTTGGTTTTACTGCCGCTAATTGCACATGTGGCATCGGGTCTCATCCTCGGCGGAGGAGCGGCGAGATTTACAGTAAGCTTTTCCCGGGGCCAAACACTTAATCCGAGCGGTCCAGACGCGCTGACATCATCGCGGGGAGAGTTTTCAGGGGTTAGCCTCAGCCGCCCGCGACTCGTATATCAGGCCCCGTCGTGCGGTGCGGGGACAGTTCAAACATGGCCGCTCCGCTGTAAATCCACAACACTTAGGGTTTTTATGGCGCAACGCTGTTTACAACCGAGGCGAAATGACATTAAGGGGGTCGCCAGTGTTTTTGATCGTCACTGCGGCTTTTGCGCTTTTGAAAAAGACGTTCCGGGCGTCGCAGAAAGGCCCGCGGCGCTGTCGGTTTGTCCGTGAAGCGCGTACGTACGATCACTGTCCAGCTGAACAGGTGAACATCCGACATTGCAAATACCGAAAAGCAAAAAGTTAAATCTGGTTGAGATTTAAGTAACTTTTAAAGCTTTACGATGCAACATAAAAGTCAAAAGAACTTGTTTGAACACTGATTGCACACATTTGTCTGATTATTTTGTTATCTTGTGGTTGCGAAGCACTGGATGAAGGCCGCAGTGTTTCCAAGCCGATTATGTCTAAAAGAAAATGTGTTCATCCAATGTTCAGCAACAGTATTTTTAAAAATCATTTGATTATTGCTGGATTTAGATGTGGAGCAGGCCGGGCATCACAGTGTCCCCTTGTGTCCAGCATCACAGCAGCTTCAGGAAGGACCACGTGACCTCTGGAGACCCTGGAAAACTCTCTCCTAAGCCTCACTCTCACTCTCACTCTCACTCTGTGCGTTGGTGACGAGGCAGGTCTTTCTCAGGAAGTAGTTCCTCTGGAAGGTCTCCTGCCGGGTGTGACGTAGAAAAGGCTGATGTTAGAGATGGAGAGTTTGGAACCTCATGAACCACTTGGAAACTCCTGCCTTGAACTGGAACTCCATAACAGCGCTATCTGTTGGCTCTCTGCCAGAACTGCACGTGTTTGAAAAACCTGACATGAAGCCACATTTGCAGGCGTGATCTGAGGCAGTGTTTCGAGCACTTGAACACTTCTGCTTCAAAAGATCAATACCTGTGCTGCGCAGTGGGTTCGAGCAGTGAAGGTTTCCGTTTCCTGTTAAAGATGCTGTTTTGAGGACTTTAAGAAATCGGCGTGATCCCACATTCCTCCAGGACTGGGCCGTGGTAGAAAAGGTGCCAAAGGTGTTTTTTTTGTATCTGGTTGGGTTCTACAACAGTGTCAAGAATTAATATAGTTGAAACCTTTTCTACCTATTCTAAAGATGTTTGTGTTTTTTGGTTTATTTTCCTTCACTTGACTCTGAAACCCATGAACATGTCCGTGGTGTTTGCATGAGATGTTTGTCTACCTGGCCCAATGCGCATAAAACACTATCCCTGGTTGTACATGCCAATAAGATACAATATATGCAGTATCCAGTCATCCAGTTAGTAAAACCCACTACAAAACACACGTCCGTACGGCAAAACGTACAAAAGATACGTGTGATGACATGTTATTACACAATCAGCACATTTTACGCGCATAAAATAGCCAGCGCGACGATCATTTCGAATCTGCTGCGTCTACGGCCTTGAAACGGGCTCTCGTTTGTTTGTATGACATCACCGCTCCTCCCGGGGACCCCCGCCCGACCCCCCCGTGACGCGCCGTAAATCTCCACGTCGCCCCCTGCTGACACCTCTCCCCACTCTGCCGCGCGGAAAACAGCGCAATCGCCTGTCTCATAAATATCTAATAGTGCTAATAAAAGCCATAGCCGCCTGACCCCGGAGCGTCTTCGTGAGCTCGCGCCTGAAAAACACCGGCCCCGAACTGGACCTCAGAAAATGGCGTCATCACCGGGGGAAAATTAGGCCGCGCACTTAAAGCGACGGGCACTAAATTAGCTGTTTACGAGCTGTGGAAATGTTGCAATAAAAATAATAAAATATGGAACTGGGGCCTCATATGAATATCGGCGTTGAGATGAAAGTCAGCGTGTTATTTACAGTTTAAAAAGGGCAATTACATCATAGGCTTTAATGGCTGCTAACGACGCGGCGATAAAAAAAACAACTTTCCACTGCAGCAGATCAACCTCGTATTAGAGCACAAAACAGGCTTGTTTAAACGCTTATTGACAACAGCGCGAACGTCAGATGGAGGATTGTAGCATTTGTGACCATTATTTTTTGAAATCTTTGCATTGTCATGGTTTTATTAAGGATTTAAAGGAAACAAAGTCCGCAAATTTGACTTTTTTGCCACTTTAATCGTGTTATAACATCGTTCTCTCATCAGAAACACACCCGGAGTTGTAATTTAGCTTTCATTCACGCTCGTTTCCTTCATCCTGTTTACGAGGTCACCTTCTCTACTCCGTTTCTGCGCCTCACAAAAGCACTTCTCCAAATTTTCATGTCATTTTTTCGCGTCAAAAGTAGAGATCTGGAGTTCTTCTGCGCCAGACTCGTTCGGGGCAAGCTAGCTTTTGTTTGTTTCCCGGTGAAGTGCTTTCAATGCATAGATTATTTCTAAAAGATGAGATGACAAAGTAAAGGCACAATAACAAAGTGAAGGCCAATAAGAAAACAAACAATGCGTCCTTTTATAATTATTCATTTATTATTATTTATTTCAATTGTGTGTTATTTACATTAACATAAATTATCATCAAAATAATCATGCTTTAGTCTTTAGAAGTGTTTTTTTTAACCTCTTGAGGCTGATTTACATAGAATTTTCAGTCAATTTGCAATTTTAAATAATTTCTTTCTTAATTTAGTCTGAATAAAGTAAAGAAACAGCGTCAGAAGCAGATGAAACAACACGATTGAAATCTTTTTGCGCATTTTTTCCATTAAAAGTTGTCACTTGTTTTATGAAATACAAAGTTGAATTAAGAATGTTTACATGATTTCAAAGAATAAATGGAAATCTCATTTGGACAATTCTACTCAAGCCAAAGCTCAAGGTCCCGTGAAAGAGCCAAAAGGACCCCAAAGTGTATTATGGATCTACATGTGTTTGTATATTCCAATAAAACCAATTTCTATGACAGCGTTTTGGCGTCTTCTCATTTAGAAACGGACATTCTTGAAAACCGAATGGCGCCCCCCGTCTGCGTCATTTTCCTTTCTCTCCATCGTGCTTCGCAGCCTCGCATGAAACTTGTCACATTTCTCCACTCGGCCGTCGCACCGTGCGAAAACATGTTCCGCGGGCTCAACCTGACGTCAGCAGAAACGCCACTCTCAATAAAATCACGGCGTCGCCGCGTAAAGACGGAAATGTTTCGGATTGAATTATTGACCGCTGCGTGCGCGCCGCGTCGGTAATTGCTTTCAGCGCGTCAATAAATATGTGGATTTTTGTTTATTAGAATGTGATCTCTGATTGAGTGCGTCCTCCCCGTGTCGCTGCGGTTAGGCCTGTCGTTGTACCACACTTGGCCAGAATTTCCTTCCAAATAAATGTTCCTGGCTAAACAAAGAACTATTTGAATGCAGTATTTAGTAGAAGTATTTATTTCTTTTTTCCACTACGAAGCTGGATGGCGGTTTAGCGAGGTGACTTTGGGGTCAGTGGAACTACAAAAATGGATAACGTTCTGTCGAGGAAGATCTCTCTGGGAACAGGACTTGAACGCACCACCTGCTCCGGAATGGGACTCTTCGACCAATCAGAGACAAGAATCCAGAAGAGCGAGCGGCCGATGAGGTGGAGAAATGCAGCGACAACGAGTGAAACAACAAAGAGGAATACGGCATATTTAAATACACTTATACCAATTAGAATATTAGCATTATCACACTCGGCATTACTTTAAATACACGCTAACAGAATACGTGCTGAATTAAACGCTAAATTACACTTTGCCGCTCGGCTCAGACATAAGTAAGTGCCGTGCGTTCACTTCTTTGTGCCGTGTCTCGTGATGTTTCATGACTTTTATCACATTTGTGCGTTTTATCGATGACGCAAATGAACTGTCTCCGGTTTCGCTAAGCGCCGACGCCATCGCTAATTTCCTACGTTAGCGATTGGGGACTTCTTCATCGTTCTGATTGGCCGGCCGGCGCTGACTCCGCCCCCCGCTCTGTGAACGCGCTCGGCTCCGTTCAGAATTGTAGTCGGACTTCACAAAAAGTAAAGTAATATATCTTCAGATAAAATTAAAATTTGTTTGTCCGGTTTTTTTGTCCAGTAAAACATGATTGTGCCATAACAATGTTTTAAATGAACAAATAATGTAAAATACAATGGTACATGACTTTAAAGCTCTGGGATCACTCACATGTTTCTGCATCTTGAGTTATTAAATGTTGTGATATTCTGAAGTTAGTTTCTCCATTAAAATCACATTATGTTTCACTTTTGCCAGTTTGTTTTTTAGTATTTTTTAAAAGGCTCTAACAAAGATTAATAATAAATGAATAAATAAAACAAGTAAAAAAATAAAATCCATAAAATCAAAATAAAATCTAATTAAATAAATCAAATAAATAAAATCTAATTAAATAAATTAAATAATACCATTATTAATCTTAACCAAGCTGAATGGTTCAAAACAAGAAAAACAAGCTAAATTCAAATCTCAAATATTGCTTTTTTAATAAAGTGCAGCCTCCCCTTGTGGCGTGGTCCCGTTACTGCAGTCCCTCCTCTCTCCCCTCTGCACAATGCATCCTCTGTGTTTGAATTAGGCCCGAGCACGGAGCCGTTTCCATATGGCTCTCGTTGGTGCGCCGCAGAGAAAGACATTATTGTAGCGAGGCACGCTGTAAAAACACGACGGGGGCAGGATAATGAAAAACTGGCCCCGGAGCAACCTGCCTCTTCACCTGCAGCTCTCAGGCGCTTAGCGGACCGGCTTTTGGATCAAACTGCGCGCCTTGTGTGCCTTTCTAACCTCCGAAAATGCCACAGAGTGCGCTTCATTTCCACTGTGTTTCCATTGTGTTTTGGTTTAGAATCGGGCTCTGCTTTTGCGCTTCTAAGTCAGCAGTAATGTCGGAGAGCAAGCAAACTGGCCGCCACGTCGCTGTCAGTTTGCCCCAGGGCAGCTATGGCTAAGCGTTGAGTAAAACCACTGCGTTCGAGGAGTAAATTGATAAGTGGGTTTACAGAGAAAGAATGTTTTGGAGGATTGTGGACATCAACAGTATTAAATCAAGAAAATGTAATGGTAATAACTGACAATATACGCCGACTGAGCAAATACAGTAGGTCCTCTCCTCCTGCTGGAGAACTGCTGCAGGTGATGATCTTTGAGTATTTCAAACCCGACTGATGCAGCGAGCGGCTTCTCATTTCTGAAACGACCGCGTGGAAAAGACAAATCCCGTGGTCATGGATGAGATGTCAGCGTGTTTGAGAAGGGTCAAATCATTGGCATCGAGCAGAGAAAACATCTAAAGGAGAAGCAGAAACGAATGTACTACAGATCTGAACCCCCAGTGAGAGTGTTCGGGACGAGCTGGAGAAGGCTTTGTGCAGCGGTCACTCTCTCACGTCATCAATACAAGATCTGTGTGAGGAATTATGACACACTGGATGCAAAAAAAATCGTTGCCACAGCGAACGTGTGCTGTAATGAAAGCAAAAGACGGGCTTACCAAATACTGACGCGTGTGACCCTTTTTTTCCTGTGGTGACATGTCTGAACTACGATAGAAAGCAGATTCGTTTACCTAGTACCTGTTACTCGGTGCGAGACACAGTTTAGGGGCAACTCAAGACAAAAAAGGAGACCACTGTAAAAAGGTTTGAACTATTTAGTAGTTATTGCCTCCTCCACCCCCCCCAAGCTAAAGCAGTACCACCAGTTGCCCTCAAACCACGCTTACATCAAGCACTGGCCTCGCTCCAAAACCCTATTCCCAATTCTCACTTTACGCACCAAAAACTATAGTATGACATATAAACTGCCATTGAAAAAAAAAAAACGTTGGAAAATGTGCTTGGAAACTAACATTACGGGCCCCGGTCTGGTGAAGCACACATGGCTCGCACACAGAGCAATATTCTGGGCTCATAAGCATTAATATGTGGGTGGAATAATGTCTCCCGGGCCCCGACCTTTTTAAGTGGGATCGAAAACAACAGCAGCTGATTTATTGTGATAAAAACTTTGAGCGTTTTGGTTCTTGGCAGGAGCGCGACGTTTTGGCTGCTTTCGTCGGCCCGGGTCTAGGGTCTTGTCTGGGGGTCTTTCCAGCTACTGAAAACATTTATTCATACTTTTCTCTCGCATTCGTCATAGTTTTGACCGTCAGGGAGAGATTTCGGTCCAACGAATGTGCGGCTTTGTTTATGCTGCTAAAACTGACTATTTCTGAGCTTTGACTGCAATAAAGTGGCGCAATGTGATTTTTCTTGTAAGGGGGGGGGGTCCGCTGTTACTGTTTCCCCAGAATGTTCCATAATATAGCATTGAACTTCTTGGATTTATTTTATAATTTTACACCACGCCCTAAACAAAATCTTACTTTCGTTAGATCTGAGTGCTGCTTTTGACACCATCATTGGACTGGTGGGCACTGCTGGTACTGCACTAAACCGGTTCAAGTCCTTTTTCAGAAGACAGGAAGTGCTTTGCTGGGATTGGTGACCGTGTACCAGACCAAAGACATTCATAGACTCGAATTTTCATTCTCTCCCGCTCTTACGCGTGGCCGATGCTAACCGCACTTTGCGTACGAATGAACGGTGAAAGCTAATCCCCATATTCACGTGCAGGAACCTTTTTATTTCATGATATTTATGTCATTTATCTGCTCTCCTCACTGGTAACGGGTGGAAACGTCGATGTTCAGTGGGCACTAGACGCTTACAAGATGCACACAACATCAGAATCTCAGCTTAAACTGCCCCCTAAAGGTTGGATGTCTCATTGAACTAAAATACAGTTACGATAAATACGCAAATTTTATCACAGAATAGCCCATTTTTTAGGTTTATAAATTTCGCTTCCTGTTTGTAATTGATGACATCACACTGGGAAATTACCCAGCAACCACTGGGAAAAAACTCATCAAATGTCTTTTTTAAAATTTGACAAAAAAAAACTAAATGAGAGCGACTTTATTTTGTTGAATCAATGTTAGAGCGTCAAAAAAGTTGTGTTAATTATGCATAAACTTTGACTGGAATGAGTGTCCCTGGTGTGATGTCACTTCCTGTCATTTTCTACTGCTCGATTGGTGTAAAACTATTATTTAGATGTGCAACAGGTTCAAATACACCAAAAAAAGTAAAAATTAGAAAATCGTTAAAAAAAATCCATCCCTTTAAAGTCAGTTGTTCAGATGCCAGTTTTACACCTTTCACAATCTAAAATCTTTAACAAGTAGATGAAAATATGTCTTTGGGAGCGCTCTCAAATTAGTGTAAATAATAGACGTTTGAAGCATCCTGTTTGGGGACCGCTCATTCTTGATTGTCCATGTTGGTAAAGGTTTAACTCCAAAGATTTCTTAATCCTCAAATCACAGAAAGCTATTCCTGTAAATCTTTTCGCATGATTTCATTATATTACGTAATTATGATTGGATAAAACCACAAAGGAAATGTAACCCTTAAAAAATAAAAAAAATCTCCCATTAGTCTGAAACCGAGTTTAGCTGCATAACCTCTTTACGGGGGGCGACTCCAAATCGCCGTGAGACCGAACCTCCAAACAGGGAACACATGGATTTGAGATAATTTACACACACAAAAAAATCACATTCTGCAGAACAATAGCAGCTAAAGGCGTACAGGGAACATGTGTCTGAGGCTTGACACAGACCCATAAAATGTCCCCCGGTGGCTGTGGTATTATTGGCGGTTTAATTGGTGCGGCACTCCGATTGGTCGCTGGACTTGTGCCAACAGCCAGTCAGCGGCCGGGACAGACGGCCATTAAACGCCAGGAGGTCGGGCCAGTGTGTGTGGTCACCTGCGAATGCGCAACAGTAAAAGTACGGTTTACTCATGGTTTACTGTAAAAGGGTGGATCAATCAAGACTGAGACATCAAGGTTTGAGACAGAGTAACGGGTGCATGTAGACTATTGATTCATCGCATCAAAACAACTATTTTATTTAATTGGTCGCATTAACAAATCGCTCCAAAAGGCTGCAATTATTTAGGCCATATAATGTCCTCTGAGGTAAATGTCCCTGTGTCCATGGGGTCTTATTATTTATGAAACTGGGTATCCTCCAATCCAAGGCTTTCAGTTCCATTTTTTAATTTTTTTATTTAGTTAGTTATTTATTTCGTTATTTATGTGTTTATATATATATAAAAAAAAAAAACAAGAAGAGAAAAATTGAAATATAACATAATAAATAATAACAGCAACACAAAAGGCACACACTAATACTACTTTAAAGAAAAACATACAAAATGAATATCACAGTCTGTTCAACGTATACGTCGCAAAGTCTGTCGGATGCGTTTCCAAATTAAGTCCGTTGTTACTGTTACCCTTGATCGTCCCCCCCCCCGCCCCCCGCCCTGCCCCCCGCCTCGCCAAAAGTATATTCCAAAGGTATCCATTTGTCGTATCCATGGCAGGAGTTTTGAGGCCCAAGTACACATTTTCCAAGCTTTCAGTTCCCTACGCTGATATCGATTGGCTTTAAATATCGATTGGCTCTAAATATCGACTAATACGCAGCCGATATTAGTGCAGAGACTGAGAATAGCGTTCCCTAAAAGAACTGATGTGTCATTATTATGTTATTTATCCTTCACGACGTTTCAGAACAGCTTTGTGTCGATGAAACGTCAAACATTATGAAACGTTTTGGCAATATTCTGGATTCGAGTCGATATCTGACACGCATTTTCGAATTGGTGCATCACTAATAAAAAATACAAATCTAGTTTCTACAAATATCTTAGATTAGCAGGTCCTTTTGTCAGGTGTCTCTCAAATATTGGATATGTTGTTTGAGAATAAAGAATACATTGAAAATCTAATAAGATATTTTGCAAAAGGTTGGCATCAAAAATCAATAACCAAACCATTAAAAACCTTACAAAAACTATTTTCCTTGACGTGAATGCTGTTTTAGTAAGTGTCCCAGAGCGTGAACTGTATTCAGAAAGTCAAATTAGATTTAAATGAGGTGACAGGAAGTGACATCATGAAGCTGGCGTCTGATTGGCTGTTCCAGTCCAAGCAGCCATTGAGCTTTTACTGCAGTGCTTTTAGACCCTCATTTGAGGAATTATGTGGAAAAATCTAATCTTAATGGTGTAATTAAGGTGGTGTGGGAACTTCCTACTGGAGATGCTGGTGGAAGAACAACCAATTCAAAATTCATCCATGGGTTTCAGAGGGATGAAAAAACCGCAGTTGCCATGACATTTCAAAACAAAATATTTTATAATTTGAAAGGTGAAAAGTGCTCAAAATGGCGCCCACAAACAGGACATTATTGCAGCTCATACTGTTGTTGTGTTCTTGGGCAAAAGCCTCAACTTTCCCCCAATGTTTATATCACCACGTTTATTAAAGGTCCACTATGTAACTTTTCTACTTACCTGCTTATCTCCATGACGATCTTATTGCTTTCTCCCACATTATGACTTAATGCCAGATCTATGTTGCATTACTGTCGTTTTGAGTGCTAAAAAAAACAAAACATTGAAAAAAATATGTTCTCAAAGTACGTGGGGTCGCCTCTCCATAGATCTGACTGAGAACGGTGGCGCCATCCGCTTGCGTTCATGGATATTTCAGGAAAAGCTTTCAAATCTACATGGACACAAGCAGGTGAAGAGTTACATAGCACACTTTTACTATTTATTTTTAATCATGTAAACAATTGGCGAACAGATTTTTATATACATTATTTGTGGACTTTTTAAAAATACACTTTTAAATGTGTTATTGAAATGTAAAAATCTGATTCAGATACTGCTAGAAATTAATAACACAGAATTCATAACATGTAAATAAGTATGTTGTAATATTGTTGTTGTTGTTGTTGTTGTTGTTATTGTTGTTGTTGTTTCTGGTAAGTTCTATGTTCTTATTTGTGCCGTTCCAAACCCAAGACAATGAACAAAAGGCTTTAATAAAGAGCGTACACAAGATTTATAGAGCAATCAGCGCAGTTTGGGGCGCACTTTAGCATCTATTGTTGAGTAACTGTGACCACCGCTACGCTAACCATAAAACAACACTTTACTTAGCAATGTGGCGAAATTACACTGGAGCCAAAGTGGTAAACAAAGTCCAAAAAAAAAAATAGCTCGCCGAAGTCGTTAAACACATTTAGTTCAGTTTTAATGTTTCACGATCGGGCTAGGAGGTTGTAAAGAGATGCCATTTACGAGAGTTGAAATCACATTAGCGCTAATGCTAATTTTGAGCTCTGCCACTGTTCTGAGTCAAATCTCGCCCAAGAACAGGCCCAGGCAGCCGACACAAAAGTAAGTATTTACAGGGGACTAGTAAACATGGCGAGCAACATGCTGGTTCTCTCAATTATTTGTTTTATTGACGTTTTATTGACGATGGTTACCTAAAATAGGCCAATTTTAATAGATCAACAACATGACTTGCTGCAAAAAGCAATAGGATATAAAAAGCAATCTTTGAGGGTCTGATGGGAAAATTATTTGGATAAAATGATGTTCAGGATATCGGAATTTCACATAGCCAAGGGAGCAATGTTTACAGTCCGAGATGCACAGTACGTGGTTGTCTTTTATAGCAAGGTTTAGACATCACACTAAGGAGTTTATCTATTTAGGGCGAGTTGATATTTAATGCCTTCTGGTCGAACAGGAACATTTTTCTTTCAGGATTATATTTGCATTATTACACAAACTATATTAGAACAAGCTCTGGTTGTATGGTATGTAGATTAAAGGTGTATAATGTAACTTTTCTAAGGATCCACCTCCTGATTGTCCCCATTGACACAGTCTGGACCTCTGTGTGGGAAGCGAATCCATTAATTTAATGGAGAATAGCAAATCTATCTGTTCAACAACTACAAGAGCAAAGACAGACTTTAGTATTGTGCCAAACACAGACATGGAGAAGAAGAAAGTGGTCCAACGGCCCAAATTTCTATTGTTATCCAAGAATGCTAACTGCAGTTTTGACTCGACTTGAATTAGATGTGCTTGAAATACACATCGTTTGCCAGGAAACGTCTTGGAAGGTTGCGTTTCACATTGATCGAACAGAGAAATTTCCCCACCACGGCCCCTAATATGACACGTTGCCGACCGTATCTATGGAGACGTTATTACTTTGTCTGGAATGTCCACAATATGGCAGCAAACTATTCTAAACTATATCAATTAAACATACAGAGTTGTATGATTAGTTGGAAGAGGAATTGGCAGGTGTTTTTTACGATGGGATTGACAATAATAAGTGAATAAAACAAAATGATATCATCCAAACAGGTTCATTTGGTCTTCTTTGATCATATCTACTTGTACTTCTTCCATCAGATCAGTGTTTGTTTGTTGTCATACCTTAGCATGTTTCGACTGCTCGACCGCGACGTCTCTCGATGCTGCAGTGACGTGTCTTGCCGGCTGATTTTCACAGTCTGTTGGCGCAGTTTCCCTTACCAGGAGAGGATGGACGACAGCGCCCCCTGCGGTATCCCAAGAATGAGACAGCATGAGAGCCCCCGCGTCTCAGTTTAATCAACATCGAGAGACTCTTCTGATGACGACAACAAACAGGTCTGATTGAAGAACTAAAAGTAAACATGACATCATTTGTGATAATAATCCAAATTAAAAAATACATTGGAATGGTCAGCAGTTTCTTACAACCACTTGAGGTTTACAGTCAGTAAATAAACCCAAAGATTAGTCAAAACATCTAAAATCAAGAATAGTATGGCTTTCATCAATGAGTAATTCGTAACTATCCAAAAGTCGTTTTCTTCGTCCAGCTGCATTTACTGTCATGAACGTCCAAAAGCGGCTTCCTAGCACAATTCATACAACTCATTCGCACATGTTTTCCCATCAGGCCTTGCTCACTGGAGAGGTCAAGGGTCAGTGGAAAATGGCCGCCGGCGAAAACAGCACACACCCAGCGCGGCCCCGATTCATTATCGCCTCAGAGAAGGACGGCTCGGGCTTCAAACGAGCTGCAGGCCCGTAAAAACCTGATCGCCACACGTGCGGTTGTGAGTAAACTCTGGAAAAGTGCAGTTAGGGGTCAGCCGTTCTTCACATTATTACTCATCAACAAGTAAAATATAGTCATCAAGTTAATCACCCATTAAGTAGTCATTTGAGCTTCGCTTCAGCCTTCAGTCGGCAGTTTAGCACGTTTCACAATAGCCAAAAGTCCTAGTTACATACAGTGTTCTGGGTTTTTCAACAGATTTCATGCCAACTGAGGCTTTGAGGTATTTCCAAGTTGACACATTACTATAATAAACTATCCGAAATGCCAATGCTATGATATCACGAGTCATTTAAACCCCACCACATGCAATTTCAGATTTCAGATTTGACAGCAGAAATGCTCAGAACAATTCTGGACATGTTTTATTTACTGAAAATATGAGCCTCCAGAATAAAACTGGGAAATTTGGGGAAGTTCTCTGAGGCTCAGAGGAAAGAGGACTCGGACAGACAACCGGGAATCAAGCTGAACACGTGTTTTTGACAAAAGAACAATGTTATAATGGTGTAAAACTCAATAGTACATTTGGTATAATATGATCTTTCAAATTAAGGCTCTTATTTTGTTACAGGTGTTTGATTGCACAAAACACACCTGTCAGTTCAGAACATTAATATTGAAAGCCATTTTTACTTGTTTAAAGGAGACAATATGCAAAATGCAAAATGAACTTTAATTAGCTTTTAATCTTGTTACAACCGTGTTTCCCCCGTATTCTGATCGATTCCTGCACGTTTGAGTTTATCCTGTTTTGTCCTGCAACTGAGGCTTAAGTGCTCAGACAAATTCCCCCTATCCCCGCCCACATCCCTGTACTTACATGCAGGTCCTAAAATGCGTCACGTAGCCGCTGTTCACGCAGAAAAATATGTAAATGACAATCTGCTTCTTGTTACAATGAAATGTCTCTATGAAGAGGCGGAGCTTGTCAGTTTTGCAGTTTTGAACAGGAAGTCAAAGTATCTGTTTCTGTTATGAAGCCGTTTTAGATCAATATTGCGTTTTACAGTGAACAAAATGTAAAATTATGATCTACTTAAGTTACAATTCAATGCGAAGTACCTGAAAAAAAATCATAATATGTCTCCTTTAAAATAGGACCAATTAAAATGGAATGAAAAATCAATCAATATGAGAAAAATAAATAAAAATTGCAGAGCCCTTTTCGTGGGTTTCTACTTCTTGTTTTATGCAACATTTCGAGGACTTTTTCCCATTCAAAGAAGAATTTTAAACACATCCTTATTTCTCGTCATTCTGAACCCCATGGATAGGAACACGTTGGACGGGTTGAAATTTGGTTTTTTCACGGGTTCAAAAATCGAGCAGCAGTGCAGCTTCAATGACTCCTCCCCCAGCTCAGTTCAGCCGTGGGCCGTCCTTACAGCTGTGTGCAGATGTGTGGAGGATCAGCCAAAGTGCAAACACAAGACGCGAGCCCAGTGTCAGTGAGAAACCTGCTCAGAGCTTCGACTGTTGCTCAAGACTAAAAAGACCTTTCTTTCTTTCTTTGTTTGTTTGTTTGTGGCGCTTCATCAAGCCTTGTGAATGGGTGATGAGGCAACTGCGGTGTTTTAAAGTACTGTTGTGTTAAGTAAAAAATCTGTTGTTTGTTACGGAATGTATATTGATTCTGTTAACATAATTTGATCATGTGTAACGTTCGGAAAGCCATAAGCAGGAACTAGAAACTTGGATAAATCAGTTAACCATTTGAATCTGACCACACAAAAAAAAAGATGTTTAGACCAGTGAGTCAGAGCATCTCCAAACTGAAGCTTTTGTAATGTGTCACATTGCCACATAGCCAGAAGGTCTTGGGTAAGGCCAGGTGCCCACTGCACTTTTTTTGGCCGATTGCGACGAAAGCTTTAAGCTCATGGGAAAAATTAAACTTGGAACCGTCGTGCGGCCAAACACGAGCTACGATTTGTGTCAACCCTGTTTGATACTTTGGAATCTTGCTTGCAGAGTGAGCCCTCCTGTCGTCGCGTACGCATTCAATCTCTGTAAAAAAAAAAAAATGTAAACACAAGCGCTCCTCAAAGCGACCGCAGAGGCACTATGCGGTGAGCAGGGTGACATCCACGCATTTCATTTACTAACTTCTACAAAGGCAAAAACACTGCTAGCATGTCGTGCTACTCAGGGCTAACCAGTAAAACTTCAACGACTTTATATCACTTGGGACCTAGAGATTGATATTTGCTAATTGGCACCGCTTTCCGAAGCTACTAAGGATAAAAGATTTCATTTATGTTCATTTATGCAGATTTTGGTTTTTGTTGCCAGTTTTTGTTTCATGTGAATAGGCCCAGTAATCACATGGCTCAAGATCTGGCGACGCGTTCCAGGTATTACATCGCAGTCACAAATGACCGTTAGCATTGCATTTCTGTATTGTTTTCTTTCTCTGTCAAAGGACCAATAAACTCATTTTACACGCGGCCTTCCTCATTAGCTCCCGTGTTAACTAGCAGCGAGGAATGCGCTTGAATGGCCCAGTGGAAAAAACTATATAATTTAACAAGATGCTAATCAGGGGATGGTTTTAGCGTTAAGTCACTGCACGTTCAGGTAAAACACGCGGCGGTCCACAGATGTCGAGATGACCTGATTTTTACGGAATGCGCCGAAAGAACGATGTTGTGAACTCTGGATCGACCTGTAAAAAAGACGAAATCCCTGAGCGAAATTGCCGTAAACCACGTAACCGCACAGTTGTTTTACATAAAAGCTTCCATATTATCCTCATTAATTTAATATATACCTTGTTGTTGAAGCCGCAGCCACTGACAATAAAAGTGATCAAAGCTAATAAAATGTGATGTCAACGTTAAAGAGCCAGATGGGAATTGTTTATTTGGAAGACGTGGAGAGCGAGAGAGAGAAACGGTGTGAACAACAATCAAAGTTAAATCTACTTGTCGCTGTTCAGAAGTACTTCGCAAAAAGATGGGCTTGTTTTAGTTAGAAAACCAAACGCAAACTAAGGCCTTTCTGGCTAAGAGCTGAGACAGTTTGCCACAACATTAGCCTAGCTTTAGCGCTGCACTGCTAAAATGAAAGGTGCAAGAGGTGGAGATGTTAATGTTTTGCCACTGTACCATATTTATATTGTCTTAAATAGTTCATTATAAACCGTTTGCAGTGGTCCAAACGTATTCCTCACTTTCCTAAGACATTATAACCCTTCACAACTTTCATTAAGTTGTTAAGTCATTAAGACACTAGTTGTCACGCATGCTAGCTAAAACTTGCATGCTAACTTCCTGGTTTGCGTAGGAGAAAACCCATTTTTACTCTAAGAGCTGCTAATTTTTACTTTCTTAAAAAGATCTGGTATTAATCTTATCTGTTATTTTGTGTCATTTGTAAAAAATAAAATAAAGAAATTGAAAAAAAATTAAAATGAATAAATGGAAATTTACATTAACAAATAATTGACCATCACAATCGGAAAGGAGCAGAGAGAAGAAAAAAATCGGACAGATCTTGCCGCTTTCTTAAAACACCATACAACAACAACAACAGATACAAGATGGTTCGGAACACAATTTGTTCAAACAACTGGTTTTTACATTACATACAATTTACAATTACAACATGCGTAAAAAAAAAAAAGTATTTAATTCATATGATTTGATTGATTGTTATTGCTTGAAATTGTTTCTTAAGCATATAGACATTAGTCAATGTTTTTAAATGATAGTCCAGGGACTTTTTACCCCAGCCACAGATATATTCCCATTTGTCTCTGTGTGGTTCTGGCAAAAGGAAGAGAGAAGTGCAGTCTCCAGGGTCGGATCTAGAACAAAGTCACCGTGACTGTCTGTAATTTCATAAGATCTTGCCATTTCAATCATTTTGATCCAAACAAAATTGTTGGTTAGTATGCTCTCTCGAATGGACTTTCATGAATGTTTTATTTGTATTTTTTGGGCACTTTTTTTGCACTTTTTCCAGTCATCTCCGGTCGATATCTAAACCTGGCTTCCTGCTCATCTCGACTCCACATCTACCTACACCTCTGGATCTCTGGCCCAGCGACCAACTCACCCGCTCACCGTGAACGACCCTTCTAACCCGCGCCTGTAAAATACGTTTGTTTCGAAACTTCTACCCGTGTTTGGGTTCTACTTTGGAGTCCAGTATTCCACTTCTGTAACTTCGTAATTAGAATTGTACATGGCAAATATGCAGTGTTAATACAAGAATGCCAGGATTAGTTCATTAGTTCATTAGTTCATTAGTTCACAGTTGTAGTAGCTCGTGGAAGCATCTCCAAAGTTCTCGTCTGTAAACCGTCTCCTCCTTCATCTTTATTTAGCTTTAGCGTTGCCCTGACCTTCGCTCCGACACTTCCACCGCTCATAATGACGCACATTTTATTCTGAAGGGACTTTTCCAGGAAACGCTCGGCGACACTGGGAAGAGGCGGGACGGCGGATTCACAAGCAGCCCTCTGTAAAAACTTCAAGGACGGACGCGGCGGATGTTTCGGACGAAAATAAGAACGCGCAACAAAGCAAGTCCCAGAAGAAGAGGGACTTCCTGTGTGGGCAGGAAGCGGCGCCGTTAAAGGCAGTTGTTGACAGGTCGGATTGACAGTGATCTTGCAGTGTGACCGCGACCTCTGACCTGTCCCACCTCAGGCAAGAATCCCAACAATGCGCCCTTGAAAACATTTGATTTATGTACAGTGTAAAGGATAAAGATGTGTTCTGTCCGTTCTAC
Source organism: Chaenogobius annularis (assembly GCA_015082035.1). Classification (NCBI taxonomy): domain Eukaryota; kingdom Metazoa; phylum Chordata; class Actinopteri; order Gobiiformes; family Gobiidae; genus Chaenogobius; species Chaenogobius annularis. Next base: position 543,092 of record BJKM01000172.1, on the reverse strand, counting down.
CACTTCGCAGAACCTTCACGTCGCGAACCTTCGCAGAACCTTCACGTCGCAGAACCTTCATATCAGGTCTGTCTCTCACCAAGATGTTTGTGTTTTTGTTATATTGGTAAACAACTTGAAACTTACAGTAAAAAATACTTCTCAGGATTATGTGGGGCAGTTCACCCGGAAGCCTAGAGGCCAAGGAAAATTGAGCCGAGGGCCGCATTTGGCCCCTGAGCCATAGTTTGGATGCCACTGTGTTATATAGTGATTTAAGATTTATTTTTGTATTTTTTTATGATGCAATTTAATTATTTTGTGGCTGTTGTTAGAACTACCTTTTTGACCACACAAACTCTGTCTCTATTATAACAATCCGTCAGTCTTATGTCACTCAAAGATTGCTGGTTGCTACTGGATACTGCTGTTGGGACTCAACAAAACGATCAGAATCTTCGGACGCCGTTGATTTCAAAGAGCTGTTGAAACGACGGCTCTTTTATTTAACACCGGGAGAGGAGGATGACTCGTGCTTCGTACGTTCGTTTCGTCAAATCGGAGAAAATCCCTTGAATCTGGCATTCGCAGTCAGTCTCACATCTGAGGACCTCTGCTTGACTTCGGGGACCAGACAGGAGTTGGCCTTTAACCGGACTCAGTAAGAGTAGAAGCAAGTCCTTTTATTCACGCCCAAAAACTTGCACAAATAGCATATAACAGAGCAACAGAAATACAAACGCAAAAAGATAGATACCATTTTGGTCCGATAGTTTGGCCAGTTATTTGTAGTCATTTTCTGCTCCGAGCCAAACTAGACTGGCGAAGTGTCTTGCCCAGTGTGTCACGCCGGCGTTGGAACTACAATCCTTCTGTACCGTTCGATGCCGTTTATATCATTAATATTGTTGAATATTTTCGGGGCCGTGTGCGTCACTGGTAGTCGAGCAAATTCGCCAAGGCCTGAGAGTTTAATGATCACCTGTCAAGTCCGTCTGTTAGTTTTCCAATTGGGACGTCGCTGTGGTTTGCCGATTTATTCGCTAATCGCCTGCGGTGGTTTTTCGGGCGGGAGTGATCTATGGTGGCTACGGACGTCTGTGCGCAGTAAAAGTTGGAGGGAAGTCAAGGCCGTTGGAGATGTATTCAGACCACCTCCGTCTCCTCCCGGGGCCCACACGCGCGCCAACCGCAAGCCCAGACGGGTCACCTGAAGTTCAGCCCGACCGCCCCTCCATCACTTGCCCCCCCCCCTTCCCCCTACCCTTCCAACGCCACCATCCGACCCGAGCGGAGGTGCAGGAGACTTGGGGGAAGAAACGCCGTGTGGGAGAGGGGGGGGGTTTGCTCTGGGTCATCATCCGTCAGTGGTCAGCAGTTTATTGTGAGGGTTTTGGGTTTTTTTTTGGTCGCTGACGACGCAGGTTCGAGTCGGGGCCAGGGGTGTTTTCGGCGAGCGAAACTCCAATCTGGGACGCGAGGCCGCTCCACCTCAGAAAACACGCTCCGTTTAGTTTTGATGTTTGTTCAGGAGTTCGATACGAGCTGTAGCTGCTGCCGCCGTCTGCGCTGGTGCTCGGAGGGAAAACAGTCGCGGTGAGTTTGCCTTGAATGATCCATTGACTACCTTCACCACGCCGTGACCGCGCGTACATTTACTCGTGGAATGACCGTATTTCTGACAAGATTACCAACCAATTTACAGCACAGCAAAGGAAGCGCTTTAAATGTTCAGAGCGTCTCCTCACTAGTGTAAAAAAAAAAAACTCCGGTGACCTTTCGAGGACATGTCACTTGGGATGTCGCGATATCAAATGTTTGTGTTACGATTATTGTGAGGATAAAAACGTCCCGATTTACGATCATTGAGACCGAGACCGAACAACAGTACAATGTTTCATTTTAGTTAATTCCCGTGTTGCTGTTCCTCGAGTTTGTGACCGGCTTTATGAAATTGAACTTTCTGGAAGACAAATAACTTTTAAATTGAACAAAAACAAGCCAGACCAGATAATAACAGTTATTTACATTTACAGGTCAATCTTTGGACGATAGATTGAACAAAAAGGCTTCTAAAATCATCAAGATTACAATTCCTTTGGTTCTCACGATTACACTGTGACCTGAATATTCACGATTATCGATTAACCGAATAACCTTGACGTCCCTACACGTGTCCCGATCTCAGGGAAGGATCCATGACGGACTAGGAAAGCGAAGACACTTACTTTATGACGTCAAACGAAGGCGCTCAACTGCCGAAACACTTTGTCATTGCTCTGCTAAACGCTGTCCTCTTGTGTACTTACTTATTTTATCGTTTTCCGACCGACTTCATAGACCAACACAGCAGTACAAAACATTATGGTGTTTTAAACGGTGAAAAGAAGCGCTGCCGATTTGCAGATTTGTGTCGCTCCAAGTGTAAATTTGGTGTTATGATTCAGGTTTGGAGTGGTCCGATACAGATAGCTGATATTTCCCGTGTTGTTGTGGCCCAGAACAGATGTATTTACAAATGCCGATGTTAAAAACACACTTTTATGTCATAGTAACTCAAATGAGCGTTTCACTTTTGCAAACACATAATTAGTAACAGAATGTAATTATATTTGCCATAAAATCACTTGCCGCACGATTGTGTACACATTCAGGCCTATTTCTTAGCGTTGTGTACAATTTGAACTTGTTAGATCGATTAAAAGGGTAAGTCTGATTTACCACAAACAATATACAGTACAGAAAACCATAGGAACTAAAACAAAATTTAAAAAGTGATTTCAATTCGATAATCCAAAAAAAGTAAAACCCAAACGTAAAGTCTCTTGTTTTTTTGTATCACATTAAAGCAACATTTCCCTACATTTTTCTCTTGTAAATTTGTACATTTTGTCGTTTGTTTAAAAAAAAAAATAAATAAACATATGTACAGATGTATGTATGCACTCTCCATCCGTCGTTCAGTCAATTTGGGCAACAACCATTTTTTCGCCGCAGCAGCAGAAACATCGGCCTCCTCAGCCGCCGCCTCCACCAGAGCGCAGACAAATTCAACTGGCGCAAAATCCAGATTTGCTTCTTGGAAATCAATTTGTGAAGTTAAAAAAAATATATTTTAAAAAAAGATCCGTCCACAACTGATATCAAATGCCACACGAAGCAAACGCAAAAGCCCATTTTATGTTTTAAAGTGACATTTATTGACTTAATACTGACGGTTTCAGTGCACAATATTGCTCTTTAAAATGGACAAATTCAGCTTCAACACTCGACATTCAAATTGTCTTTTTCCTACAAAAATACCACTCAAATTTTTAGTTTAGTGTCGTCAAAGCCACATGCAACGGACAGGATTATACTTGTGATCACAGTGCTTCCTTGCTTTTGGTATTACATCAGTGCCATTTTGGGGGAAAAAACAAAAACACCTGCGTTAAAATGTTAAAATGACTAATTTCAAGAAGTTAAAATTGAACGTTGCATAATTATTTCGTTAGTAGTTGAATTATTTGACTAGTTTCATTCAAATATGTTCAAATAAGGACTTCTACGCAGTCAAAATAAACCTGTAGAGAAAGTATAGACCTGAAGTGTTTTTAATGGTAATGTTTTTTGACACTTAGATTAATAAAAAAAAAAAAAAAAACTTTATCCAAATTTTGAGGAACAGAACGGACAAATTCATTAATTGCATTTTTTCGATTGTAACTAGCGGAGGCTTCTCAAGATAAATATTCTGAATTCAAGTGCGTTAACGATAATACGAACTAATACAAAACATGTTATTGCGAAACGATTTTTTCAGTTGCAGCGGTTTTCGCGCCAAGGCAGCAAAATGCGAAAGGCACGTCGCATTAACAGACACATTTTTACAGTCGCTGTGAGGCCGTGTGACACTGACAAACGTTATCCAAGCGAATGCAGTCGTAAAGGAAAACATTTATTTACCAGTTTAACATTTGTGTTATGAATTTGCTTGTTGTTCAGTGCGTGTATCTTCGGTTTTCTGTGTCAAACCAGGTTTTTTTTGCACGATAATTCAGCTCAAAATGTAAAATATCGCCGCATTTCGAGTTTTGCAGCTTCGGTTTTAACGAGATTTTGCCGTTTAAACTGTAGGAAGTGACAACAAATGAAACGTACTACTATATTTTTAAAACATCACACCCAGCAAATAAAAAATAAACTTAACATTTCAATAAAAACACAGGCAAACATACTTTAGATGATTTTTACGGCAAAACAATTCAATATAAATTTGACTTTTGGTTATTATCCAATATTTAATTTTTACTTTTTACTTCTGTTTTGCGGCAATTTGTTGTTGAAATCCCGGACAGAATCGCTAGATTGAAGGCGTTTGCGAAGGTTTTGTTGATTTAAAAGTGCGTGGCGTGTCTGAAAAATAATATATAGACCTTCAAAACAGACGGACAAATCCGGGCGCTGACCCCGAGACCCCACAGCGGGAGGAGATCGAAAAGGTCACTGCAGGACAGAAATAAGGCCATTGATCGTTTGAACGGGTCCATTTTGGTTTGTTTGTTTCTTCATTCGTTTGTCTTTTCTGGTCCAAACGGTGCCACCATCTTCATAGCGGCGTAGTTCTGTTGGAAAACACACAAAATGCGATGAAAAAGTCACTATTGTCGATTTTATCATAAACTACATTATTACTTTGTCGGATTATGGCTCAAATTACCTTTGTGTATGAAAAAATAAGGTTACGGTTTGTTCGTTTTTGTATTTTTCTGTTGTTGCTGTTGTGTTCTGTTTTTGTCGTTCTATGTTCTAATAAAAAATAAAATAGCAACAAAAAAAAAAGAATAAGAAAAAATTAGGCTAAAAACACATTTTGTTTTTGTTTCTGTTTGTATTTTGTTGGTTGGTTTATTAATTCTTTGTTTTGTTTTATTATGTTCAATGTGTGTCTATTTTTTATTGAAGCATTTATTAGTAGTATTGACAATTTTGCTTTAATCCTTTTCTTTTTTTTTTTCTTCTTCATGTAATTTTTCAGAATATAAACACAGAACAAAACACAGGGAGCAAAATAAAACAAATTAAATAAAATGTTACAAAAAATATAGCGCAGCAAGTAAGTCCAAAGTATGTATTTATTTTTGCTTAATCTGATAATAATAATAAAAAAGTAGATTTTTCTAGCTTTTTCAAACAGTCTGAGACAAACTTTATGGGTCAGTGAAGGAAATTACTTTGACACAGAAGCTAAAAACAAATCAGAATAATAATTATAGAAAGAAACTGTGAAATAATTTGAAGAATTCATTTAGCAACAACACAAATTTGCGTTTTTTTTTACCGAGAACGCCACGACAGTTTGCATTTTGGAGCGAGGTTTGACCGACACACAGTGAATGATTATACTGTCACTCACCGGGAAGGCGTAGAGGAAGACCCCGATGAAGAGGAAGAGGAGGAAGAGCAGGAAGAAGAGCAGAATGAACCATTTGAACCTCCTCCACACGATGTACTTCAGGGTCTTGTACGGGGACGAAAACCAGAGGAACGACGTCTCCGGGCGACTGAGGAAGGACACAGAATCAGAGTATATCAAAGTATATCCGCAATAAGTATATTTTTGATTTATTTCATTAAAAGGAACACATTGTATGCATCGTTTGTATCGTTATTGGCCTATTTACGTCGAGTTAATATAGTGTGTGCATTGAAAATCACACATTACTGATTATCTAAGGTGTTGGTGTTAGCACGGCATCTACTGGCAGCAGCGGGAACTACCACGATGAAAAAGCCAACGCCGGCTTGCCCCCGACATGCTACACAGTTGTAACGAACGTAATTTAGCGATGATTAATGGACATAAAAACAGCACAGAAGATCTCAGAGCTCGACCTGTGATGTCACAAAGCAGGGCAACTTGAAACCAAGTATTTTTCTGAGGCTCAGAGAAGAATAGGATTAATGAAACAAGTGTGAACAAAACTAAATACAACTTCAGTGATGTTTGTAAAAAGAAAACAATGTTATAATATGGTTAAAAGCTAAAAAAAAAAAGTAAATTTCGCATTTATATGTCCTAATTTAATACAGTATTTTCGTTGCATTTATTTTTAGAACTACAGCTTCTCACCAGCACTTGACCCATTTTAGTCAAAGTCAAATGTAAACATGTGGAAAGAAGATGCTTTTAGTTTTAATGGTCAAATGAATAAGCAACCTTAGCTGAGTTGGATTAAAATCACAAAAGACATCGATCACAATTACGCCTGTCAAATAAAATGTTTTGAAATGTTTGATGATGATTTACACGTGCAGGTTGTGTATGATTTGATCTCAGAATAGAATGTGAAAAAGTCGCAGTAATGCATAACATTTGTACTTCGAAAATCACATCCAATTTCTGCATCCATTAAGAGCTGGTTCTGGTTCTGGTTGAATAAGCAACAAACTCTAATGGGTTTCACGCCGGTGGCAGGAGACTGAGTGCTTGATGTTACGCTTTGGCCTGCCGACCTTTAAAGTTGCCCAAAGTCAGACTTATAACTACTTCAGTCGGGAGTTGGTTCCATTAAAACTCTGGGAAACAAGAGCCTTTTCTGACTTCACGTCTTTGTTTAGCATCGTCGCGTCGTCGGCTAGCCGGGCTAACGCCGAAGAGGCCGGCGTGCCGAGCGTGCGGTGAACAGTGCGCGTGGTTCTCACTGTGGCTCCTGGAGGATGGGGTTCATGTTGGGTTCGTCTCGTCCCAGCCCCGCGGGCCTCTCCTCCTGCTCCTGCTCCGACGCCAGCTCCAGAGACATCTCCACCTTACCCTGATGACAGAACACAGAGTATACGCTTTACAGAGTATACGCTTTACAGAGTATACGCTTTACAGAGTATACGCTTTACAGAGTATACGCTTTGCAAACAGAGTATACGCTTTGCAAACAGAGTATACGCTTTAAAAACATAATATACGCTTTACAGAGTATATGCTTTACAAACGTGAGTATACGCTTTGCAAACAGAGTATACGCTTTGCAAACAGAGTATACGCTTTGCAAACAGAGTATACGCTTTGCAAACAGAGTATACGCTTTACAAACAGAGTATACGCTTTGCAAATAGAGTATACGCATTACAAACTGAGTCTACGCATTACAAACTGAGTATACGCTTTGCAAACAGAGTATACGCTTTGCAAACTGAGTATACGCTTTGCAAACTGAGTATACGCTTTGCAAACTGAGTATACGCTTTACAAACTGAGTATACGCTTTGCAAACTGAGTATACGCTTTAAAAACATAATATATGCTTTGCAAACAGAGTATACGCTTTAAAAACATAATATATGCTTTAAAAATCTCGTGATGCACAGTTTATTTGAATGTGAAGATGAAAATGGCGTGTAGAAGTCTGAGAAAGAAAGAAAATGCTACTATCAAATCATCCAAAAGGCCAAATTTATGGACTATAGATTTGAGACGGTTGGCGGTTGAGTGATCATTATTTGTGGTAGAGTGCTTGTGCTCCTCACAGCGAGTGTCCGGTCCCCGCCGTGCTGGCACACGCAGGGCCACCAGCCTTTGACGGTCTTCTGCTCGAACAGGGAGACGAGCTTGGACCCCGGCTGCTCCAGGAGCTCCAGGTCACACTTCACCGCAGACTTCGCCGGACGAAGCATGTGGTTCAGGTCCAACACCAGGTGACCTTCAGCAAAACACGCAGACGATGAGGAGCCGAGGGAATAAGAAAAGTCACGCCATTCTCTATGACAAACCACTCAAAAAGCTTGTCCACCCATATAATCACTTTAAAGGGAACATATTATGAATTACTGAGCCTTTAATTTACTTTTAAACATGCCTTTGGTCACCTTGTGATTAGTATTTCAAATGTTTTAGCTTTATTCATTTATTAATATTTATTTTATTAATTTTTTTCTATAAATCTTAAGTCTTAGCATTTACTCACGTATTATTTTTTTATTTATTTTAATCCTATATCACTTTCAGGGTGTGTTTCCTCTGTGGAGCCCTCTGCACCAGGAGCGGTGGTCTGCTGTGGGCCCCTGGTGCCTCGTCTCTCCCCTGGGCCCTGTGTCCTGTGGCTGCGAACGACACTCTCCTGACGGTGCTTTCTCAACCGGTTCATCTGTACTCAGCCTCATGTATATTATGCGCGTGTTTGTGGCTTTGTATCACAGTTTGCACAATGCTGGTCTGGTTGTGGGGGTTTTCTAAAGCTAGCGGAGTGTGGTGGACTCAAAAGCATTGTCTTCATTCCTGCCTGTCGGCGTCTCGTCAGCGAATCCCGGCGCAGCTCGAGGGGCGGGACCCAAACTGTCAAGCGCTGGCTCCCTATTTAAAATTCCTGCATTAAACTGTGTTCTGTAAACTCTTTCGGTACTTGGTCCGCAATTAGAATGCTTTGACATTGTTGTATTACAGTGTAAAACAGTTTATACAGGGCGAGAAATCATGTAAGATCACACTTAAGATTACACTTTCACACTTAAGATTACACTTTCTGTACCGAGATAGTCGTCAAAGGAGAACTTGTCGTTGTCCCAGATCTGGATGGTGAGTTTCGGAGGGATTTTGGTCTCAGATTTGTCCAAACTCCAGAAATGCTCCTGCAAAAACGAAAACATACAAAATTCCTGAATGGAGGCAAAAGGTGAAGTGGAAAACTGGGATTAAATGTGAAAAATGTGAAAAATCAAGGTGCTTTCTTAAAGGAAACCCACTCAGGTGCACGTGAGTGATATCAGAGCTTGTTTTGAAGACATTTACTACTGAATTTGACATTATTTGTGTGAAAGAAATGTTGACCGCACAATAGTTTTCATTCTGTCTGCAGATATATTACATGTTTTCCAATCTTTGTAACAGAAAACAATGTGACTTAATGACATTTCCACACTGAAAATTCAAATTTTTTTCTTATTTTTTGGTTATAAACGCTCAAAAAACACGAGTATTTAAAGATGACATCGCTTAATAATTGATAATGTTTCGAATTTGGATCATTTTTCAGATGACAGAGCATTTTAAAGGGTCTATAAACACAAGGTCTAGTGACTCCTAAGGTCATGTTTGCTTTAGCTCCGGAAGCTTTTTGGACGTCGAGGAAAGATGAATATTTAACAATTCCTACGCCACAGGGAGAGAACACACACATACACACACAAACACACACACACTGCACGAGGTTTATTCCAAATATCTCCTCACCAAATGCCCAGACTACCACACCTCTGTCACCCCTTATTATATTTTCCATCCCCTTCGCCCCGCCGTAGAGAGAGCGATTCTATGTTTTACCTTTTGAAAAATACAGAAAAAGCATTGACGGTTCTTCTGCACTCGAAATGAAATCGGTCCCGGGAGATTTGCTCAAAATGTCAGAGTGATTTTCCCAAACCCTGAAGCTGAGATCGATGTCTTCACTGGTCCAGAAGTGGAATTATGTTAATCTGAGGAGAGCTAGGAAAATACAACGATGTACAATGTCGTCTCTCAGTAAAAAAAGCCCTGCTGCTGGTTCAGAACATTAGGACACGATGGACCAATTACATCTGGATTTACAGCGACGGAGCTCCGCGTATTAATCCTGTAAACGACTGCACAATGCTAATGCTATTATTGCACTGTGCGCTTACTGAATGCTGTCAATTAACAGGGAAATAAAGGGCTAACTTAGGATAAAGGCGCACTGTGTAACTTTTCATCACCTGCAGGTCCGTAGTACGGCATAAAACGTGTCTGCCAGGCCAAGTTACAGGTGAGATCAGTGGAGAGGTGAGCCCGCTTACAGTAAACCATCTCCTACTACTACTGCTACTCCTATATTTCATACTGCTCCTATATCTCCTACTACCTCTACTTGTCCTTCTCTTACATCTCCTACTACTCCTACATCTCCTACATCTACATCTCCTACATCTACATCTCCTACATCTACTCCTACATCTACTGCTACATCTACTGCTACATCTCCTACATCTACCGCTACATCTCCTACATCTACTCCTACATCTACTGCTACATCTCCTCAATCTCCTACATCTACATCTCCTACATCTACTTCTACATCTCCTTCTACATCTCCTACATCTACTCCTACTCCTATATCCTACTACTTCTACTCTTACTTCTCCTATTTCTCCTACTTCTACATATCCTACTTCTACTCCTACTTCTCCTACTACTTCTACTACTCCTATTTTTCCTACTTCTACTTCTCCTATATCTGCTATTACTTCTACTTCTACCACTCCGATATTCTACGTCTACTACTCCTACTCCTCCTGCTCCTACTCCTACTACTCCTGATCCTACTCCTACTACTCCTGCTCCTGCTCCTTTTGTTAGTATTCCTGCAGGTTCGTTCGCTGCTCCATAACCAGCGCCCGCTCCTGTTGTGTACACGCACTAGTTTAAATGCTCGATCTGGTTTTAAACCCATTTGACTCACGTCTCAGTCACAGTGACACGCCCAGTCTTCAGCTAAATCTGCTCTTGTCATTTCAACACAGACTTGGTCCAAAAACACATGAATTATCACCAGGAGCTGTCACTTCAACACCGTCTACGTCTGCAGCTGCCAAACTCCCGCTCAGAGCCAACGTTTAGCTCATGCTGTGTGCTGCCTGTAAATGTCCTCCATTGTACCAAATCTGGTGCAGTCGGACTACTTTTACTACTATTACTACATTTACTACTAGTACTACTGTTACTACTATTACTACTGTTACTACTGTTACTGCGATTACTACTGTTACTACTGTTACTACGATTACTACTATTACTACAATTACACTTGTTACTACTATTACTACATTTACTACTAGTACTACTGTTACTACTATTACTACTGTTACTACTGTTACTACGATTACTACTGTTACTACTGTTACTACGATTACTACTATTACTACAATTACACTTGTTACTACTATTACTACATTTACTACTAGTACTACTGTTACTACTATTACTACTGTTACTACTTTTACTACTATTACTACATTTACTACTGTTACTACTGTTTCTACGATTACTACTATTACTACAATTACTACTGTTACTACTATTACTACTGTTACTACTATTACTACTGTTACTACTATTACCACTGTTACTACTATTACTACAATTACTACTTTTACTGTTACTACTGTTACTACGATTACTACTATTACTACTATTACTACTGTTACTACTATCAATCCTGTTACTACTATTAATCCTGTTACTACTATTACTACTGTTACTATTGTTACTACATATACTTATATTACTACTGTTACTACTGTTACTACTATTACTACAATTACTACATTTATTACTACTACTACTATTACTACTATACTATTACGATTACTACTATTACTACTATTACTACTATTACTACGAATACTACAAATTCTACTATTACTACTACTGTAATTGCGAAGCTATTGTTGCAGACATTGTTGACGTTCTTAAAAGTAAATGTACGTTATTTCCCACCTAAAAGAAAATAATGCATTCTTGAAAAATGTTACGTTTAAAGCGCCCCCTACAGGTCGGACGACTCATTGAGCTAAAATGCAGTTAAGACGAATATATTTTTAATGTTGCTAAAAAAATAATAATCCAAATTCTATCTCAGAATAGCACATTTTGTTAGGGTTATAATTTCACTTCCTGCTTGTAATTGATGACATCACACTAGCATATTACCCACCAAACACTGGGCAAAAACTCATCTAACAACAAATACATGTATGCAGCCTAGTGACTTTGAACCTTAATAAGCAAAAGAAAACAAGTGTATAAATGTAAAATGATATGGTTATTTACTTCTTTTTAATACCTTTTTGTCGACGACGCAGAGCTGCTCGGCGGGGAGGTAGTAAAACGGGAACACAAATCTGAAGTTGAAGTTTCCCTCGCCGCCGAGAGAGCGATAGTGCACGTCTGTCTTCTGCCTGTTGTATTCGTGTCCGTCCAGCCAGCTGCGTCACGGGCGAGATCATACGTTACGATGCGACAAATAAACCCACACGGAGACACATGCACGATGCCACGTTCGTCCCTCACCCTTTCACGTAGATGTCGCTCATCTTCTCCCCGGAGAGGCCGATGTCGTCTAAGATAACGTCCTGAGTGTTCCAGATGATACAACGGAGGAAAAACCTGGACATTCACGTGAGAAATGACTTAAATTGAACTAAAATGCAGTTGAGATGAATATATTTTGAGTTTTGCTAAAAATGATAAACATTTCAGCACAGAATATTACATTTTATTAGGTTTATAAGTTCACTTCCTGTTTGTAATTGATGACATCACACAAGGAAATCACCCAGAGGACAAAAACTCATTCAATGTCAATATTTCAGGGTTTTTTTTACAATTAAAAATATATGAGAGCGACTTTATTTGTTGAATTCATGTTTAGAATGTCAAAAAAGTTGTTTCTTTTGCGTAATTTAAGCATAAACTTTTGACTGGAATGAGTGTGATGTCACTTCCTGTCATTTTCTACCGATTTTTCAAAGTTTTCTCCGTAAACACCTGCTCGATTGGTGTAAAACTATCATTCATATGTACGACAGGTACAAATACACCAAATAAATTCAAAATTGGAAAATCGTAAAAACCTGTCATCACCCCCATATTCCCGCGAGACCTCCTCCTCTGTGACAAAAGTGTGTTCTGTGGCTGTAAAGTGCTGACATGTAATCCTCAACTTCCCCAGCTCTCCTCCTCCTCCTCCTCCTTCTTCCCCTCCTTCTCCTCCTCCCCCTTCTCCTCCTCTTCCTCCACCTCCTCCTCCCCCCTCCTCCTCCTCCTCCGCCTCTTCCTCTTTCCTTCTCCCCTTTGCCCTCTTCCTCCAGCTCTCTCCCCTCCTTCCCTCTCCTCCTTCTTCCTCCTTTCTTCCTCCTCTCTCCTCCTCTTCCCTCACTTCTCTCTCCCTCCTCCCGGCTTCCTTCCCCTCCTTTCTCCTCTCCTTCTCCTCCTCTTCCTACCTTCCTCTCCTCTCCTTTCTTCCTCCCTCCTATCTCCTTCCCTCCTTCTTTCCTCTTTTTCTCCTCCTCCCCCCTTTTCTTCCTTTTCCCATTTCCTCCTCTCTCGCTTTTCTTCCTCTTTCCTTCCCCCTTCACCTGCTTTTCCTTCTTCTTTCCTCTCTTCCCACTCTTTCTCCTTCCCTCTCCTTCCCTCCTTCCCTTCCTACTTCCTTTCCCCTCCTCTCTCTCCCTCTCTCTTCCTCTCCTCCCTCCCCTTTCCACCTCCTTCTCCCTCCTTTCCTCTCACCTCGTCCCTCTTCTCTCCTCTAACTCTCTTCCTCCCTTCTTACCCCCCCCTCCCCCTTCCTCCCCCCCTCCCCCTCCTTCCCCTCCTCCTTCTCCTCCTCCACCTCACTTTAAATACTCGGGCTGTGTTTTAACTGCAGTATAAACCTAAACGTATTGTGTTGCCTGAAATGTCAGCACTTAAATAAACAAATACACAATATGCAATACAAATGATTATAGAAATACCATGTAAACAGTGACATCTGATGTGAGCAATCTGATTTATTTCTGATTGTTCACGTTTATGCAGGTTTTGAAGAGGAAAAAATATGCCCAAAAATAAATAAAAATACGAGGTGGCGGAGGCAAAAATAAAAGATTAAAGATTAAAATAATGACTTTAAATAGTCATTGTACTTTGCAACAGTAAATCCAGAAAAGCAACAAATGAACTTGACAAGTGTCGCCAGCTTGTACTGAAGATCGGATTTCTCTTAGGCATGTAAATACACAACGATAATCAGATATTGTCATCGGGTTATCTGATTATTCTAGTTTCTGGGCATGCAAAATGTACCAGCTGAGTGTGACGAAAACCTGGATTAAACCCAAATAAATTCAGAACCAATCATGGACTAAAAACTTTTTTTTTTTGTCATTTGTCATTGACACGGGAACACACAGTTTTCAGTTTCATTATTACAGATGGATGATGACGTTCACTGTGGTTTCAGAAGCTTTAAAAATGACTCTGGAACCTCTTTCCATTTACTCAGATGTCCAGAAAATGAGGCTAATAACAGTACATTTTCCTTCAAACGATTGGTGTTATTATTTTTGAGTCCAGATCGGATACATTTTCCCTAAAAAAATCAAGTATTTTTCTAGTTATGTGTCAAAAATATATATATTAAAATATAATTAAAAAAAAATATGTATAAGTATATGTTTAAGATAAGATGAGAGGATTTGTTTGTCCAGGAAGGAGAAAAAAAACATGCAATTAAAAAAAATTAATAAATAACTTTAAAAATAGGGTTGAATCTAAAAAGAGCAAAAAGTTAAAGTTGGAACCAATGTGGAACTAACTTTACTGTATTCGTCAGTGTGCGTCAGTTCTGAACCCGCTCTGAACCCGGTCTCTGTCCCCTTACTTCTTGGCTTTCCGCGGCGTGATGTTGAACGGCGGTCCCGGAGGTCCCAGGGACTTGGGGAACAGATCCACCCACATCGTCAGACGACCCTGCCGAAACAAGCCACAGCAGCCCCGGTCAGCGCGCAGCAGGCCGCGGACCGCCGACCACTCGGAACGACCGGCGTTTACCTGCTCGATGTCGGGCTGCAGGGGGCTGTACAGTTTCCGGGTCTCCACGTGCTCCGGGACCAGGCCCAGGCGTTTCAAACAGAGCAGCGCCAGTCTCTCGGTCACGGGGCCCAGGTGCGGGTTCGACTGTTTACTCTCCTCTTTGACATGAATTCAGACGCGTCAGTCATACATGTTTTCAATAACAAATAACAAAGTACAAAAGTTTTAAAAAGTACTGCGCTTAAAGGACAAATATTATGCACTATTTGAATTGGTATTGACCTTTCAACATGCTCTTGAGTACCTTTGCTTTGGCATTTTATGTTCTAGAACTAAAAAAACCCAAAACAATATAACTTTGTCTTGTCCTAGGGAGATGCCAGAGAAACTGAGAAGCTTTGGCTCCATCTACTGGCTGCAGAGGGAATTACACAGACTTAAACTAAACATTCCAAACTAGCCTGCCGACTTCCTGATGAAGCTAAGCGGTTGTAATGAACGTGATTTGACCGCAGACATCCCCAGAATGAGTCCAGCGATAATTTATGGACTTAACAACAGCAGAGACGATTCCCAGTGCCACATCACCAATCTTCAGAATGGGGGGTTTTTGAAGCTCGGAGGGGAGAGGCATTTTCTTAACGGGATCCATGAAACATTCATGAATGAAGCTAAATACAACTCAAGGTGTGTTTTTGATCAGGGAACAATATTAGAACATGGCTAAAAGTTCAAAAAAATGCAGCATAATATGTGTCCTTTAAAGAAGAACTAAGTAACTTTAGCGATAGAGCTCCCCCTGCAGCACCCTTGTGAGAATACACTCTCAGAGAACAGACCCAAGAGTATATTTTTCTTGTTTTTTTCTTTTTCAATTGAAATAAGTCAGTGTAATAAATGTTTTTCTTATTTTTAGGTAAGTAAACTACACATGACATTTGAAACTGATATATCTAAATGTTTTTTTTTTTTTATATTCACCTGCTGTGTCTCCTATTAATAGACAAAACTAAAATAACATAACTTCTTCATGGCAGCATCGAACATTTTATCCAGTATCAAGCTAGTATGAAATTCCAGATTGTTGTTTTAGTATTAGCGGTCGTACTTAAGTCCGCGGCGGTGAGTTCTTCTCCCCGGAACACGACCTTGTTTCCCTGGTACAGCGGCTTTCGGAGGTTCCTTCTCTCGCAGACTCGGTTCAGGAGCTGACGAGGACTCACCTGACCCCTCCAGCGGTTCACCCCGGACCTGGGACGCACAAGACGGCAGGCACACGTTTGGGTTTGCGCGGTTTTTTTGGCGACATTACATTCACTTACATTTATCCCTGGAGACTGATCCTAAACCTAGACCTATTCGAACTCATGTCGGAACATAAGAACCTGTATAAAATGCGTGTGATAGTTGGAAATATCGCTGCAGCATTAAGATTTTACGATTATTCACGATTATTGACGAACCATGATCAAACAACGGGGAAATCTAATAAATCGCTTTTATTAAATCAAAAATAATCAAGTGATGGGGCTGCAACATTTAATCGGAACAATCGTATAATAAAATGATCGTATTTTGATCATCATTATCGTTTTCTGAACTACACAGACCCCAACACACACACTAAAAGACCTCACGTAAATGTCTTGAATCGATATGCAAATAAACTAATACACAATTTAGATTTTTCATCATTATTACAACTTATTTGTCAATAATCCGTATCTAGAAGCCTTCAGTCACCATATTTCAACATTTATTTGGTTAATAGAATTTACGATAATTTGTTGCAGCCTGAATGATTTTACAATAAATAACTTTAATTTTCTTTAATTTACATTATCTACTACATTGCTCTGGTCTGTAATCAAACTTTCTGAATGGTAAAGTTAATTTTTGACAAAACAACACACACACACATTTGGTTTTACTTTTTGGGGACTATGAATCGCATTACGTATTCTTTTTTGGTTCCTACTATTATATTGTGAACGCATTAATCACAATTATAAACGGAATAAACTTGAATCTTAAAGAATATGTTGTAAAATGAAGCAAAAACTGGCACAAAGTTCAACTGCGTCTGCCAAAATGAACCAAGAAGAGACATTAACAAACGCAGCAGTTGTCTGGGCTTTAAAGATGCACTGTGGAACTTTTCTGGTGAAGGTTCTGCTATCCGCGTGTCTCCATGGAGATGTTAGTTGTTGATTTGCCTTGAATGTCCCACAATAAACAAATCTATCTGGTGTTGATTCAATTAAAAGGTGTTTAAAAACGCTTGGAAAACACGTATTCGTACAGAGAGTGGGCTCGCCTCTCCACAGATCTGACATGTAACCTCACCAGGTCGCATCGTGGAATTAGACACAATTTAATCACATCACAATAACATATCCATGGGAAAAAAGCAGAAAAGTTACGTGGTGCACCTTGTTATTTTCTCTTACAAATAAAGAAAAGGTTCAACGTGGGTGGTTTTCCTCTTTCCCAAACTTTTTCTTCAAAGACCTCCGTCCGACACGAGGTCTTTTGCGTGAAATGCGTGCCGGGGGCGACTCACGTGCAGTAGGTCTGGGGCAGTCCGCACGCGGCTCCATGTCGGGACAGGAAGCGGTTCTCCAGGTCGATGACGGTTTCCCCGATCTTCTCGTCTTTGGTCAGAAGGTCGTGATCGTACAGAGCCACGCGCAGGTCCTTCTCCAGCGGCAGGGAGCAGGACAACTCAAACATCCTGCGCCAAAGACAAAACATACGCGAGTTATATAAGTTAGAAGGATCTAAACTAGCGCTCACAAACACTTCGGCGCAGCGTCTGTGCGCTCTGGGACAATGAAAGGCTCTCTTCACTTTCCTTCAACTGAGGGAAATTAACTCGTCACGTTATAAATGATTTCACTTTTGAAAGAGAAGCCTGGAGTTTTCAGGTCCAGGTCCAGGTCCAGGTCCAGGTACAAGTCCAGGTCCAGGTCCAAGTACAGGTCAGGTTCAGATCCAGGTCCAGGTCAGATGCAGGTACAGGTACAGGTACAGGTACAGGTCCAGGTCCAGGTCCAGGTACAGGTACAGGTCCAGGTACAGGTCCAAGTACAGGTCATGTCCAGGTCCAGGTCCAGGTACAGGTTGAGGTACAGGTTCAGGA